>CM051012.1:25139789-25147289 GCA_027704905.1 Muraenolepis orangiensis | reverse complement strand
TAAAAGGATATGATGTCAAACGGCGCCAAGCCACAAGGCTGAGCGCGGCGGTGGTAGCTTTCAACTGAACGTAAAAAACATAAAAAAATAAATGACTCCACTTTATGTAATCTTTGGTGGTGGCATGCAAAGACACAACAACACACACACACACACACACACACAACACACACACACACACACACACACACACACACACACACACACAGACATGGGAGCGATCGGAGCTGGCACGGTGCTAATACAGGAGATCACAACAAGCAGGGCAATTACAGACCTATGACTACACAAGACTACACAAACACATGATACTGAGTTAGGAGAGTAGGCCTGAGTTAGGAGTAGGTCTGAGTTAGGAGTAGGCCTGAGTTAGGAGTAGACCTGAGTTAGGAGTAGACCTGAGTTAGGAGTAGACCTGAGTCAGGAGTAGACCTGAGTTAGGAGTAGACCTGAGTTAGGAGTAGACCTGAGTTAGGAGTAGACCTGAGTTAGGAGTAGACCTGAGTTAGGAGTAGACCTGAGTTAGGAGTAGACCTGAGTTAGGAGTAGACCTGAGTTAGGAGTAGACCTGAGTTAGGAGTAGACCTGAGTTAGGAGTAGACCTGAGTTAGGAGTAGACCTGAGTTAGGAGTAGACCTGAGTTAGGAGTAGACCTGAGTTAGGAGTAGACCTGAGTTAGGAGTAGACCTGAGTTAGGAGTAGACCTGAGTTAGGAGTAGACCTGAGTTAGGAGTAGACCTGAGTTAGGAGTAGACCTGAGTTAGGAGTAGACCTGAGTTAGGAGTAGACCTGAGTTAGGAGTAGACCTGAGTTAGGAGTAGACCTGAGTTAGGAGTAGACCTGAGTTAGGAGTAGACCTGAGTTAGGAATAGGTCTGAGTTAGGAGAAGGCCTGAGTTAGGAGTAGAGCCTGAGTTAGGAGTAGGTCTGAGTTAGGAGTAGACCTGAGTTAGGAGTAGGACCTGAGTTAGGAGTAGACCTGAGTTAGGAGTAGGCCTGAGTTAGGAGTAGGCCTGAGTTAGGAGTAGGTCTGAGTTAGGAGTAGACCTGAGTTAGGAGTAGGCCTGAGTTAGGAGTAGACCTGAGTTAGGAGTAGACCTGAGTTAGGAGTAGACCTGAGTTAGGAGTAGGCCTGAGTTAGGAGTAGACCTGAGTTAGGAGTAGGCCTGAGTTAGGAGTAGACCTGAGTTAGGATAGAGTTAGAGTAGACCTGAGTTAGGAGTAGACCTGAGTTAGGAATAGGCCTGAGTTAGGAGTAGACCTGAGTTAGGAGTAGGTCTGAGTTAGGAGTAGACCTGAGTTAGGAGTAGACCTGAGTTAGGGGAGTAGACCTGAGTTAGGAGTAGGTCTGAGTTAGAAAACCTGAGTTAGGAATAGGCCTGAGTTAGGAGTAGGTCTGAGTTAGAAAACCTGAGTTAGGAGTAGGCCTGAGTTAGGAGTAGGTCTGAGTTAGGAGTAGACCTGAGTTAGGGGAGTAGACCTGAGTTAGGAGTAGGTCTGAGTTAGAAACCTGAGTTAGGAGTAGGCCTGAGTTAGGAGTAGGTCTGAGTTAGAAACCTGAGTTAGGAGTAGGCCTGAGTTAGGAGTAGGCCTGAGTTAGGAGTAGACCTGAGTTAGGAGTAGGTCTGAGTTAGGAGTAGACCTGAGTTAGGAGTAGACCTGAGTTAGGAGAGTAGACCTGAGTTAGGAGTAGGACTGAGTTAGGAGTAGACCTGAGTTAGGAGTAGACCTGAGTTAGGGGAGTAGACCTGAGTTAGGAGTAGGTCTGAGTTAGGAAAACCTGAGTTAGGAATAGGCCTGAGTTAGGAGTAGGTCTGAGTTAGAAAACCGAGTTAGGAATAGGCCTGAGTTAGGAGTAGACCTGAGTTAGGAGTAGGTCTGAGTTAGGAGTAGGTCTGAGTTAGGAGTAGACCTGAGTTAGGAGTAGACCTGAGTTAGGAGAGTAGACCTGAGTTAGGAATAGACCTGAGTTAGGAGTAGGTCTGAGTTAGGAGTAGACCTGAGTTAGGAGTAGACCTGAGTTAGGGGAGTAGACCTGAGTTAGGAGTAGACCTGAGTTAGGAGTAGACCTGAGTTAGGAGAGTAGACCTGAGTTAGGAATAGACCTGAGTTAGGAGTAGACCTGAGTTAGGAGTAGGTCTGAGTTAGGAGTAGACCTGAGTTAGGAGTAGACCTGAGTTAGGGAGTAGACCTGAGTTAGGAGTAGGTCTGAGTTAGAAACCTGAGTTAGGAGTAGACCTGAGTTAGGAGTAGTCTGAGTTAGGAGTAGACCTGAGTTAGGAGTAGACCTGAGTTAGGAGTAGACCTGAGTTAGGAGAGTAGACCTGAGTTAGGAATAGGCCTGAGTTAGGAGTAGACCTGAGTTAGGAGTAGACCTGAGTTAGGAGTAGACCTGAGTTAGGGAGTAGACCTGAGTTAGGAGTAGACCTGAGTTAGGAGTAGACCTGAGTTAGGAGAGTAGACCTGAGTTAGGAATAGACCTGAGTTAGGAGTAGGACCTGAGTTAGGAGTAGGTCTGAGTTAGGAGTAGGTCTGAGTTAGAAACCTGAGTTAGGAGTAGACCTGAGTTAGGGAGTAGGACCTGAGTTAGGAGTAGACCTGAGTTAGGAGTAGACCTGAGTTAGGAGTAGACCTGAGTTAGGAGTAGACCTGAGTTAGGAGTAGACCTGAGTTAGGAGTAGACCTGAGTTAGGAGTAGACCTGAGTTAGGGGAGTAGACCTGAGTTAGGAGTAGACCTGAGTTAGGGAGTAGACCTGAGTTAGGAGTAGACCTGAGTTAGGAGTAGACCTGAGTTAGGGAGTAGACCTGAGTTAGGAGTAGACCTGAGTTAGGGAGTAGACCTGAGTTAGGAGTAGACCTGAGTTAGGGAGTAGACCTGAGTTAGGGAGTAGACCTGAGTTAGGAGTAGACCTGAGTTAGGGAGTAGACCTGAGTTAGGAGTAGACCTGAGTTAGGAGTAGACCTGAGTTAGGAGTAGACCTGAGTTAGGAGTAGACCTGAGTTAGGAGTAGACCTGAGTTAGGAGTAGACCTGAGTTAGGGAGTAGACCTGAGTTAGGAGTAGACCTGAGTTAGGAGTAGACCTGAGTTAGGAGTAGACCTGAGTTAGGGAGTAGACCTGAGTTAGGAGTAGACCTGAGTTAGGAGTAGACCTGAGTTAGGAGTAGACCTGAGTTAGGAGTAGACCTGAGTTAGGGAGTAGACCTGAGTTAGGAGTAGGCCTGAGTTAGGAGTAGACCTGAGTTAGGAGTAGGCCTGAGTTAGGAGTAGACCTGAGTTAGGAGTAGACCTGAGTTAGGAGTAGACCTGAGTTAGGAGTAGACCTGAGTTAGGAGTAGACCTGAGTTAGGAGTAGACCTGAGTTAGGAGTAGACCTGAGTTAGGAGTAGACCTGAGTTAGGAGTAGACCTGAGTTAGGAGTAGACCTGAGTTAGGAGTAGACCTGAGTTAGGAGTAGACCTGAGTTAGGAGAGTAGACCTGAGTTAGGAATAGGCCTGAGTTAGGAGTAGACCTGAGTTAGGAGTAGGTCTGAGTTAGGAGTAGACCTGAGTTAGGAGTAGACCTGAGTTAGGGGAGTAGACCTGAGTTAGGAGTAGGTCTGAGTTAGAAAACCTGAGTTAGGAATAGGCCTGAGTTAGGAGTAGGTCTGAGTTAGGAGTAGGTCTGAGTTAGGAGTAGGTCTGAGTTAGAAAACCTGAGTTAGGAGTAGACCTGAGTTAGGGGAGTAGACCTGAGTTAGGGGAGTAGACCTGAGTTAGGAGTAGACCTGAGTTAGGAGTAGACCTGAGTTAGGGGAGTAGACCTGAGTTAGGAGTAGACCTGAGTTAGGGGAGTAGACCTGAGTTAGGAGTAGACCTGAGTTAGGGGAGTAGACCTGAGTTAGGGAGTAGACCTGAGTTAGGAGTAGACCTGAGTTAGGGAGTAGACCTGAGTTAGGGAGTAGACCTGAGTTAGGAGTAGACCTGAGTTAGGAGTAGGACCTGAGTTAGGAGTAGACCTGAGTTAGGAGTAGACCTGAGTTAGGAGTAGACCTGAGTTAGGAGTAGACCTGAGTTAGGGAGTAGACCTGAGTTAGGAGTAGACCTGAGTTAGGAGTAGACCTGAGTTAGGAGTAGACCTGAGTTAGGAGTAGACCTGAGTTAGGAGTAGACCTGAGTTAGGAGTAGACCTGAGTTAGGAGTAGACCTGAGTTAGGAGTAGACCTGAGTTAGGAGTAGACCTGAGTTAGGAGTAGACCTGAGTTAGGAGAGTAGACCTGAGTTAGGAATAGGCCTGAGTTAGGAGTAGACCTGAGTTAGGAGTAGGTCTGAGTTAGGAGTAGACCTGAGTTAGGAGTAGACCTGAGTTAGGAGTAGACCTGAGTTAGGAGTAGACCTGAGTTAGGGAGTAGACCTGAGTTAGGAGTAGACCTGAGTTAGGAGTAGACCTGAGTTAGGAGTAGACCTGAGTTAGGAGTAGACCTGAGTTAGGGAGTAGACCTGAGTTAGGAGTAGACCTGAGTTAGGGAGTAGACCTGAGTTAGGAGTAGACCTGAGTTAGGAGTAGACCTGAGTTAGGAGTAGACCTGAGTTAGGGGAGTAGACCTGAGTTAGGAGTAGACCTGAGTTAGGGGAGTAGACCTGAGTTAGGAGTAGACCTGAGTTAGGGGAGTAGACCTGAGTTAGGAGTAGACCTGAGTTAGGAGTAGACCTGAGTTAGGGAGTAGACCTGAGTTAGGGAGTAGACCTGAGTTAGGGAGTAGACCTGAGTTAGGAGTAGACCTGAGTTAGGGGAGTAGACCTGAGTTAGGGAGTAGACCTGAGTTAGGAGTAGACCTGAGTTAGGAGTAGACTGAGTTAGGAGTAGACCTGAGTTAGGAGAGTAGACCTGAGTTAGGAGTAGACCTGAGTTAGGAGTAGACCTGAGTTAGGAGTAGACCTGAGTTAGGAGTAGACCTGAGTTAGGGAGTAGACCTGAGTTAGGAGTAGACCTGAGTTAGGGGAGTAGACCTGAGTTAGGAGTAGACCTGAGTTAGGGGAGTAGACCTGAGTTAGGGAGTAGACCTGAGTTAGGAGTAGACCTGAGTTAGGGGAGTAGACCTGAGTTAGGAGTAGACCTGAGTTAGGAGTAGACCTGAGTTAGGGGAGTAGACCTGAGTTAGGAGTAGACCTGAGTTAGGGGAGTAGACCTGAGTTAGAAGTAGACCTGAGTTAGGAGTAGACCTGAGTTAGGAGTAGACCTGAGTTAGGGGAGTTTTACACACATAGAAGACCTTTCTCTAAAGATACGGGAGACGTTTATCTTGCTTTGCTTTATATAGCTTATGTTGTTGTTGCTCCAAAATAAAACCATTGAACAATGGTAAAATAATGGAAAATTTGCACAAGTCACAAGTACAAGAGATGATGCCGGAGTAACCACTGCCACATTCATTTTCGTCCTTTATTTTTGCCTTGACATCACCAGCAGCCCCCGCCCATAGACTGGTCTAGACAGAGCCTCGACGCGCTGAGTAACACGTGTTGATCCAACCTCACCTTAACACGCGGACCCGAGGACCGCAGGCGGCGCTGAGTCAGCGCATGATGCGCATATACGACCTATTAATTATAGGTTAATAATCGATTCACGATTACGAATTAATAGGAGGAACCCCTCGGTATTTATCTCCGTTTCTACGGGCAACTCACCATGCGTGATTTGTCATGTACATATTATATGCACGCTATCACACACCGCAGGGCCTGATAGGGGCCTTATAACGCAATCTTATTCATTTTATGCCCAAATTAGATACATGTTTCATTCAGCGCGTCTCAGCTAGATTCAGTTCAGCTGGATGGGCGGGGGGGGGGGGGGTCGATGGTTAGTCATGCGTGTGTGTGTGTGTGTGTGTGTGTGTGTGTGTGTGTGTGTGTGTGTGTGTGTGTGTGTGTGTGTTTGCGAGCTGCAAGAGGAAGTGGAGAAACGAGATGAAAAACAACAAAACATCTGGACACAATTCTGTGTCTCTCGGAAGAATCTACCAGGCAACCGTCGGTCGGTCCTGTCGGAGAGTGTTCACGGTAGTAGAACACGTCCGTGGTATAGATGCATTGGACGTGGCCAGCGAATCAGGCAATAAATGAGTTGCCTGTAAATGTTACAGTATCCGCTGTCTCTCTCCAGATGCCCTGTGGGGGGACCGACACGTCAGTGACGTCACTTTATTCCGTCGTGTGCGTGTGAGACTGTGTGTGTGTGTGTGTGTGACACACACCGCGTATTGTCGAACTAGCAGGCGCACCTCCTACCATTGCCTGCCTGTGGAGCTCTTGTTCGCGGAGAGTTAAGGAGGAGAAAGGGACAGTCGGTCGGGACAAGGGGGGGGGGAAACCAACGTTCCATAGCTATAGGCGTCAAAAGACGTCAAAGAAGAAGAGCGCACTGGTGTGTGTGTGTGTGTGTGTGTGTGTGTGTTGCTGTTACTGTTTTAACCTTAACAAAAAAACCATCATCATCTTCTATCTGTCTGGTTTCTCTGGAGGAGCGCCGTGCTACACAGCGTAATGGATTTATGATCTGTATGACAAGGAGACACATCGGCCGGTCCTCCTCCTCCTCCTCCAACGTTTTTGATTGTCATCACTCGGTTATTGTTTTTTTTTGTTTTTTTTTACAACCACCACCACAAACACAAAGACGACGACGAAGACTGCACGTCCTGACGTAGCGTTTTGGATACTTTTCGGTGCGCCACATGGTGCAACATCTTCGCAGAGGACACACTTCCATACACCGGAGTGTCTGTGTGTCTCTTCTTTGCCCGCTCGCTGTCTCCCATGGGGTAAGTCGAGGAGTCCTACACAGCTTTGCACATTGTTATTGTATTGTTGTTATTATTATTATTAGTAGTAGTTGTTGTAGTAGTAGTATTAGTGCACACACGTTAAGGTGGTGTCAGTCAGCTACACAACATCAAAGAAGAGGAACACCTAGGTGCGTCTGTAGGGCTGGAGGGTAAACACTGCGTCCGTACCTTGTTTTTTGCGCACTTTAGTGATTTAGTGAGACTTTAGTGAGAAAAATGGGGGGGGGCTTTTAGTGATGCATGTTTGCCTCTCTGCAGCGGGCATGCATGTGTTTTCGCCTGGTGGTCTTGCGGGTCCAGGTCCCCTGGCCTGGACCTGGACCTGGTGGTGGTGGTGGGGGGGGGGGGGCAACCTTCGCTTTATGCGCGCCGTGGCGCCCCGCTGTGCCACCCCCCACCCGTTCATCCGTCACCCGAGAGAAGACACTGTGCTGAAAGGATGCATTAATGAGACAAAAAGAGGCCCCATTGTGCCGTCTTGTCGCCCGTTGTGGCGAGCGAGTCACCGAAGAAGTTTAACTCCTCATCTCTCTATAGGCCCAGCAGCAGGCTCATCGACTAGGCTACATGCGGTTTTAATGTCATATCATTGACTAAATCAGGTAAAACAATTTTACATATATATATGCGCGTTTCAGTAATCAAACCAAACAATCCTGTCAGGACCAAAG
>CM051012.1:25037289-25132289 GCA_027704905.1 Muraenolepis orangiensis | reverse complement strand
CTCTCTCTCTCTCTCTCTTAAGAGCTTTTTTTAGTTTTTTTTTGTTGGAGAATCCCAAAACACACGATGGCCCTTCTCTTCTCTCCCAACGGGATCAGAATCTCAGAGTCTCTCTCTTGGAAAGCCAGCGGAACATCTGTGGTCTGTGTGGACACAACAACACGACTCCTTATCCAGGCAACCATGATCCTCCCTCCCTCCAACACACACGCTCTGTTCAACGTCCCCGCGTTGGCCAGAACACAAGGCAGAAGCCTATTTGTTATATATATGTGTGTGTGTGTGTGTGTGTGTGTGTATATATAGCCAATAGACGCCAAGGGGAGTGGGGGTGGGGGGGGGGGAGGGGGGAGGAGGGCGTAGCGGCAGCGGGTTGGGTGGGGGAGGCCGTAGAGGGGGACGAAACGGAGGAGGAGGAGGAGGAGGAGGAGGAGGGAGGAGGAGGAGGAGGAGGTGGTGGAGGAGGAGGAGGATGGTGGAGGAGGAGGAGGAGGAGGAGGTGGAGGAGGAGGTGGTGGAGGAGGTGGAGGAGGAGGTGGAGGAGGAGGAGGAGGTGGAGGAGGAGGAGGGGCAGGAGGAGGAGGTGGTGGAGGAGGAGGAGGTGGTGGTGCAGGGGGAGTTGGGTCACCATCAATTTGTTATCTCCATCAAGTGGCCGAAGCAATCTGCCATGTGTGCTTCGATGGAGATGTTATCGGGTTCTTGGCGTTGCTCTGCCGTTCCCCTCTTTCTGTCTTTCTGTCTTTCTGTCTTTCTGTCTTTCTGTCTTTCTGTCTTTCTGTCTTTCTTTATTTCTTTATTTCTTTACGTCTATCTGTCGGTATGTCCATCTTTCCCTCTCTCTCTCTCTCTCTCTCTCTCTCTCTCTCTCTCTCTCTCTCTCTCTCTCTCTCTCTCTCTCTCTCTCTCTCTCTCTCTCTCTCTCTCTCTCTCTCTCTCTCTCTCTCTCTCTCTCCCTCTCTCCTGCTCTCTCCCTGTCCACTCCTCATGCTCCTCTGCTCTGCTCTTGGCATCCTGTCTTGTGACCGTCAGGCGGTCAGCCGAGACAATTACTCGGAGCTCGCCGCTAATCAGTGAGAAACGGCGTACATTGTCACGCTGTGCGTTCCGTGGCTGCTGACACCACTCTGCGTGAAGAGGGGAAGAGGGGGGGGGGGGTAAACCCCCAGCATCAATTAAACCAAACAAGCGCTGCAGTTAAACAAATGAACAATGTCTAAATGTCTCTCCGGTGACACTCTTCCCTAACCAGGCCGAACGGGGGGCAGGATAACTTGAGCCCAGGGTGGAGTCGCCGTGTTGCAGGGCACCCGAGCTTCACAATGGGAGCAGGGAACAGCGGGGACAAAAGGAGATGCAAAGCAGAGGTTTCAAAGCCATTCATTAGCGAACCGAGACCTCTGCGTTATCGGCCCACACGGCGTGGTGTGAGAGCGGTCGGGGACACACACTGAAACCTGACACCAGCTGGTGTTCAATTCTGTGGAACACACAGAGTTTAAAATGCCTTTAAAATGCCCAGACTAGCACAGACTAGATGGCCACTTTGGCCGAGTGGTTGCTGAAGACAGCTTGCACGTCGTACATACTTCAGGTAGCTACATATTTACCGTTTTCACACTGCATATGATATCGGTACTGTATTAGGTAGTGCGCATCGAATACACTTTATGTTCACACTCTCTTCTAGTTCGCGATTCGCTGCGCACTCGATACCTGGTTTACGTTCACACACGCGACAGAGAAGCGAATGCGCATTCAATTAGGAGATTGATAAGTTTTGTGTGAAGTGAAAGTAATGCGCATTAAGATTCTGTCCACACACACACGGGAAGCGAACCCCGTAGTAGTTTTATTGCTTCGCACCCAAACTAGTTACTTCGGGATCTAAACCACCTCCTCAAGGTGGATTAGTTAATGTGCACTAGTTGGGTAACCAATGCGCATTACTTGCCAGTGTGAAAGTTAAAGTGAATACCGTATTTTAGCCCATATTTTAGTGTGAAAACGGTAATTGAGTCATTGAGACATAGTCTTGGCCTATCTCTTTATGTGGTGTGTGTGTGTCTTCTCCTCTCCAAGTGTGTACCCAGCTAACTCTAACCCTTCTCGTGCATGTGCGTGTGTGGTTGAAATGTGTTGCGCCGCTCACTTCCTGCAGAACACTTTCCAGCCATCAGGCCCGTGCAAAACAACCCCTGCTAATATGCGTGTGTCAGCGTGTGTGCGTGCACCGCCGCTGCACCGCCGCTGCACCGCCGATGCCACCCCGCGCGCTCTGGCGGTTGCGGTGAGAGACATTCTGATTTTCTCCGAACACAATTTCACACGTTTTAAACAACTACATCCATCTCAAAATCTGGAGGATTTTATTCCTCTTATATCACACACATATATCGGTCACATACATCGGTTTCCTTGAAATGAGATGAAGATGGGCCGCTGAGAACCCTTGAAGTTGCATGAAGAATATTATAATAAATTAGTACTAAAGCCATCAGGCTAAGATGACAGGGAGCGTCTAAGGCCAAACGGATTGCCTCTTAAGTCAGCCGCCGTCTCCCCCCCCCCCCCTGATCTCCCCCACCCTCCCTCCCTCCCTCCCTCGCCCCCATCACTTCAAGGGACCCATTTGAAGAGAGAGAGGGGGGGGGGTGGGGGTTGTTGGATGTGACATGTGACTAGGAGGACATAGCGATGACCGACTGCTATATAGTGTTTTGGTCTAAAAAGCCAGATTGAGTGCCTGATGATTTTCTTTTGGGAATCTATATATAAATGAGCTTTATTAATCTTCTACTTCGTCTTCTTATTCTCCAAGTTGAAAAGGGAAGGGTAATCCTAATCCCTTATTCCATGATTAGACAGCATGTATTGGGGGCAACATATTCTCCCCTGATCGCTAGCCGTTTAAACGCAAGGCGTATTACAGAATTGTGGAAATTAACATATGAACCGACAAAGTAGGAGGTAAGCCTTTTCAAAGGTTAAGACTTTACTCTACTTTCACAGTAGAACAGTTGAATGTTTGAATAAAAGACGAAAAGCATTTTTCGCTGGAGAGTCCCTGAGCAAAAAGGAACTACTTTGCAATGGACAACGTTCGGTGCTATTTTTTTAATTGCTCAAAATAGGTTCAGCTTCTTCTTTTTTACACTCGCAAGAATGTGATTTGTGTTCGTCCGGGACATGGCTTGGCAAGTTTATACAGAGCACCAAAGCTGACTTTTGTTCCCTCTCTTCTCTCTCTCTCTCTCTCTCTCTCTCTCTCTCTCTCTCTCTCTCTCCCTCTCTCTCTCTCTCTCTCTCTCTCTCTCTCTCTCTCTCTCTCTCTCTCTCTCTCTCTCTCTCTCTCTCTCTCTCTCTCTCCCTCAGTCTCTCGCTCTCTTGCTCTCCCGCTCTCTCTCCCTTCAATGTGCTCTTGCCCCTGTGGAATTCCTTTTAAAAACTCTCAAACATTGAGATATCGCAGGCCTCCATCTCCTATCTGCAGTCTGTGCTGGCTCTTGACAGTCAAAGTCACAGAGCAACTCTGGAACCCTATCTGTTTTCCTATTAAGCCCACCCCCACCCCCCCATGCCGCTCCCTCCCCCCTATCCCTCACCCGCTCCCTCCCCCCTATCCCTCACCCCGCTCGCCTTATTATCATATTTCTTCTATAAAGCTGGCCATTATGTGAACTCATATCGCATGTTTAGCACCAAAAAAAAACCACACAACACCACAACAGAGCAGGCTGTGTATCCCAGATTCACTGGTCCTCCTACGACAACACCGGCCCACTTGTGTGTTAATCGCCCGGGCCACAGAAGGCCACAGCATGTCAAAAGGGAAATCACCACCGTCACCACCAACCGCCGCTGTGCAATTAGTTTCACTGCTCCTATCTCCTGTCTGCTGCCTCGTCCTCTGGGAGATGGTCACTGAGTAAGTGAGACCATGTGGTTTTCCACGTGCCTTGTGCAACATTAGTGTATTGTCTGGTGGTTTGTGTGTGTGTGTGTGTGTGTGTGTGTGTGTGTGTGTGTGTTGACATCTAACACAGATTGGATCTGCAGTTTAGTAAATGCTAACAACTTTGGTGTAGAACCGGCCACAGCAAGCCAGTGTGTGCGTGGTTGTTGACGTTTTCGGGTACCTAATGTATTGCCATAAACATGCATGTGTGTGCACTTGTGTGTGTGTGTGTGTGTGTGTGTGTCAGGCTGTGCCCCCTGTGTCAGCGGTGTCTTTATCTTTGTTTTTGCAATCCGTTTTATCAGCAGGTCTGTCACCGCTGAGCTGTGTAGCGGAGATAGCGGGCCAGAGAAGGGCACTGAAAAGCTTCCTTTCAGCTTATTGTTCTCTTCCTGTCCTCCCAGATAAGCGGTAGCAGCAGCCGGCAGTAGCGTGCAATCTCTGACGAGGAGTAGGAGCAGCGGGAGGAGGAGAAGGAGGAGGAATTTGCTCCTGTAATCCCTGGTTGTATTGGGTGGCCCTGTGTGGCAGTGGCACAACGTCGCTCGGAGAATGAGGTCACATTTGGCCCCGGGCCCTCGCTGAGGCGGCCTCTTCCCGGACTCTAACCCCCACGGGTACGTCACGGTGGTGCGGATCAATACTGCCGTATTGGTATTCGGTATCCTAGTTTTAGAACCCCCCCCCCCCCCCCCCCCCGGCCCCCAGGGGCTTATTGACTAACGGAGATAGAGAGAGATAGCACAGCTGTTCGCTGACACCTCAGTGTCAGGCCCACTGATTGGTTGTGCGGTATCAAGGCTGTACATCGACGTGCCGCGGTCGCCCCTAAGGCGGTGGGAAAATACGGTACAGGTTTTAAAAATCCAGACGTTAGACCTTTTAGCCGAGGCAACGACGGCAGAAGACGTCGCGAACTCGTGACTCTGATCGTAAAGACGAAAGACAAAATTAAGAAGTGTGTGTGTGTGTGTGTGTGTGTGTGTGTGTCGTTGACTCGGGACCACGGTTGATGGTGATCTGCTGCTGATGAGATCTGATGAGATCTGACCTATATTACGTTATATTACATTACAATACAGTCATTTAGCAGACGCTTTTATCCAAAGCGACTTACAACAGTGGATTTCTTTGACAGATGGGTTTTTTTGCAATTTCCGACAGAAACAGAATCGGAACTTGTGTCAGCGTGTGTGAAGCTTTTTAAACGCTGTTTAAACACACACACACACACACACACACACACACACACACACACACACACACACACACACACACACACACACACCACACACACACACACACACACACACACACACACACACACACACACACACACACACACACACACACACACACACACACACACACACACACACACACACAACACACACACACACACACACACACACACACACACACACACACACACACACACACACACACACACACACACACACACACACACACACACACAGGAGGCTGCTGCAAGAGCTATTTCTTCAGAGATATCTGAAAAGATGGAAACAGGAAGTGAGAGTGTGACCCCCCTCCACACACATACACACACACGCACGCACACACTTTAACGTCTGTGGCAGGAAATAAACTCATCACATTGCTATTAGTGAAGCACACTGTAAGATATATATTGGCAAAGGAAGACATAGTGGACAGATATAGATATACGTATAGACGTATAGATATAGATACATACAGTAGTAGGGGCTGTGTGACGATGGCTGAAGATAACGATCACGTCGATTTATCCATATAGAATTGCCACGTAGTCACAAGTCAGACGGTGCTGTGTCAACGTGATCAACCTCCTACGGTTCCCAATGAGGGTGATTATACCCTGAGCAGTACTCAGGGTACCACCGCAGCTAGCGCTCTCAAACCGCTAATGGACCGCTGTTCGAACCCGGTGGCTTTAATGGAGGGAAAGTGTGAGGGAGAGCTGGGGAGAAATTTAAAATGGGAGAGAGAGAGGGGAGAGAGAGGGGAGAGAGAGAGGGCCACTCCAGGAGCAGCCAATCATCCATGCTAACAGGATGAGTGCTTGGCCCAGGTAGCCGCGGCTAATGCACCAGTGCGCCAGATGCCAGATAAGTAGCAAATGTAAACTGTGTGTGTGTAGACAAGGGGAGGGGCTTGCTGAACCTTATCAGAAGGGGAATGACATGGTATGACATGTATGTACCAGTGGTGGGCCGTCAGGGCCAGCAAGGCCTTCTCTGCTCATCAGACATCATCAGAATATCAATTATTCCCCATAGTCTATTATCTTCATTTCATAGCTTTCCTCTTGGTTACGCTGCTTGCAGCCTCAGATCGAGGTTTGGAGGGCTGGCGTTTATGTTAGAACTTTTATCCAATCATATTTCAGCCATAATGTGTTGCCAAGGTCCAAGTAATCTGCCCTTAGGCCTTCAGAATCAACAGTGCGGGCGCCTGGAGCTTAAAGTGAACGGAAACAAAACGGTGGCGTTAACCAATCAGATTTCGAGTTGGCGACACCGGCGCCAGCTAGCAGGCGTACGATAACGTCAGCACGCGCACGTCTTTTGATTGGATACGCGCTACTGAGAGGCGGAGCTATGCACTTGTTGAATTGTTTTGGTTGAACCTTTATCAAAGTGGACATTCAAGGCTAGGATTACACTTTCACCACTGTCGCAAATATATCCTCATGAACAAATGCTAATTATTAGTTTGTTTTCTTCTTTGTATTTTCAGTGAATAGTTTGTGTCTTTGTCGTCACGTTTCTTAAATGAAACTGCTTTGGGTGCGACAATGTGCTGTTTAGTGAACAAACTTGTTAAAGCTCACATGCTTTTGGTGGACTTAATAAAACTTTGTAGACTAATCCCTTAAAAGTGCCTTTTATTTTGAAGTTTTGACAGTATCCAAGCGATCTTAAAGCTGGTAGTTTAACACTCTTGATTATAAATGCTTCATAAATATTAATATAACTCTGTTGTACTTGACTATGTTAAGGTGTCTAAATGTATAGTTTCTAGAGCCATGGCGTCATAATGATGGTATTAAGAGGTGGACTAACTCAGGTAGGACTGTGGAGGACATCACTGAAGGCCTAGGTGGGACATGCACGGCCCGCCACTGATATGTACGTGTGTTGGACCTAGTGTGTGTGTGTGTGTGTGTGTGTGTGTGTGTGTGTGTGTGTGTGTGTGTGTGTGGTGTGTGTGTGTGTGTGTGTGGTGTGTGTGTGTGTGTGTGTGTGTGTGTGTGTGTGTGTGTGTGTGTGTGTGTGTGTGTGTGTGTGTGTGTGTAAGATTTTTTTCTGTATTAACCAGGGACAATGCACCTATGAATCAACATGTCAGTTTCCATATCAATTCAAAAGTTAGATAAAGAGCTTATTCCCATCTGTAGTCACAGGGCAAGTTAATACAAAAAGGGTTATTAGAAATTGGTGGCCTGATATGATCAATGCAAGTGCTTTGGCAAGCACTTCAATACAATACAATACAATGGAAAAATAACGGATTTATGCAAACACAAAGAACAGTTTGTAAAGGCAGTTGGATGGGGCGCTGTTGTGTTGCTTAACGCCACTGCCAGACATATTTTGGCGGGGAAGTGTAAAACCAGGATGTGGTCACGTTTTCACTGCATCGCTGGGGTTAGTAGTAGGGGCCCAAAACGGTGTGTGACTGGCAGCAGGTGTCGTCATGGGGTGGCGTGGTTGTTGCCATGGATATTTGTGAGGAGGAGGAGGAGGAGGAGGAGGGGAGGAGGAGTTGCCTGCTAATTGGGGCTTATCAGGTGTTCCTGGGAAACACACACACCACCTGGGGCCTTTGTGTGCTGGAGAGAGTGAGAGAGTGAGAGAGAGAGAGAGAGAGAGAGAGAGAGAGAGAGAGAGAGAGAGAGAGAGAGAGAGAGAGAGAGAGAGAGAGAGAGAGAGAGAGAGAGAGAGAGAGAGAGAGGAGAGAGAGAGAGAGGAGAGAGAGAGAGAGAGAGAGAGAGAGAGAGAGAAAGGGAGAGAGAAAGGGAGAGAGAGAGAGAGGAACTCAGGAGAGGAGCAAAGTTCAACGTTCACAACCATCAACTGTAAATGCGTTCCATGCACATGGCACTTGGACCACGCAGTTCACCGTACACACACACACATCTCACGTGTACATACAGGCATTCTGTGTCACATGGCGTACACCACCACGCGGCGTGTGGGTGTTTCTCTGCTCCATGTTGTGTCCGGTCCAGGTATTGCTTGTTGTCCAGCCGTTGAGAAGGCAAAGACAAAATCCCCGATGGGATCAGAGTGTAGTCACAGGGTGTCAAGATGACTAACTGATGCATGACTCCTCGACTGTTCCTCTCTACTGTGGGTCGTTTCTCTATGTGTTTCCACCGTGAAGAGATCTCTCTTTCTGTCTCGTATCTCAAACTGCCCCATTTTTCAGAATTCTTCTTTCTCTTTCTTTTCATGTTGTGAAAGCAGGGCACACACACACACACACACACACACACACACACACACACACACACACACACACACACACACACACACACACACATAAATACATATATAGTATATACCATCTATAGTATATATGGGCCGTATATTTATCCTAACTCAATTGTAAATACTGTTGCATTGACGTTTTATATATTTGTATAAACTGACTTTATACAAAGTTAGTTCACTTAGTTGATTTACTATTTTGCAGAGAGAGTTGCTGTGAGACACTGCCACTTATAGTTTCACTGCTCATCCTGCATGTGTATGTGACCAATCAAGTGCTGGAACCTTGAATCTTGAATCTAGTTTGTTCTATACGTTTGTCGCCACACAAGACAGAAGGTGGTGTTTTTAGTGGCCACATTGTTGGGCTGTTGAAGGACAAGGCCGCACTAGTCCCTGCTCTCCCCGCGGGGGGTCAATAAAGAGTCATTGGTCACCGGTAGCAGCTGGAGCTGGAGCCACTGGCGTGAGCCACGCATTGTGTTGCATTGTGTTGACGTTTGACAGCGGCAACGTGAGGAGATCCGGAGAAGCGAGGCGGCGACTTTTGTCAGGCTTTTGTTGGTTGCCGTGGCGGTGGCTGTGGCGGTGGCGGTGGCGGTGCATGCAGAGACAGAACGGGAAGTGCCTGGGCCATAGCCGGTGAACCTGGAAGCACGTCTAGGTCTGTTGAACGACGCAAAACAAACGGTACAGTCACAGCTATGCCAAAGCGAGGCGCCTGAAACCAGCCCGTCTGGTTTTCTCACTCACTTTACAATAAAATCCCTTGACGACAAATGCCAAGGACTCTCTCTGGGGACACAGTGGCCCCTGAGCGGCCCCTGAGACACACCCACACACAGATCATCTCCAGTCCAGAGCCTGAGACTCACCACAACCAAAATCTAACAGAATACAAATCTGTGTGTATCGTGACAATCTGACAAAAAACAGACTTAGTCTGTTTTTCGGTGGATTTTCAGAGTTTGTATCAATTCTTCCAGTAAACGATCATTATTGCAGGATGAAGTACTGTTAGCAAATCTAATAACATTGATCTGGTACCGCCTCCAGCCCTTATTATTTGCATCTTTTAATGGGCGGCATGAGTGGGTAGAGACTTTCCGGCTACAGGCCCAGAGGAGCCAATGGTCGATTGTGAATTCAACCAAAATATGATACAGTTGCATTAGGGGCAAATTTAATTTCCCTGCTTTTAAGAGCATTGCTTGAGGGTTGAGGGTGAGCATTGAGGGTTGAGGGTGAGCATTGAGGGTTGAGGGTGAGCATTGAGGGTTGAGGGTGAACATTGAGGGTTGAGGGTGAGCATTGAGGGTTGTTCTCTTCACACCCTGCTGTTGTTCTCAGTTTCCTCTGGGAAAACTCGGGTTGTTATTGTCAGGAGGATAAATGCTATTTGTGGCTATTTTTTATATTTCTATTTCTTTATTTTATTTTATTGATAAAATAAAGACCACAAAACAAATACATTATATACATATATATATATATATATATATATATATATATATATTTAAAAGTTTACAAAAAGAGATATTTAAAATTGTGATGCACATGTGTGCGTATGTTCTGGTGAAGTTCTAGAAAATCAATCCAAAAAGTCCCCAGAAATCCAAAATGATGTGTGTGCGTGGGTGTGACGTAAAGGTTCCTTTTGCTCTCGCTCTCAGATGTGTGTGTGTGTGTGTGTGTGTGTGTGTGTGTGTGTGTGTGGTGTGTGTGTGTGTGGTGTGTGTGTGTGTGTGTGGTGTGTGTGTGCACTTGTGCAAGTACATGGCAAGCTGTCTCCTGCTGACGAATGCTGCCTTTGTGTCCAGATGCCGTTCCGCGTGGATGCTCTCTCTCTCTCTCTCTCTCTCCCTCTCTCTCTCTCTCTCTCTCTCTCTCTCTCTCTCTCTCTCTCTCTCTCTCTCTCTCTCTCGCTCTCTCTCTCTCTCCGTCTTCCTCTCAGTCTTTTTCCTCTACCTGTTATTCCATCTGCAGCTTTTTATTTCTTTTCCATCTCTATTGATTTGCATCGCAAAGACCCAGCTGTTGGGTTCCAGTAACGGAATACGTGCAGACAGAGGCCAGTAAAGAGAGAGAGAGAGAGAGAGAGAGAGAGAGAGAGAGAGAGAGAGAGAGAGAGAGAGAGAGAGAGAGAGAGAGAGAGAGAGAGAGAGAGAGAGAGAGAGAGAGAGAGAGAGAGAGAGAGAGAGAGAGAGAGAGAGAGAGAAAGAGAAAGAGAGGAGAGAGAGAGAGAGAGAGAGAGGGAGAGAGAGAGAGAGAGAGAGAGAGAGAGAGAGAGAGAGAGGAGAGAGAGAGAGAGAGAGAGAGAGAGAGGAGAGAGAGAGAGAGAGAGAGAGAGTGGGTGGGTGGGTGTCAGAGAGAGAAAGAGAAAAGAGAGAGAGAGAGAGAGAGAGAGAGAGAGAGAGAGAGAGAGAGAGAGAGAGAGAGAGAGAGAGAGAGGGGGCTTGGAAGCATTAGCGTAGAGTTACAGCTATAGCTGGCACCCAAGAGGATCACATTACCTTAAACTGGTTTAAAGCACCAATTTAAACTCTGATTTGATTTCCAGATCCAAACCTTGGTTCTCATTTATTTAAGAGGAGAGGGTTGCATTCCTCCTGAGCTGACGTTCCGGATTGTTTATGCATTCTAAAGGAGGGTTTCTGGATCATCTACATCTATCCATGACAACTCTGTGTTTAGAGACAGTGATAAAAACATCATTCCCTCTCTTAAAAACCTGCACTTTGGGGGGGAACTTTTTTCAGTGGATTGATTACATGTATGCAATGTATTTGATTGATTGATTTGAACCTTTTTATCAGGTTTTCCCTTGTGCGGCCGTTTTTTTGATTATTCTGTGAGAAAGGTTGACACGAACAACCCACCTGTCCAAAACACACACTCACACTTCTCTCTTACGTCCTGAAAGCTTGCCACACATTAGCTTCATTCGTCACTCGCTTTGTGTGTGTGTGTGTCTGTCTGTACAAGAATGGGTCACGACAGAGAGGTCTGTGTGTATGTGTGTGTGTGTGTGTGTGTGTGTGTGTGTGTGTGTGTGTGCGTGCGTGCCCAGGAGCTCCGGGGAGAGAGAGAGAGAGAGAGAGAGAGAGAGAGAGAGAGAGAGAGAGAGAGAGAGAGAGAGAGAGAGAGAGAGAGCGAGAGAGAGAGAGAGAGAGAGAGAGAGAGAGAGAGAGAGAGAGAGAGTCAGAAAGGTAAAATCCACTGGAGTGGAACGGTGTGCGCGGCGGCTTCACAACAATGCCATGTGTTGACAGTCCGCTGCTTGTGCAGGACCACTGGAATGTGGCCTGATAGGCAGCCTGTCGCCCGTGTGTAAGGTTCAACCTGGCGTATTTAATGGGTGAATACACCATCATGTGTCTCCTAATTCATGGTCTTCATTGTGGACGTCGTATTGCCAGTGTTTCCTTTATTTTTGGTTTCCTGTGATTGTTTTGATGCGATGACTTATTTATATTAGTTGGGTTGATAATGGGCCCATGAGCTATCAAATAATACTAATATGTTGTATTTTTTTTTTGGTGGTCAATGTGGTAAGATTCGGTTTTTAGATTCTTGCGATTGCTGCCGTGGTGATTTTTGGCCTATCACGTGGCCGCACGATGGTTGACGTGAGACCCAGCGGTCTGCGTGTGGGGGGTCGACTCTGAGAAGTACGCACGTACTACGCACGTACTAACCGCTGCCTGTGAGCTGTGTGAACAACAGTTTTTAATTGTTTTCAATTGTTTTTATTATTATTAATAATAATAATAATAATAATAATAATAATAATATAATAATAATAATAATAATAATAATGGATGCAATATTTGTGGATTTTTCATACGTGGATAACATTTGTGTTATCTAAAACAAAAACAAATTAAATTAATAATAACCGTGAGGTCACTTTGGCCGAGCAGGTCGTTTTCCAAGAAGAATGCGTTCGGCGGACCAATGAAATGTTATTATTCTCGGACAAACACCTCCTCAAGTCAAGCACTTTGTTACACTGCACTGTCGGGAGCACACACGTTCCCATTAACACGATTGTTCTTATCAGTAACCCAGACCATCCTTTTCTCTCCCTCTCCCTCTCTCTCTCTCTCTCTCTCTCTCTCTCTCTCTCTCTCTCTCTCTCTCTCTCTCTCTCTCTCTCTCTCTCTCTCGCTCTCTCTCTCTCTCTCTCTCTCTTTGTGTGTGTCTGCAGGTGACCCATATAGAGCCAATGAGATGTGACAGCAGGACTGCCCAGTCGTTCCTCCCTGCCTGCAGCCTCATCCCCATTGCAGCCTCCTAAGAAAAAGGGAGGAACTCCTCCCCGGGGCCCAGACCAGATCCATCCCCCCTATACACCGAACCCCCCCCCCCCCCTTCCCCTACCCCTACCCCCCTCCCCTCCACACACACACACATACACACACCTGTTCCCACGGATTTAATGAAACTTAGAGCCCCCGGGCTCTGCCAGCCTGTCGCCATGAAGAGCCGATATCAGGAGTACTACAACACCACCCTGATCCAGTACTACTACCGCTGTGCCAAGGACATCAACGAGAAGGAGCTGTTGCAGAAGATGGCCAAGAAGGAGCTGAGCTCCCTGAATATATTCATCGTGGTGCTGTGCAGCATCATCATCCTGGAGAACCTGCTGGTGCTGATCGCCGTCTTCCGCAACAAGAAGTTCCACTCGGCCATGTTCTTCTTCATCGGCAACCTGGCCTTCTCCGACCTGCTGGCCGGCTCCGCCTACATCGCCAACATCTTCCTGTCGGGCCCGCGCACCTTCGAGCTGCTGCCCGTGCAGTGGTTCATCCGCGAGGGCACCACCTTCATCGCCCTGGCCGCCTCCGTGTTCAGCCTGCTGGCCATCGCCATCGAGCGCTACGTGGCCATCACGGAGGTCAAGGTGTACGGCTCCAACAAGACCTGCCGCATGTTCCTGCTGATCGGCGCCTGCTGGGTCACCTCCATCCTGCTGGGCGGCCTGCCCATCATGGGCTGGAACTGCATCAACAGCCTGGAGGAATGCTCGGCCGTGCTGCCGCTCTACTCCAGTCGCTACATCTTCTTTGTGATGACGGTGTTCAGCGTCATCCTGCTGGCCATCGTCATCCTGTACGTGCGCATCTACCTGATCGTGCGCCACAGCCACCAGGAGGCCACCAACTCGCCGGCGTACGCGCTGCTCAAGACGGTCACCATCGTGCTGGGCGTGTTCATCATGTGCTGGCTGCCCGCCTTCACCGTGCTCATGATGGACACGTCGTGCACCATGCGCTCCTGCCCCATCCTGGCGGACGCCGACAAGTTCTTCGCGTTCGCCACGCTCAACTCGGCGCTGAACCCCGTCATCTACACGCTGCGCAGCAAGGACATGCGCAGGGAGTTCCTGCGTGTGCTCTGCTGCTGGGGCCTCCTGCGGAGCGGCCGGCCCACTGACCGCTGCCTGGTGCCCCTCAAGAGCTCCAGCTCCCTGGAGCACTGCACCAACAACAAACACGAACACAGCCACCACCAGCAGACCACGCCCATCATGCAGAACTGCACCACCTGTGTGTGAGACCTGTGTGTGTGTGTGTTGCCTGTGATGTGTGTGTGTGTGTGTTGCGTGTGTGCGTGCGTGCGTGCGTGTGTGTCGGGCAAGGGGCCACTTCTTCTTGTTCTTCATTCATTTGTTGTTGTGCACCAACAAGAGGAGAGAAAAGGGGGAGAGAATGTGGTCCGGTTCTCTGTGTACGAGAGAGAACGAGAGAGAGAGAGAGAGAGAGAGAGAGAGAGAGAGAGAGAGAGAGAGAGAGAGAGAGAGAGAGAGAGAGAGAGAGAGAGAGAGAGAGAGAGAGAGAGAGAGAGAGAGAGAGAGAGAGAGAGAGAGAGACACACTCGACACGCGCAGACAGACGCTTCGTCCTCGTAAAACGTGTGACTGTGTATTTTTGTTTTTGACAATGTTGACTGACTTTCGCTCACATTTCAACTCCAACAATTGAATTGTATATGAATTGACAATCCATGTTTAGTCCGCGTGCTCCCGGGCAGCACGGGCACATGACGGCTCTGGAGAAGAGTCCAGTCCTCTGGAGACTTTTTGAAAAGAAAAAAAAATGAAATGTGAAAAAACTGTGGGTACTAATTGCAGACGATATCTACACACTTTTACATACACGCCTTAAGCTCTTTGAAAACAACAACAACAACAACAACCACAACAACAACCACAACAAAAACAACAACATCAGACCACCACCACCACCACCACCAAGGTGTTGTATGTAGTGCCCGATTGAATACCAAATATATGTACGCCAAATACCATCAAACTTAGAAAGAGAGGTGGGGAGACTTGATGCAAAGCTTGCCACGTTGCACTTTGTAGAATTGTAGGCAATGTCATTGATTTTGTGTCCCCCCCCCCCCCCCGATGAGTTGTATAATGTTGCCTTTTCTATGACTTAAAACATTCCTATGTCCGTGTACATGTATAAATATCGCATTTGGCTCATAGTTTACTTCACTCGCTGGTGAACACGGACGGAGGCAGCGACGATGAACCACCGTTCCTAGTAGTGGACGAAAGCCCTCCAGACAATCAGAGACGGCGTGTCCCTTACCCCCGTCCCCCCCCCCCCCGCCCCGTCCCCGTCCACCACAGGGCTACGTACCGCGTAGGACTACGCATAGCCCGCCCTGTACAGAACCACTTCATTTACATTCACTTACAGACGGCAAGTATTCCGCTTCACATGTAATGCATGAATTACCTTTGTACTCATATGTATGTACGGTATACTGTATATCCCCAAGTACTGAATCCCATCGTGGGGTCACCACCCCTGACCACTCCCCCATATGTCTGTTGTACTACCCCCCCCCCCCCCCCCCGCTTTCACTGTTGTCTGTCTGTTGTATCACAATTTCCTCAGAGGAAGGCTCAATCACGAAACACTTCCTGGGGTGAGTTGGCGCTGATACGTTTCAGCTCTGAAACAGCTGTCGCACACACACACACACACACACACACACACACACAGTCTAATGGGATCGTTGTCTTGACAAGTCGTAGCAGTGTAGCAGCAGCAGTGCACACCCTCCCCTCTCCTCCTCCTCCTCTCCTCCTCCTCCCTCTCCTCCTCTCCTTCCTCCCCTCTGCTCCTCCTCCTCCTGCCCTCTTCCCTCTCATAGCGTCTTCCTCTTAGGCAAATGCGGCTGAATGTAAAGTTTGAAGTGTTGAAGGGAGCATGTGCTCCACTAATGACAGTATTATTATTATTATTATTATTATTATTCTTTTTATTCTTTTTTTTTTTAATCGTCGCCGTTGCTGCAGAGAGTGTAATGAACTGTCTCGCTCACTCGTACTGTGAAGTCTTAACTCCAGAAACATTTTTTCATTTGTCAGAGCGTACGGCTCTCGTGCGACCGGGGGGAGAAATCAGACCTGGAGAGAGTAAACACGTCTCAGCTTTCCTTAAGAGCAAAAATAAAATCAAAACCTCCCCCACCTCACTTCCTCCCCTTAGAAGGGCGAGGGGTCCGGTTTCAAAGGTGATGTGTGTGCGTGATCGTACTAGGGTCGCGGGGGATTAGGCCCTGGTGGGGAAGGTCAGCTTTATTCCTACAACAACGACTTCCTCCTTACCCCTAGGATGTCCTGGGTGGGTGGGGGGGGGGGGGTTCTCATCCACACACGCAGTCCGGTTCCTGTTGTTCTGGCCTGGCCTGGTCTTAAAAAAAAAAAGACTTCCTGTCGACACGCACGCTTCACAAACACAATTAGCCCCGACACCGACGGTCTAACTCCATTATGTCATCCCACCCCAATCTCACCCCACCCCACCTCATCCCACCCCACCTCGTCCCACCCCACCTCGTCCCACCCCCAGCCCAACCCTGTGGTGCTGGTTTTGACATTCAGGAAAGCCAAGTAGAACTAGTGAATGAAAGCACTTTGGCCGCCTCAGCAGCATCCGCTCTCCTACACCGGCTCCCCGACCTCACCCCCGACCTCACACACACACACACACACCCCCCACACACACACCCCCCCCCCCACACACACACACACCCCCACACACACACACACCCACACCCACACACACCCCCCCACACACACACACACACAAACCCCACACACACACACCCACCCACACACACACACACACACAACCCCCCCCCCCCACACACACACACACAAACCCCCCCCCCCCCCCCACACACACACACACACACAACCCACACACACACCCCCCCCCCCAGGTATTTGAGACGTGTACCCGTCACTTCATTTTGTTGCCTAACTATATATATGAAAAGGATATATATATGAATAACTCTGTATGTCATGTATGTACAGTATGTCGGTATCTATGTAGTGTGTGTGTACAGTGTGTACAGTGTATGTATACGTGTGTACAGTATGTGTGTGCGTGTTAAATATGTACGACGTGCGTGTTGTATTGAATGTTTTGTGTGCAATAGCCTTGTATGTCCTGTAGCACGCTGCCTGAGTGAAAATGGTACAATCTTAAACACTAATAGAGGTACATAAACAATGTGTTAATTGTATTCTTTTTTTTTTTTTATACAAAATAAATGAAATACTGAAACAATCATGTGTGTGTGTGTGTCTATTGTAAGTCACTTTGGAGTGGACAAGCGTCTGCTAAATGACATGTAATGTGTGTGTGTGTGTGTGTGTGTGTCTGCGTAAGGGCGTGCGTGTATGTCTGCGTGCCTGCGTGTGTGCCTGCGTGTGTATGTGTGTGCGTAAGGGCGTGCGTGCCTGCGTGTGTGTGCCTGCGTGTGTATGTGTGTGCGTGTGTGTGTGTGTGCGTGCGTGCGTGGGACGGTTCGGCGTGTTGTTCTCACATGATTGACAGCGCCGTTGTGCAGTTTTTACAGTGAGGCGTTTCGCTGCGAACCATGTGTGCAGGTCTCGAGACGTCTACCTGTTGTGACCACACAGGAGAACTAATCAAAAGTGCAGCGTTTTAATCCAAACGTGCTCCGACAGGGTCACCCAGACGCTTGTTTCAACACGACAATCCAGAGACTCTTCTGCACCGCTGCTGCTGCTGCTGCTGCAGCCATGGCCATTAATCACGCTTTCCTTATAAAAAAATAAAGTCGACGGGTGAGGTGTGTGCGTGTGCGTGTGTGTGTGTGTGGGGGGGGGGGGGGAGGGGGTGTTGGGTGTTGGGGGGGCCTAAATGGAAAGTTGGGTTCAGGGCCGACCAGGTTGAAACTGGTTTACAGCACAAAAAAAGGGGAACAGCTATTTGTAATTTGGCTGGGAGGCACGATGCAGAAGAGAGAGAGAGAGAGAGAGCGAGAGAGAGAGAGAGAGAGAGAGAGAGAGAGAGAGAGAGAGAGAGAGAGAGAGAGAGAGAGAGAGAGAGAGAGAGAGAGAGAGAGAGAGAGAGAGAGAGGGGGGGGGGGGAGGCCCTGAGAAGGATTTCTGGCTTCAAGGGGGAGGGGGGGGGGGGGGGGGTGAGAGTGGGAGAGAGACTGACGAGAGCGTCGTCTTGGGAGAGAGGTCGGTGCTGCTTGTTGTCAGACGTCCAGGATTCCTGGGTGGGAAAACGCTGGCCCGAGTCAGCCCCAGGAGGAGGCCGAGCCGCTGGGAAAGCTGCCAGGACTTTCCACCAGTGCCCTGCAGGATGTGACATCACGACATCGCAAACCTGCAGGCCAAGCTGTGTACACACACACAAAGAAACTCTTCAAAGCGGGGTTTGCGATCGCTTTTAACATGCTCCAGAACTGTGCTGAGAAATAACAACACACTCTATACCAGATGCTCCCAAGTGCCGAAAGGCATTGTTTGGAAAAGGGCCTTGATTGAGCACCACAGCGCAAACATATGAAAGGCCCTACGTGTGCTATTAGCAATGCACACTACGTGCACACTATTTTCTGAAAGGGTAAAACCCTCCTCAAAGACATTAAATATTACTTCAGGTGAAAATGACATGCCGCTCATTTGACTTAGATGAGTCTTAGATATTGGTACAAATAGCTAAATGATACACACCAACACACATGGGGGAGTAGGAAACACGCTAGGAACCCACGGGTTCAGAGCCACGCAGGGGCCGAAATAAGACATGCGCGAAGGCCCTTAAAGGTCTATTTGTAACTAAACAGCGCCATCTTGTGGCAAATTAAGTACAGTACAGTGAAAATAATTTAGCATCTTAACCAGAGTGCAAATGTTGCAGTAAAGTGCATGGTGATATATAATGTACTGTTTAAATGTACATGTTAAAAGACACTACATGCTGTAGTTTGAACTGCATTACATAACAAAAGCAGACACGAGAAACGTCATTAGAAAGCACATTGATTCGGATATACGGTCACTATTACACTATACATACATAACCCCACACAAACCAAAGGTTTCTATTTATGGTTGTGTTTATATTTATTGTTATATATCGTTTTTATATATTGTTTAATGTACCTGCCATATATATTTAAATATTTAAAACTGTTGATAGAACTGTATATCCCTGCTCCTGTATATACATTTATTACATTTACATTTATATAGATTTATCCTGCTTTCAATAACTGCATACCCCTGATCACTACCTGTTAAATACTCACTTACCTGTATATATATATATATATATATATATATATATATATATTATTTTATTAGTATATTTTGTGTGCATTTATTCCTCCTGTTTCAACTGTTGCACCTTAATTTCCCTCGGGATAAATAAAGTTATCTTGAATCTTGAATATATATATACCTATTATTATTATGCTCATATCCCATTTTAATACCCAGTAGACTGTCTTTTAACCTGTCAATTTAAACTGTATATTATATTACCATGCACTTTACGGCAACATTTGCACTCTGGTTAAGATGCTAAATGAGTTTCTCTGTACTGTACTTGTGCTGTGAAATGACAACACATTTGAATCTAATCTAATCTAATCTAATATTTAAATGTGGTCCCACATTGTGTATTTGTTATTATATGTTGTGACACATTAATCCCACACATTCAGGGAAAAGACAACGACACAGGTCGTTGGGGTTTTCCTGCGCTTGTTCTTCCTCACAGATGAAGAAGTACAGCCATTGCCCATCACTGCTCCAGTCGGTCAGAGGTTGATCAGTAGAAGAAGCCATTGATGACCAATAACAACGACGGCACTTTGTTGTTCAATCGGAGTACTTCCGCATACGCACTTGACGGGCGCACTCGTTGCCAACACCGGGGTGTAATCCTCTTTTAGCAACTCCTTCAGAGACGTTGATACAACACGAGAACGCACTTCACCGTACACCCATATACTTTATTTAGGGAAAAATAACGTTTTTTTAAATATATTTGTATGTACTATATGTAATATTACGCGAAATGTAACAGTAGCAGTCGACTGCCGGACTCCCGCCCCCCCCTACACAGGTGCAATGGTAGACTCCAAAATACCCGGGTTTCGCGCGAAAAGACGGCCCGCGCGCCAGAACCGCATATAGCGTCCATTGGCAGCCGCTCGGCGTTCTCTGCTGTCACTACCGCGGCGGTTTGATTTTAACGTTGTTGTTGTTTTTACCTGCCTTTTAAAAAACGCAATTTTAGCCATTTTTATTCCGACTTTTTTTTTTAAATTGATAGATAGTTCCTCCTCCTCGCCACCGCCATGCCTACCAAGACCTCATTGTCTCTGCCCGAGAATGTCAGGAAAAGGTAAGCGCGGCAGTTGGAAGCACGGATGCTAATAACGCAGTGTATGTAGCATGTCGCGTGCAGCGAACATGGATTTCGCGAAATCCCATGTTCGCGTTGCGCTAACTAATCGGACTTAGTCGTACTTCGCCCGGCGTTACCGCATCGCTGTGACAATGACGCACTTGTGTGTGTGTGCCTCCCAAAAGTTGCCGCTAACGTTAGCGGTTGTTGTCGTCGTCGGTCTCCCGGTAACGTCACTAATCTAAGTAACAGTGTAACGTTGACGTTGGGGCGGTTGGTTGGTTTGTTTGCGGTTTGTGGCGCGAGGACACGACAACGTGTTGGATTTGGCGCCACGCGGGACGCCTTGTTGTTGATGTATTGTGTGAGCGGTGCAGCTCGGGTCGGGGTCCTTGCCGTGCGGTGCCACTGGTGTCCATGTAGTTTCCGTAGGTAGTTTATTTTATTATAATGATGGTCTGCGTGTTTATTCATCCGTACACGTTATCCGTTTGTCCACAGGCTGCAAGCCCTGGAGAAGGATGGGTCTTCTTCGGACGAGGTGAGTCCGGGTCATCTATGACTATGATTATTATGATTGTCGTTGGTTTGGGATCATGAATAAACATTAACCGTCTTAACTACACGTTTCACACACATTACCTTTTGGGGTGATTCGCTAATTGAAGACACTCCTGTGTTTTTGGGGACTACACATTACATGTGGTGTTGTTTCGCAGGTGCGTTTGTATCCAAAGCGCATTGCAATACGTTCTGTCTTGCAGAAGTGCGGCTGCCTTTGTTTGTAATACGCGGTGCTTATGACATGACGGTTAGGTTTGGTTTCCGAGTGTTTAGTTTGTGACTAGCTGCTCTCCCCCTGCCTCTCTCCCCACCCACCCAGGACCATGTTAAGGAGAAGCTGGAGCTGGTCCAGGACTTTCTGCGAGACGATGCTCAGGACCAACTCAGTAGCCTGAAGGAGAAGATGAAGAGTTCAGAGATCTCCATGGTCAGTAGTCGTCCTTTAACTTGTCTAAATGGTCAAAGGCTACCAGGTTCAAGGATGTTTGTTTTTTTATCCACGGGCAGCTCTCCTGAGTGCTGCCACTATCATAACATTACATTGTCATTCATACCTCCTGCACTGTATTCATGTTGCTGCTGCACTACTGGCACTTTAAAATGCTTTTAGTACAATTCAACACGTGTACATATCATCCATCAGTCACTTTATTGTTTTATTTATTTAGTGTACAGTATTTTTTGTTTTAAGTAGTGTTTTAGAAAGGTCATACTGCGGGAGGGAAGGGGGAGTAAGCATTCCATTGTACTGGTTACATATGGCCAATAAAAACATCTTGAATCTTGAATGCATCTAACAATAAAGTTATCTGAATCGGAATCTTGTGATTAAATCTCCCATTGGTCTCTGTGCTTCTCCCTCCATTTTTAGGAGGGCTATCTCTCCAAAGTCAAGGCCCTGCTGGGACAGGAGCTGTCTCAGTGCACCACACATGGTGAAGGCGTGAATGGGCAAAACGGGAAGACGAACGGCCTTGCGACAAACGGCTCCCACAAAGATAAGGACAAGGAGGAAGAGGAAGTAACCATGGACACCCAGGAGGAAGAGGAGGAGGCTCCCTCTGTGAAGTCTCCTACCGCCGCCGCTTCTAAAGGAAAGCAAGGACGCAAGAGCTCTGACTCAAAGAGTAAGTGGGGACTCTTGTCATTTATTCTGTGAGTTAGTCAGTCCTCCACAGAATATAGGGGGCAGCACATTACCAGAAAGTTACTTTGGACTGAGGCTGCAGTGACGGAAAATTGCTAGCCGTCCCTTCAGCGGCTAACTAAAGTTAAATATCTCTGCAACACAATGCATGGATGTCTTTTGACGTTATTTCTCCACATTCTGTTGGTCATTGTAGTTCATTTGTGGTTGGTTTTTAAGTAGCCTTATCGTTGCACTTAAAGATGACTTGATGGATATTTTTGTAACTTAATTTAATAACTTTGTAGAATCACCTGCCAGTGCCCGGGTCACCAGGAACAGTGGAAAACAACCCACCATCTTGTCTATGTTCGCTAAAGTGTGAGTATCTGCTTTAATCCTTGACTCGGTGGCCGCATGTCTGCTGAAGTACATTTCAAATGGGCAGATATAAGGTGATCTATGGTCCCCTTCACACTGGATGGGTTTGTTTTTTTGTCTTGCGCTGCTAACTGTACATCTTAACGCAGACAAAAGAGGAAGTCGGATGAAGTAAACGGAGACGACGCGACTGAACCGACGGAACAGAACGGACAGAAGGAAGTGAAGAAAGAGGAGGAGGCGAAGGAGGAGGAGACGGAAGAAGTCTCGGAGGTAAGCTGAAGTACAGTGCACGCCCATTAGCATGAACCCCCAGCTGCCACAAAAACCACACAACTCTAACGTTGATATTTCTTGTAGACCAGGGAAGAGAAGCGTCTGAAAGTGGATTCTGATGAAAGGTAAATATTGTCGTTGTTGGAGGCTCAAAGTTAACTTGGATCAAGTCAACTATCCTAACTATCTGACAAATGTTATTTGCAGTGTTCCCGAAAAAGCTGAAAGTGAAAAAGCTGCAAGTGAAGTAACCACTGCACCAGTAACCGCTGCAAAGGTATGCTCTTGTTCTGATGTGGCTCAGTCTAGTTCTGCTATTAACAATTTCACTAACGTCTGAAAGAAACAATCGTCTAGGGCGGCAGTAGCTCAGTTTGTTGGGATTTGGCTTGGGAACCGGAAGGTCACCGGTTCAAGTCCTCAAAAACACCCGGGCACTGCCGAGGGGCCCTTGAGCAAGGCTCCAGACCCCTACACTGCTCTTTGCAGTGCTCTGCTTGCGCTGTATATAAAATGGCTGCCCACTGCATCCTAATACTAGGATCGGTTCAATGCCGAGACGCCAATTTCACTGTATCAAGAGGATTCAATCCTCCAGATTAAGATTAATAGAATGTCCTCACAACTGTGTTCCAGCCGCCGCCTCCCAAATGCCCGGACTGCAGACAATACTTGGATGACTCGGACCTCAAGTTCTTCCAGGGTGATCCCGATACCGCGGTGAGGTTCTACTCCACGTTGACCGTATTCCTGATGTTGAAATGCCCACTTTCAAGAAAATCAAGTAAAGGGGAATGCTACTCGTTAACTTCCTTCCTGCTGTTAGCTGTGGGTCTCATGTTAATGTGGACATTTAGCTGTGTTGTTTTTAAACCAGACTTGCTGATGTGTAGAACGAGCATGTACCGGTAGTTGTGTGACCGTGAGCAATTCAATTTTTCCTCTGCAGCTGGACGAGCCAGAGATGCTCACAGATGAGCGCCTGTCACTGTTTGACTCCAACGAGGACGGCTTCGAGAGCTACGAGGACCTCCCCCAACACAAAATCACCAACTTCAGGTGTGGCAACGCTCAACTCTCTAATGTGTCTCACTTGCGTGAAACGACAATCTCCTCGCTGTGCCGGGGACGGTTCTACACACAAAGGATTCAAATGCAGCCTGTAGCTAACGTAACGTGGTTTCGTCCTGCAGCGTGTATGACAAAAAGGGCCACCTGTGTCCCTTCGACGCCGGTCTGATAGAGAAGAACGTGGAGCTCTACTTCAGCTGTGTGGTGAAGCCCATCTATGATGACAACCCTTGTTTGGATGGTAGTGTACATGCACGCCCTATAACGTCTATATGCACACACACGCACCATGGCGCTAATTTGAACAGTTTTGCTTCAAACATCGACCTTTTACGAATGATGCCTGTAGTAAGGGAGGGTGTCTTCTTGGGATCTGCTAGGCGGTGTTCCCGCTAAGAAGCTTGGGCCCATCAACGCGTGGTGGATCACTGGTTTCGACGGTGGCGAGAAGGCCTTGATCGGCTTCACTACAGGTACAAAGTCCAGATGATACAGACGACCCTCCCCGCAGATTCAGACTCCTGAATTGACTCATTGAATCACCTGTGATTTGACATGTGCAGCCTTCGCCGACTACATCCTGATGGTGCCCAGTGAGGAGTACTCGTCCATCTTTGCACTTATGCAAGAGAAGATCTACATGAGCAAGATAGTGGTGGAGTTTCTGCAGAAAAACCCAGATGTGTCTTATGAGGACCTCCTCAACAAGATTGAGGTGAGGACACAGACACACGTCACATTGGGTGACCCACAGCGGTTACAAAGTCTTGGCCTGCGTCCTACTGTCCACTACATAACCCAATGTGTGTACTATGGTTCAACATACTTCGGACTGCCAGAGCTGCCTTGGTCTTCACTTCATGTAGATTTGGTTCAAACCAAGGGTTCAGCATACTTAAAATATCAGTTTGTGTACCAAAAAGGCTGTGTTGTACATCAGACACAGCCTTGGAACTTCACATTATGGGTTCCGTCATTGCTTGTGATTTGTTGTTGTTGTTGTTGTTGCAAGCAGCCACCTATAGGCCGTTAGGTGAACTACACATTAGTCACTGGAGAGTGAGAACCGGCGAGGTCATAGGAGTGAAAGACTTGGTTGCTTATTATTATTATTATTATTATTATTATTTTCCCCCCCCCCTGCAGACCACAGTGCCCCCCGCTGGGCTCAACTTCAACCGCTTCACGGAGGACACGCTGCTGCGCCATGCCCAGTTTGTGGTGGAGCAGGTGGAGAGCTACGACGAGGCAGGAGACCGGGATGAACAGCCCATCATCGTCACGCCCTGCATGAGGGACCTGATCAAGCTGGCCGGCGTCACCCTGGGGAAGAGGTGAGACCAGGATTCCTCTTTGTAGTACGGTCTATTTATTTAATCTACTACATGAAGTCAGATTTGTGTGTATCGTTTCGGCCATAGAGAGTTGCGACTTTAATTTGTCCTAATCTTTGTTCAATGTATGAAATGTTAAATTTGAAGTCGTATTATTGCAGGAACTGGTTTTTTTTTTTGCTCCTTTTGTGCAAGAAGACTGCATTGTCAGGATTTAACATTTCCCCCCTTTTTGGTTTGTTTTGCTCATGGCCACATATCCCTGCTCCTGGCACCTCTTGCTCCCTCTCCCTCCCCTAATGTCTAACCCTCCTTTAACACTCTCTAATGCAGCATGCTGCTACACTGGTAGGTAGGCCCAGCTGCGACCGCTTCACCCACCCGTTTGCTGCATTTTATTTCAATGTTTGTCTTTCACACAAAAAATGTGTTTGTGCTTCTGCTGCTACAACGGCACACTGGACCTGTACAATACAAAGGGTGCACTAGCTAGGCTTTGAGGAGAATACAGGGAGTTGGTGAGGAGCCTTTGGGCCAACTGCATAAAATACAAAAGTTGACAGAATGTGTTTAAGCTTAATTTGGGTTTTCTAGTAGTTGAGTAAAATGTAAAGCCATTTAAGGTAATTGTGGCACATTATACATAATGTAAAAAAAGGAGCTCTGCCTACTTTTCTCAAGTAGGCAGAGAGTGCCGGCCAAGCTTGGCTGAAGGCAGACTCGTAGCGGTGTTTCCCCCATAATTAGCTAGAGGCGCTGGACGGTCTCCTGTGCAGGTGTACACCGCTAGACACGCGGCACTCGTTCTGGTCATCGCTTACTTGGTGTGAATATCTAATGGCTTTCAAACTTTAAATGACAACATTCTAACTGTATAAGCTGCTATTTTTTTTTCCATGCACCACCACAGATTGTGCTATAAATTTAACTTTCACCATCCTTTGCCAGGATGATCCTGGTGGGCGGTCAGTTACCAGTGGCTAACTAGCCTTTTAAATACTTTAAAGGCAGACACAAATATATCAATCTATGGAGAAACGCTAGCATAGAGCTGATGGCCTTTAAGTCATGTTGGTCCTCATCGTGTTGGTGCCGTCAGTTTACTCAGACTAACATCACATGACGCCCTCTGTCATCGTTTGTCATTGGCTCGATTGTTGTGTTGCATGGCTTGTTCATCGGCTCCTTCACCGGAGGCCTCCAAGTCTTCAGGGCCTCTGTAGGCTCCATGCATCCCCGATTTCATGGCTATCACACGCGACTGGCTGTTCCTCCAAAACACTCTGTTCCCTTTACAGGAGAGCCGCCAGGAGACAGGCCATCCGCCACCCCACCAAGATCGAGAAGGACAGCAAGGGGCCCACGAAGGCCACCACCACACAGCTGGTCTACCAGATCTTCGACACCTTCTTCTCCGACGAGATTGACCAGATCGACAAGGACGGCGGTATCAAGAGGCAACGCTGTGGCGTCTGTGAAGTATGTCCAGTTTGGACGTGTAGTGTGGAAGACCCGAGGGTGTCTAGTGTAACCCCCTTCCTCATGTCTAATGTGCCTCTGCTCCCAATAGGTGTGTCAGTCTTCGGATTGTGGCAAGTGCACGGCTTGCAAGGACATGATCAAGTTTGGCGGAAGCGGCAAGAGCAAGCAGGCCTGTCGACAGAGGAGGTGAGAATCGGCTTGGGCCGTTTGTTTGTTTAAATCCCTGACGGAGAGGAGCCAGGCGTATGACCCGCTCTGTGAATGAACGTAATCCTCTTCCTCCTCTAGGTGCCCGAACCTGGCCGTGAAGGAGGCGGAGGATGACGAGAACGTGGAAGAGTTGGAGGATATTCCCGTGGAGCCCAAGAAGAGCTCAAAGAAGACCCCTCAGGCCAAGAAAAAGAAGCAGGCGCAGGTCAAGCTCTCGTGGGTCGGAGAGGTCGTGGAGGTAAACCTGCCGTTTATTATCCTTGGTCACTTGAGGGGTTTAAAGAGGAACACGCTATAAAGAGAGCTGTTTTTTTTAACTTTGTTTACCGTTTCAGACCGAAGGTAAGCGGCGGTACTACCAGAAGGTGCGTGTGAACGATGAGCTCCTGGAGGTCGGGGACTGTGTCTCCGTCTCCTCAGAGGACCCGACTACTGCCCTCTACCTGGCCAGGTATGCTGGCTTCTCCTGTTTTAAGGAGTCTCTTGACCAGCCACTGAGTGAAGCTGAGTTAAAGCGTGTGACTTATTTATCTCAGGATCGCTTCCTTGTATGAGGACGGTGCCGGCAAGATGTTTCACGCACACTGGTTCCTCCGGGGCACGGCCACCGTGCTGGGCGAGTCCTCGGACCCCCTGGAGCTGGTCCTGGTGGACGAATGCGAGGACATGCAGCTGAGCTACGTGGAGGGCAAGGTCAACGTGATGTACCGGGCCCCGTCCAACAACTGGTTCATGGAGGTACGGTCTTTATGAAGCCCAGAGCCTTTGAATGCTCAACTGCATGTGGTTCAAGCTCAGAGTGAAGAGGCGTAGAACATTGTCCTCATGGGCTTGAGGAATCGTGTTTTACTAAACTGTATTTATAAAGCGCCTCTTGTACATGGCTCCACACGGCTGAATGAATAAATAAATGAAAAATATAAAGTTAAATATAATTTGTTTACAATAATACTATAATAAAGACAAAAATAGAAGTCTGTAGAATTAACGTATGAGATTTAAAAATAAGAGGCAAACATTACTTCAAGTCAACCTATAACTTGCCATAATAAATATCCTATTCTGACCTTGCATACGTGTGTTTAACCTCCTAGGGTGGAATGGACAAGGACATAAAAGTGATCGAGGATGACGGGAAGAGCTTCTTCTACCAGTTCTGGTACGAGCCGGAGTGCGCCCGCTTCGAGACTCCTCCCACCTTCACGTCCGGCGACTCCAAACACAAGTGAGTTGAGCGACCAGCTGCTTCAGCTGCATCCTCTACCGGTTCCCTTGGTGGATCTAAGCTTTCGGTGGTAGCGCTGGCGGCCTGTCTATTAGCCCCTTTGGGAACACTCTGTTGTCTCGTAGGTTCTGTATGAGCTGTGCCCGGACCAGCGAGAAGGAGGAGCAGGAGACTCCTCGTGTGGCCGAGCCCCTGGGGGAGGACCACGGCGCCAAGGCGGTGTACGGCGTGGCGCTCTTCAAGGGAGCCCAGTTCAGGGTCGGGGACAGTGTGTATCTTCCCCCGGACGCCTTCAACTTCAGGTACGTGCTAAAGGTCGTCTTGATGACATTTTGATGGAGATTTTAAACTAGAATACATCCAGAGCTTTTAGAAAGGTGCAGAATTAAACTGTCTTTTTAATAAAGTACCAGGTACTGGGGGGGAGGAGGAGGAGGAGGAGGAGAGAGACCAAAGTAGCAGCAAGACCAGGGTCATCTGTTCAGCTTTCTACTCAAACATTCATGTCGATGCACTTTACTTTAAAATACATTGGCAATTGCAACCACTGGAATGGAAGGGAGCGAGAGACCATCTAGTGGCTGGATGTTTTCAGTGTTATAAATGCCATCAATGGCACCTTTTGTAACCTGCCTGGTTTGTCCTCTGCTGGTCCCTCCAGTGTGAAGGCGGCCAGTCCCGTCAAGCGGTCTCACAGGAAGGAGGACGTGGATGAAGACCTGTATCCAGAGTACTACAGGAAGTCCTCGGACTACATCAAGGGCTCCAACCTGGACGCCCCAAAACCGTTCCGCGTCGGACGCATCAAGGAGATCTTCTGTCACCGGCGCAGCAATGGCAAGCCAGACATGTCGGAGGTCAAGCTGAGGCTCTACAAGTTGTACAGGTGATGCAGACTGGCATGGTGGTGCTTTATATTGTATATTTCTGACCACTAGAGGGCAGTGAGTACAAGCAATCACATTCAGATTGTGCAATTCATGGTTCATTTTTAAAATGGCAGAAAAGTTAAGTTTACCTAGAAAAGTGGAATCTGATCAACATTAAACGGATATATCCGGTTACAGGGTAGTAGGGTTGACACTTGTGGGATGTTTTCCATTTCAATGGAATGCGTTTTAACCCTTCCGTCCTTTAACCCTTCCTCCTCCAGGCCTGAGAACACCCACAAAGGCGTGAAAGCCACCTACCACGCAGACATCAACCAGCTGTACTGGAGCGACGAGGAGGGCACGGTGAGCATGTCGGAGGTGCTGGGCCGCTGTCAAGTGGAGTACGCCGAGGACCTCAACGAGTCCGTCCAGGACTTCTCCAGCGGCGGGCCCGACCGCTTCTACTTCCTGGAGGTTAGTGGCCGCTGCTCTCACTGTTTTCCAGCACGTCTTTGCTAGGGGCCGTCATTACCGCCGTCGCCATGTTTCTCGTGACGTCACAGCCAAAGTTAGTTTTTTAATGTGTTCCGGTTGGCAAAAAGCAACGCGTGATCTAAAATGAACATGGGAATGAATGGGACTTGCGTGACATAGCGGTTTAAAGTGACCACTAAGTAAAAACTGATCAGCTTCCAGTGATTGTAAAGCCTTGAGAGACTCCTTTGTGTCTATCCCCAACGTGTCCATCAGGTGTACATATCACCAAAGTTCAAATCTGGCCAAAGAGTGTTTTTTTTTTGCCATCCTTTCAATGCCTGGAAGTGAAGCCGAACATTTAACATACTTTAGTTTTGAAGAACATCTAGAACTAGCGACTTGCTAGAAAATCGTGTTAAGCAGTCGCGCACGCCGTACTTTCTATGTAAAAGATGCCAATAACGAGGACCTTTTGCTAACCGTAAAACTGCGCATTCGTGGAAATGACGTCATTGTTGGGAACAAGAAACATCGCTATACCCCTGGATGGGGTGACGATCCACGGCTATTACTGCAAAAAATAACCACTATATGTGATGACTACTTATTGTTCCCCCCACGTCCTAGAACAGACATTGGCAAAAGCTCTTATCATTTGAGAGTCCGCTGATGACTTCTTTGTCACGCAGGCTTACAACGCAAAAACCAAGAGCTTTGAGGACCCCCCTAACCACGCCCGGTCTGCTGTCCAGAAGGGGAAAGGAAAGGGCAAAGGAAAAGGTAAACCCGCTGGCTTCACGTCTCCCCCGCTGAGAACCCTCTTGCGTCGTCTTCAGGCCCAGAGGTTTACGTTGAGAGGACTCATGCTTTTTTTTATTTTATTTTTTTCCAGGCAAAGGTAAAGGGAAGTCGTCCGCTCCACAGGAGGCGCAGGACGTCCAGGAACCCCAGGTGCCCAAGTACCGCACCCTGGACGTGTTCTCGGGCTGTGGTGGGCTCTCTGAGGGCTTCCATCAGGCTGGTGAGTCAGACCTTACTCTTACTAATGGTCAACACTGCTCACAATTAGGCTCTCTCTCGGGTACATCATTCAAAACGTTGTTCACAGTGGTGACATTAGAAGCTTTAGTTAAACAAGAACACCAAGGATACAAAGGCTGTAGTGAGTACAAAAGTAGGTGATAAATCTGGACTGTGGTTAAAAAACATTAATCATAGACTATTTTGACAGATTGCGCTGTGATTCACTGATGACTATTTTCATTGTCACTAAAACTATTACAATCATGTGACCTTTTGTTAGTGTCTGTACCAAACAAATATGTGGCCCAAAAATGTGTCATCCAGGGCATCTCTGCAGCACTACAGTTTTTCATTAATAGTGTGTCATTTAAACGTACACATTCTACCCATGTTAACGGCGGCTCCTGCCATTTTGAGCAGTGCACTTACTACAATGTTGGTATTTCGATTCATTATCCAGCCCTTCTTCCCACTGTTGGAACCTCTGGACCAGGGAGGGGAGGGGAAGACTGCATGTGCCATGCTCTTACTAACTCAACTCAAACTCTTTTCCCAGAAATCTCTGAGACTATGTGGGCCATCGAGATGTGGGAGCCGGCGGCTCAGGCCTTCCGGCTGAACAACCCCGGCACCACGGTGTTCACGGAGGACTGCAACGTGCTGCTGAAGCTGGTCATGTCCGGGGAGAAGACCAACTCCCTGGGCCAGAAGCTGCCCCAGAAGGGTGACGTGGAGATGCTGTGCGGAGGGCCCCCCTGCCAAGGCTTCAGCGGGATGAACCGCTTCAACTCGCGCACATACTCCAAGTTCAAGAACTCCCTGGTGGTCTCCTACCTGAGGTGGGTGGGTGTTTGGGGCCACTAGCCCTCGATAGGCTTTCAGTTGAGGTCTGGGGGCGGCGGTAGCTCCGTCTGTAAGGACTTGGCTTAGGGACTGGAAGGTCGCCAGTTTAAGTCCCCGAAACGCATCGTCTCTGCTGAGGTGCCCTTAAGCCATGCACCTACACTGCTCCCCGGGCGCTGTGTGTATATACAATGGCTGCCCACTGCTTCTAATACTAGGATAGGTAAATGCAGAGAAACAAATTTCACTGTGTACATGAATGACCAATAAAGAGGATTCAAATCCTCCAGACTTGGATTAGATGTATTCTTAAACACTTAGCTTATTGGGAAAAACCATTGCAGTTGTTAGTCAGTCAATTGTCAATCCCCCCCAGCTTGGCTCGGAACCTACGGAATGATAAACACATTTAGGTTAATTTGACTTCCTGTTCTCCAGCTACTGCGACTACTACAGACCCAAGTTCTTCCTGCTGGAGAACGTGAGGAACTTTGTCTCCTTCAAGAGCTCCATGGTGCTGAAGCTGACCCTGCGCTGCCTGGTGCGCATGGGCTACCAGTGTACCTTCGGAGTGGTTCAGGTTGGTCTCCCACAAGAGATGTCTCCAAAATTGGATTTCAGTTTGAGGACGAGTGTTCTGATGTGTGTGTGTGAGACACTGAAAGTGTTTCGCTGTCACTAAAAGTGCATGTTTGTGTGGTTCCAGGCCGGTCAGTACGGCGTGGCCCAGACTCGTCGCAGGGCCATCATCTTGGCGGCGGCTCCCGGGGAGAAGCTGCCCCGCTACCCGGAGCCCCTGCACGTGTTCGCCCCCCGGGCGTGCTCCCTGAACGTGGTCGTGGACGAGAAGAAATACTTCAGCAACGTCACGCGGTGAGACTCGTCACGGGCGTCTCGTCACCCATCGCCGGCCCTCCTCTCCTCGGCGTGTGCGCCTGGTTCTAATATCCCGGTTTATTTTTTTTCCAACTCCAGGGGTAACGGAGGAATCTACAGGACGATCACGGTGAGGGACGCCATGTCCGACCTGCCGGAGATCCGCAACGGAGCCGCCTCCTTGGAGATCTCCTACAACGGGGAGCCACAGTCCTGGTTCCAGAGGCACATCCGGGGAACGCAGTACCAACCCATCCTCAGAGACCACATCTGCAAGGTAACAACTCAGCACCAGAAGTCAAAAATGCATTTAATTCCCAACGAGTCTCCAAGAACTGAACCAGTGCACGGGTAGAAGTACAATAAGTTTGCGAACAATATTTAACCAATTGTCTACTTGGTTAGACGCTAGTAAAGATCCACTACGAAACATATGGGGTGGGTTCAGGGTTTCATTGCTGAAGTCTGAAGGATTCAAGGAGGATTAAAACCTTTTTTCTCCCGTCTCTAGGACATGAGCGCTCTGGTGGAGGGCCGCATGAGGCACGTCCCGCTGGCCCCGGGCTCCGACTGGAGAGACCTGCCCAACCTGGAGGTCCGGCTGAAGGACGGAACCCTGACCAAGAAGCTCCGCTACACGCACCCCGACAAGAAGAACGGCCGCAGCAGCACCGGCGCACTCAGGGGCGTGTGCACTTGCTCTGGAGGTGTGTAGGTTTGGTGTACCTGAGACGTGGATTAGGGTTGGGTTAGTTTAGTACCTTTTGGGGGGCAGTAGCTCAAGAGGTGTACAATGGGTTGTCTGGCAACCTTCTAGTTGCTGGTTCAATTCCCCCCCCCCCCCTGCTCCTCCTAGACTGAGTGTCCAGTTGTCTCTGAGCAAGACACTCTCTGACCCTAACTGTGAGCTGCCTGTCCCCTTGCATGGCTGACGCCGCTGTCGATGAATGACCGTGAGGCATAACTTGTAAAGTGTTTTTGTTAAAAGTACCTTCGAGATGTGGATACCAGTTGGTGGCGATCGCACTTTTTTTTTTTGTTTAATTATTATTAATAGTCCCAGGCTTGGATATGGGTACGGCGCATGCTGCGTCATGGGGCTTTATCCCTGGCGTTTCTCACGACCATGTGCTCTTGTTTGTTTTCAGGCACGCCGTGTGACCCTGCTGACAGGCAGTTCGGCACGCTGATCCCCTGGTGTCTGCCCCACACCGGCAACCGCCACAACCACTGGGCCGGGCTGTACGGCAGGCTGGAGTGGGACGGCTTCTTCAGCACCACGGTTACCAACCCCGAGCCCATGGGCAAACAGGTGTGTGGGTGTATATTGTGGCTTATACATTTTTACTGGAATTTGCATTGACCCGTGTAGTTAATCGCTTGCAGTAGATTCACTTTAGAAGTTGCATTGAGAATAGAGAAGCGTTTAGTTTTCCTCTGCTGTCCAGGCTTAACAACGTGCTCTGATCCAAACCTCCAAGGTTGACATTTTCCACTTGGCGTCACACTTGGTAACGACATGTTTTTGTTTTGGGTCCTCAGGGTCGTGTTCTCCATCCTGAGCAGCACCGAGTGGTCAGTGTGAGGGAGTGCGCTCGCTCTCAGGGCTTCCCAGACACATACCGCTTCTTCGGCAACATTCTAGACAAACACAGACAGGTACGACCGCCTCAAATACGTCTCCGTAAGCCGTTGGGCCGGATGCATTCGGGGGTAGGGAGTCGCTCAGGAGGTAGTTGTCTGGCACCCGAGAGGGTGCTGGTTAGATTTCCCCCTGGCTCCCCTAGCAAGACACCCTAACTGCGTCTGACCAGCTGGCCCTCCTTGCATGGCTGACACTGCCATTAGTCTATGAATGTGAGGCACTGATTGTAAAGCGCTATAGAAATGCAGTCCATCCATATGCATTTGTGGCTGATGGATTATACTTTGAACCACTATTGGATTAGGGAGCCGTTATTAGTTCTTATCAAGCTCCACCTCGGTACGCTCACAGATGGGAGTTGTCTGTTTATCAGCTCCAGGTTATCGTGACACGAGGTGAATCGACGCCACTTGATTCTCAAGCTTTTCATGTCGTTGTTTTGCTCCTAAAATAATAATTGGGGGGAAATGGTCCGTGTGCAGCCATAAGCCCTTGGCGTCGGGTCCTTACACACGCAGCAGGGTCACGTTAAACTACCATGTCTCACTTCACGTTAAACTACCATGTCTCACTTCACGCAGACGGGTCACGTTAAACTACCATGTCTCACTTCACGTTAAACTACCATGTCTCACTTCACGCAGCAGGGTCACGTTAAACTACCATGTCTCACTTCACGTTAAACTACCATGTCTCACTTCACGTTAAACTACCATGTCTCACTTCACGCAGACTGGTCACGTTAAACTACCATGTCTCACTTCACGTTAAACTACCATGTCTCACTTCACGCAGACGGGTCACGTTAAACTACCATGTCTCACTTGTCCGTCTCATCCACCCAGGTGGGCAACGCAGTCCCTCCACCGCTCTCCAGAGCCATCGGGTTGGAGATCAAGAAGTGCATCTTGGAGAGGATCAAAGAGGAGAGCGTACAAGGTGACTCCTCCTCCCCCCCCCCCCCCCCTCCCCAAAATACCGGTTTTGTTCATCTGAGTGCTAACGTTGTTCCTTACTCCGCAGCAGAGAACGTGAAACCAGAGAAGATGGAGGATTAGTGAAGTCTGTCGTCGTCGTCCCCCCCCTCCCCTGATTCTTGTTTTTAATCTTTCAGCATCAACATTTTGTGCAGTCTCATTCCATGGAAGTTATCGAATGTGGTTTTAACGGTGTATTTGAAAGGCATTTACATCATGTTTAATAAATTGTATGTAGTTTTTATATGTTGTAACATTTAAAATAAAGCGCTTATAAATGGATGGTTGTCTATCAAATTTATCACCTGACGTTTGCGCCATATGTGAAGTTAAATTATTTTAGTTTTAAGTTGTCGTCCTTATCGACTCGCTCAACGGAAGAGTCCTCATAAGACCAATGGTGGGTCTGAGTCATGCAACAGGGTGAAGATGACTCATGCCAGCAGTGGTCTATTACCCAATGGCTCCTGACGGGCTGTGGTGTGTGTATACGATTGTGTCACAGCTAAGATGTTGGGTCCCTGACGTGATGCAAAGGAATGAGTTGGGCAAAGGAAATGTGCGCTTGTCAAATTGGCTTGCTTTATTTGAGCTCTAACTAGTAGTCTACCACCTGCGTCCTGGTACATACCATACAAGGAGCACACCGGGAACTATGTGTTAATGTGCTTGTCGTACAAACTCTAAAAAGGGTCAATTGATGGACTGGAGTGCAGAGCAGCCCTGCTCCGGGGCAAGGGGTAGGAGACAGAACTTGTTCACTGTGAACCCTGACTGTGGGAATTGGGTTATTCAGTGCTAGACTGAGCTATGTATTTGCAGCATTATACAAGATGCAAGATATTTTTATTGGCCCTTTGTAACGAGTACATTGGAATGCTTACTCCGCATTCCCTCCCGCAGTATACATCTCAAACGATACAAATAAACTAGAGCAGTAAAGTGACTGTTAAATGATAAAAAAAACTTTTTTTAACATTTGTACAAAAATCTTAAGGTATATTAAAGTGCAAGTAGTGGCCGCAGCATCATGAATACAGTGTAGTTACTGAGTCCAGCAAAGTTTAAGTAATGTTATGATAGTGGCAGCACTCCTAGCAGTTCAGTAGGTACACTGCCTGTGGATAAAGACTTACTAAGACAAGTTCAAGACCCTGATGCTAGCCTACAGGGCAGTGAAAGGAACGGCTTGTTCCTTCCTCCAGGCGACGGCCAAAACCCTACATCCCTGCCAGTCCACTTCGCTCTGCTACTTCGGGGGCCCTTGTGGCTGATCTACACGGCCCTGGCCCCAAAGTGGTGGAATGAACTCCCCACGGATAGGACTGCAGTCACTGCCCAACTTCTGCCGCAGGCAAAAAAACACCTTCAAGAAACGATAACCGGATCCTTCCTCTTATCACTTTTTGCGTACTAGTGTCTTACTAAGTCAATTGTTTGATTGCTTGTAAGATAGTTAGGCATGAAATGCACTTTTGACAAGTTCTTACAACTAATGTTAAACAAACTTGTTAGTCACTTTGGACAAAAGCATCTGCTAAATTACTAATGTAGTCTTCATGAGTCAATATTTAATCAGCCAAATACGAGGTAAGCAAATGTGTTTGATCTAGTCGTCTAATGGAAAACCTCTACAAGTGGGTTCTATCAGTCTCGTTACCTGATCAGGCGTTGATGCAACACACCTGTCCTCTGCTCATGGTGAACTGAGTGTCCGAAGGTTTTACTTATCTTAATCGGTCCATCTATTACAGTAATTATATCAACAGCGAAACGGCTGTAACGTTTGACTGTCCAGCCAATTGCCATGCAGGTAGACTAGTGTAAATACCATTTACAAAACATTTGACCTATGACCCCAGCAATGCAGATTCCTCACTGTACCTTTGTTCTAACAGTGAAGTAACTAGTGTTTCAATGTTTTCAAAACAAACATACGCATCGATGTTGGAATATCTAATATAATTTACTTAAGGTAAATGATAACGTTTTAACCTCATCTTTAACATTCAACAGCTCAATCTCCATCAGGTCATTGGTTAGGCAGACCGCAGCATCTCCATGGAAACCTGCCTTGGTTTTTAGTCCAACTGCGATGTTTGTTTGCCAACTCAATTTGACCAAACATTGTAGTTACTGCAGTTAGATTTTGTGGGTCTGTACAAATGGGTGGAGATGTTAACTAAAAACAGGCCCCGTCACCCCTTACATCCTTAATGAGCAGGTAGGAATTTTGCTCAAGTTAGAAAGCATATTGAGGTTTGAACCTTTCGGCTGGGAGGCGATCAGCCTAACCCCTGAACTACCCTGACCCTTTTAATTCAGAACTAGACTAAATATATGATTTTATCCTAAATGTCCTTCGACAGACGTAATGACAAGGTCACATGTTTTAGGATTTTATTTAGATGACAGCCACATACAAGATCAATAAAATCTGGCATCTTTCTGGAATTATTCAGATAGTTCTCTTCAGTTGTTTGATGGTCTGCAAAGAAAAATAAAAGTTATTAAATACAATCACCAGCATAAAACCACTGCATCAATGAATGCATTGTTACACAGCAATCACTTACTTGGCCCATTCAACATTGAGAATAAGATGATCGTATCCAAATCCGGACACTCCCGCGATGGCTCTGGCTGCATCCTCGCGGCGATGGAAACTGATGAAAGCAAAGCCCTGCGAAGGAGAAGAACCCAAAACTGTATAAATACACAAAAAACATTGACCTGCTTGAACAAAATAATAAAATAAAGGTTGTCAGATCAAGTCCTGACCTTGGACTGCCCAGTGTTCTTATCCTTGGCCAGGTAGATCCTGGAGATGGACCCGAACGGCCTGAAGAGCTCCTGCAGGTCAGTCTCCCGAGTGTCCTCAGACAGGTTGGTGACGCGGATAGTGGCGTTGTCATCGGCTGTTAACGCAACAACATACAAGCACACCGTTCGTCACTTCAGTCCAGGTACGCGGACAAGAACAAAACGTATTCTTGCACTTGAAAATACAGCCTTTTTAATAACCCAATAATAGTTTTGGGTCCAATTTAAACAGGTTTTATCACATTGTATCGCAAAAGACAGTAAAAGATAGATAAAGAAGATAAAAAAAGTGGTTGGAACGACAGCCAGAGCACTACCTCGGCGATTGGGCTGCATGGACTCTCCCCGTCGCGTGCTGCCGTCCCGCAGGCTGGGAGGCACATATTTGCCCGTCTTGCTCTGAGCCGGCTGAATGGCCTCGGGTTCAGCTGGGGGGAGAAGAACACAGGAGTCAAACATCTATTTATGCGACAGGAAATCACCAAGACGGCTGTAGTAGAACATTGTTTCTCCTATTTTACATTACGCTCATCTAGCAGACGCTTTTGTCCAAAGCGACTTACAATAGTGCGTTCCAACAAAAGGGAGGCAAGAGAACAACTCGTCACCAGAAGTCAAAAGTGCATTTCATTCCTATTTAAAAACAATGTGCGGCATTTAAAACTTTCGTAATGTAATGCAGGGACAGCCAAGACTGCTGTCCTTTTACATTACATTACGTGAGCCGTTGCAGATAAGCTGCGACGCAAACCGCAAGGATGACCGTACCGGAGCCAGCGGGCTTATCCTTGTCTGCGGTGGAAAGGCCGAGCTGCTCGGCCAACTCTTTCTGCATGGGCCCCAGGGTGTCCTTGTAAGGGCAGCGGGTGGTCCAATGGTCGCCCTTGCAGATACGACAAGACACGATCTTCTGCCCCTTCAACTTGTTCATGGGATCCTCGTCCTGGTCCTGGGCATTCAAGTCCTAGAAGATGAAGGGAGAGAGAGTTGTTGCTTATAGACTGGCAGGTGTCATCGGATGACTGACATACCGTTAGGGCTGGGCGATACGGGAAAATGTATTATTGTGATAACATATGGGGAAATTCAAACACTATTGAATTTAAAAGGCCATTCTCCAAGCCCAAGTCCCAATAGACACAAATCCCCCCCCCTCCACACACATTTATATATACACACACATTTATACATACATATAAATATACATATATTAAACACACACACTTTGATATACATATAAAAACAGCGGCATAGCAACAGAAGCCGTGTACCTCTTTGTTGGAGATGAAAGTCATGAAGACATCGTCGCTGACTGTGGTGGTCGCAACATTAGGGCCGGCTGCATCATACTCAGAGTTGCCAAATTTCTTCCAGTTCTAAAATTAATGTTAAATAAAACCATGTAATTAGTTCATTAAAAAGGGAGTGTCCGCAATATACAATCGAATCATCAATAATCAATAGAATACATACTTTTCTCCGTGCAACAGCTTTCGACGCCTTCCTGGTCTCGATCTTGAAGGTCCGAATGATCTAGAAAACGTCAGGGAACATTAGAAAGGCTGCATTGAATCTTCTCCCCCAAATTCACGTTTGAATTCCGTTAATATTAACTGTCAAAATAACACAATGACCCAACACTGTCCACATCGGTCTGCCTACTTTACTTCAAAACGATTTTGCCAACCAATTAACTAAACTGAGGGGAAAACGTGTTGTGCTTTCTAAGTCAAGAAATTACCTTGGTCTTCTTCCCATCCTCGTCTATCTTGTATTCTGTAATGGTCTTAATATTTCCTTTCATAACCTCTTTGATGGGGGGCAGTGTTCCTGTGAATTAATACAACATGTTAGTTCATTGGCATGACCAAAATACAAAGCACGAAGACATATATATATATATATATATACATATATACACACACGTACATATATGCGTGTGTCTAGATATCTATCTGTGTGTGTGTGTGTGTGTGTGTGGATATCTCTCTCTCTCTCTCTCTATATATATATATATATACACACATACATACATACATACATATACACACGAGATGTTTTTATAATATTGTTTTATATAGAGACCAGTGACCACAGTGGACACCAGGCTAGTGAATGGAGGCTAGGGACGGGACAGCCGATCCGATGCTAGGTATACAAGCTAACGAATAAAAGCATATGGTACCACCGCCATTAACGGAGAAGCGTCAGTGTGTCATGCGACCATATCGGCGGACTATCGATGGTGGACCATCGATGGGGGAAGAAAGAAAACCACTAAACATGTACACTAAATTAACTCAACGTTTACGAACAACCACGTGGAAATAAACTCCCGGTAGCTAGCTAGCTCGCGAGTCAGCCTGCGATGGCTAACTAGCTACAGGCTAACTAGCGCCTTACCTTCATCTCCCTCCTCTTCGACCTGGTCGGCCCAGCTGGGCTTCGAACTGCCAAACAACAAAGAGCGGATTAGGTTCGGGGACACCGACTGCTACGGGGGGTAATAACAATAACCGGGATTAACCCCACGCCATACTCACTCATCGAACTCTATCGACGGCATCCTTGTTTCGGGTTAGCAATACCACCACCAGCTGGAAAAAGACCGGACGCCGACACACGAGTCGTTTCCGGGTCGTTAAACCACCTTCACAATAAGAGTGCAGAAAGGTTGATGATTTCAGAATCTGAATCTGAATCTGAATTCAGAGTGAGAGGGGTCCAGTGTGTGTGGGGGGGCTGGGTGAGAGGGGTCCAGACCAAACAGAACAAGACATGTGTAACCAAGTACAATGGAATACTTACTCCCGCAGTATGAATAACCCTACAACACTACTAACTATGCTATGCTATGCTATTAGATTAGATTAGATTAGATTAGATTAGATTAGATTCAAATGTTGCAGTAAAGTGCATGGTAATATAATATAAATTACAGTTTACATTTACAGATTAAAAGACAGGTAAGTGATCATTTAACAGGTAGTGATCAGGGGTGTGCAATTATTGAAAGCAGGATAACAATATATAAATGTAAATGTATATACAAGTGAGCATATATAAATGTATGGCATATATAAATGTATATGTATATACAGGAGTAGGAGCAGTTTTATCAACAGATTTAAATATATATTGCAGGTACAGTAACCAGGTATCTTAGTAATAAACATGTAGAGTATAGAGAGGGAGGGAGTTGTGAAACAGTTTTAAAGTATTTATTTTTATAATTTTTTTTGTACATTTAGTCAAAGACATTGGTGGTTATTATTGGTGTTGAGAGGTGAGGTGCAGAGGTGCAGCAGAGGGGGGGGGCAGCAGGGGGGGGGGCAGCAGAGGTGCAGCAGCAGGGGGGGGGCAGCAGGGGGGGGGGGCAGCAGAGGGGGGGGCAGCAGAGGTGCAGCAGCAGGGGGGGGGCAGCAGAGGGGGGGGACAGCAGGGGAGGGGGACAGCAGAGGGGGGGGACAGCAGGGGAGGGGGACAGCAGCAGGGGGGACAGCAGCAGGGGGGGACAGCAGAGGGGGGAGGGGGTGGGGGCTGTCTTGGTGGTCCAGAGTTCAGGGAGATGACAGCTGAGGGAAGAAGCTGTTCCTAAGCCTGCTTGACTTGGAGCAGAGGTTTCTATAGCAGAATGTGAGGGACCGGTGGGCTTTCCTCAGTCTCCTCAGGAAGAAGAGACGCTGGTGAGCCTTCTTTACCAGTGAGGCCGTGTTGAGGGACCAGGAGAGGTCCTCGGAGATGTGGAACCCCAGGAATTTGAAGCTGGAGACACGCTATACCAGTAAGTATGCAATACTGTAAACAACACTATCTACTATACACTTTACTACACAGGAAAGAACAATCCAGTTTGTGATGGATGCTACAGAGAGAGAGAGAGAGATATGAGAGAGTTGAGATATTCAATAGCAGGTCATAGATCAATTCAGTCATAGACAACATACTTTATTGAGGAACATACTGTGCACACACACAGTGTGTGTGTGTGTGTGTGTGTGTGTGTGTGTGTGTGTGTGTGTGTGTGTGTGTGTGTGTTGTTAGCCTCACAAATCAGACTTGAGATTAATATCTCAAGTCTGATGGCAGACGACCTCATATCTGGGTGAACGAGGTCTTTTACTTTCCATGGCTTCATCTTTGTTTCAACCAATCATGTTGCTGATCAGCCAGCACCTGTAAACTGTAGAGTTATCTTAGGTCGATTATCTCCATAACGGAACAGGAAACAAGACGTGACTCCGCCGCTTTAAAGTTGTTGCTTTCCTGCCCAAGTTCTGGGTACAGGCACAGATGTTCTGATGTAACATAGTATGACTGTTGCATCCCAGAATTGTGTGTGTTTGTGTGTGTGTGTGTGTGTGTGTGTGTGTGTGTGTGTGTGTGTGTGTGTGTGTGTGTGTGTGTGTGTGTGTGTGACCCGGTACCATGGACCATGGACCAGGGATGTCCATGGTGCAGTCTTAGTTCAGGTCTCTGGGCCCTTTCCACAGAACACGACTCTGATGCTGTCAAACAGAGCCATGTACAGCAGGGGATGCAGACACATGTTCAGGGCGGCCAGGACTTTGGACACCTGGTAGGCGTCGTAGACCCAGCAGACGAACATGCCGTGTAGCTTCAGGTAGAGGTTGTAGCTCTGAAACACGTGGTAGGGCACAAAGGACAGCGCGTACAGCACCACCACGGACCCCACCATCAGGGCGATCTTCCGCTTCTCCAGCTGCGAGATGTTGGCGTTCTTCCACACCACCCACACCACCACGCAGTAGGACGCAAAGGTCACCAGAAAGGGCACCAAGCATCCCAGCACGCCCAGCAGCACCACGTACAAGAAGTGCGCTCTTTGGTCACCGAGGGCGCTCGTACCCGCGCAATACGCCACGCACTGCGTCTTGGTCGAATTCCCGCGCACCTCCTCGCACGTGGAGGCGAACCCCAGCACCGGGGCGCAGACGGCGGCCACCGCCAGCCAGGCCACCGCGCAGGCGGCCTTGGCGCGCGACGTGCTGACGTAGTGCCGGGAGAAGAAGGGATAGGCGAGGGCGACGCCGCGGTGCACGCTGATGCCCGTGATGAACAAGATGCTCACGTACAGGTTGCACGCGAACAGGAAGCGCTCGATTTTGCACAGCGGGTTCCCGAACGTCCAGTGCTTTTCCAGCGCGTAGTAGACGATGAGCAGCGGCAGGGTGAGCACGTACAGCAGGTCGCTGACGGCCAGGTTGCAGGAGAGCACCGCGCCCGGGTGCCAGTCGCGTCTCTCCCGGGACACCAGGAGCCACAGGGCGAGCGCGTTGCCCGCCAGCGCCACGCAGAGCTCCACGCCGTACACGGTCGGCAGCAGAGCCAGCTGGAAGCCCACGCAGCTGCTGATGTTCATGTTCATCTGTCAAATTAAAATGTGTTGAACAAGAAAGACTCAGACTTCAGTCCAGTGGTTCCCAACATTTTTTTTAACGCCCCCCCCCCCCCCACCAAAATACAATTGCAAAAAAAAGGAGAAAAAAAGTCTTGCCTTCTTCTTTTGAAATATATTTTTATATTTCATTATGAGATATAAGAAAGTTGCGTTCTTCACAGTAATTACTGAAATGCTGAGACATGAATATTTTATATATACAAAATCAAGGGTTTGGGAGCCATAAAGGACAAGCATTGAGAATCAGAATCTCACACCAAGTACAACACACGTGTGTGGCAATCCTCACGGTCACTAGTATACACGCAGATTACAGCTGTTTAAAACATGCATTGTTTAAAAACAAAATGTAACAACTAAAAACATATTTAAATTGCGAAAATACGAGTAAAAAAAAGATATGGACATATTGAGGTGGAGTTAAATCGAGCACCATCATGGGAAGAGTGACAAGACGCATGCGATATTCCTACCATACGAGTCTCCAAAGCGCACAGGGTGAAGGTACCACTGGTTATATGATATATATCTATATCTATCTAGATATAGATATATATATATACCTATATGTCGTGTGTGTCAGTATATAGGGCGCAGCTGAAGAGGTGGTGCGGCTCCACCGGTCTCGGTATGTGAGGTCGACCTCCACAGGCCAGAGGCGTCACCTGCTGGGACACGGACCCCCTCCTCGGCTATAGGCTCATGCAGTAGGAACCACACATTTGAGGTTTATTGAAGTTATATTAGTACTTATCTATGTCTTCTATGATTTCTTCCACAATAAAAACATACACGTGATCTCCCTTTGCTTCTAGGAGCCAAACAGCACGTTGTTTGAATAGAGGTACACAATTCAAAATTAAAAATGTTTCTACAAGAACCTATGACTGTGCGTTGAGTTATCTACTGCCGGTCTACCCACACATACAAAACCAGAAGCACCAGTAGAGCATTTTAATGAAAAATAATAATAACTTACTTGTGTAAGTATTCACTGTGCACTGAAGAAACGGCCGTCTTGATATAAAAAGTCACTAAACTAGCAAACCTATGAAAATCAGAGATAACTTGTGCCAGACGCAGCACCTTGTGGTAAGACAGGAAGTAAAAGGGAAGCCAATGGTTTGAACACTTCGTGTTCACCATTTCCTATGGAGTCATACTGTGTGTCTGAATCACTTTAACTCATCACATCACTTTTTTATGATCAATAGGACAAATATATCCACACCGAAACAATCAACCACCCCGTGTCTGCAAAGCTATTTCGATACGTTTAAGCAACATAGGAAATGATATGTACACATTATAGAAATAAAGTTAAGGTTAGATTGTTTATACACAAACCTCTGCTTTTTTAAGTGTTTGAGGAAGTAAAACCAAGTGTGTTGAGCTTGGAAGCTACAATCAGCAAGTGTCATTTTGAACCAGCCTGGCCCTCTGGTCACATCCGAAGGGAGACTTGTGGACGGTAGACCGACAATAAGGTCATTCAACACAGGAAGGCAAGAGTAAAAGGCCTCCAAGAGGAGAAGCCTTATACCAGAGCACTGGCTCAGGTTAAAGTACAATAGGTTGGCTCCCTAGATTGGAAGAAGTAGTGGAGAGTAGGGAGGTCAACAGAGATCATTAATCACCAGGTCTTGGATTACGTCATTGAAATGCTTACTGTACTAACTAATGTAACTACGTAAATACACCATTACCATCACGGTAAGGTTAGTATCGCCATTGCTTAAGATCAAGAAGTTCGTCTCCCTGATCAAGTGGATCAATTTCTTAGGTCTCTTTTATACAGCAAATAGAAATCAGACATTAATTGCAACTTCACTCAACATGTTTATTTATACAAATACCGAGAAACTCCTGAACATGAATGCTCAGCGTACATTGTGTTTTTTATGTCTAGTCATAGCGTATAAAACATTGCATTTAGCTGCTTTTGCTGAATTTCAGCCATCAAGTCTTTATTTCAAATGGATGTTTCTTTCAACGGCCGGTCCATACTGCCACCTGGTGGTCCATTTGTGGAAGTGAAAAAATCACTTCTTGCCTTTCCGTGGTTTGAAGCCCTGTTTGGCCCCAGCTCCGGAACCCTTCCTGTTGAAGCTGGCCTTGCTTCCCTCGCCCTTTCCTTTAAAACCCCCTTTGGGCTGTCCAAACTTCCCACCGTGGGCGCCTCCCTTGCCCTCAAACCTCTTCCCGCCGTCGGTGGACTTTTTGCCGCCAAACGACTTGCCCCCAACCCCGCTTTTATGGCCAAAGGAACGTGGGCTCCCATCAAATTTCTTCCCGCCCTTCTGATGAGGACTAGGGCCGTCTTTGAACTGCCTCGGAGGGCAGTGTCCCCCGGGGGTCCGGGCGTCTCTGTCCCTGTACAGCTTGCTGGGAGCCTGTGCCCTGGGGGGCCTGGCGGGTCGTCCGTCCTCCCGGGGCGATTTACCGGGGAACTTCTTCTTCCCCTTGTTGAAGGGTTCCGAGGGATCCCGGTGTACGCGCTTCCTCTTGACAGCAGGCGGGAACATGCCTGCGAGAGAGAAACAAACAAAGGGCACGTTAGGACATCAAACATGTGTCACTACAGCCAGTGTTGGGATTGAGGGCCGTTATTCGTCCCATATGTGGTATGGGAGTAGTCACCCTCTTCCGGCTCCTGTCCGACGGCCTGTCTGTAGTACTCTGCCTCGTCGTCAGACTCCACCACGGGGACTTTATCGCCCTGAACACCGGGGTCTTCCACTTCGCTGTCCTCCTCGTCCTCCTGCCGCTTCCTCTTCATGCCTTCCAGGCTCTTATGTCTGAGCAGAACAAAAATGGAAGTTAAACCAAAATCAATCAAATAAAGGAAAAGGGTGCCGGAAAAAACCAGGACAACATAGACGACCAGGGACCAAGTCGTACTTGTTCTGTTCGCGTTGCTCCTTTTTCACGGCCAGGTTCTGCTCCTGCTTCTTGCGACGCGCCTCCTTCACCTTCAGCTGGGCCTGCTTCCTGTCCAGGATCTCCTCGAGTTCTCCCTCCGTCTTGAACACTGTCGACGACGCAGAACGCAAAAGAGCCACGTGAACAACACTGTGTGCGGGGCCAGAGGCACGCATTCTGTCCCGGTGGATCATCGGACGAGTCAGTAAGCGTTTACTTGAGATATAAATCACTGAAGATCATGCTCATTCTATCATCACACACATCCGACAACAAGACAGGAGGACGACGAGGAGAAGAGCGGCGGGACTTACGGGAGGCGTGGTAGAGGACGTCTCCGGCTCCCAGGCAGTCCTGGATCTTGATGAGCTGCATTGTGAGGCGCGGGCCGATCTCCGTCAGGCGCACGGCGCTCTGCTGCGACTTGATGTTGCCGCGGCCGGCGCAGGCCTGGGGCAGCTCCGTGGTGTTGTGGTCGCCGTCCAGTTCGGCTTCGCTCTCCGAAAGGTTGGCTCCCCTATGGACACAATAAGATCAATTAAAAACCTGTGGAATTGAGATCATGTAACGCACGCCAGCAGTGGGTCCCACTGTGCAGTGGTTAACCTCACTCCCGACTCATTCCGACGGGCACCACCATCAGGCAAATAATTATTTGATCCCTTGTCGATTTTGTAAGTTTGCCCACTTACAAAGAAATGAACAGTCTATCATTTTAATGGTAGGTTTATTTTAACAGTGAGAAACAAAATATCTAATAGAAAATCCAGAAATTGACATCATATAAAAGTTATAAATTGATTTGCATTTAATTGAGTGAAATAAGTATTTGATCCCCTTGCAACCAACAATAATTCTGGCTATGACAGATCAGTTAGATAAGTCCTCTTGCTTTAAGAAAGTACTCCTCCGCGTTACCTGTATAAAAGACACCTGTCCAAACTCGTTACCTGTATAAAAGACACCTGTCCACAGAATCAATCAATCAGATTCCAACCTCGCCACCATGGGCAAGACCAAAGAGCCGTCTAAGGACATCAGGGACAAGATTGTAGACCTGCACAAGGCTGGAATGGTCTACAAGACCATCAGCAAGCAGCTTGGTGAGAAGGAGACAACTGTTGGTGCGATTATTCAAAAATGGAAGAAACACAAAATGACCATCAATCGCCCTCGGTCTGGGGCTCCACGCAAGATCTCGCCTCGTGGGGTATTGAGGATCATGAGAACGGTGAGGGATCAGCCAAGAACTACACGGGAGGAACTTGTTAATGATCTCAAGGCAGCTGGGACCACAGTCACCAAGAAAACTATTGGTAACACACTACGCCGTAATGGATTAAAATCCTGCAGCGCCCGCAAGGTCCCCCTGCTCAAGAAGGCACATGTACAGGCCCGTCTGAAGTTTGCCAATGAACATCTGAATGATTCAGAGGAGGTTTGGTAGAAGGGGATGTGGTCAGATGAGACCAACATTTAGATCTTTGGCATCGACTCTACACGTTGTGTTTGGAGGAAGAGAAATGCTGACTATAACCCCAAGAACACCATCCCCACTGTCAAGCATGGAGGTGGAAACATTATGCTTTGGGGATGTTTCTCTGCTAAGGGGACAGGACGACTTCACCGCATCGAGGGGAGGATGGACCGGGCCATGTACTGTAAAATCTTGGCCGATAACCTCCTTCCCTCAGCCAGGACCCAAAATGGGTCGTGGATGGGTCTTCTAGCACGACAATGACCCAAAACATACGGCCAAGGTAACAAAGGAGTGGCTAAAGAAGAAGCACATTAAGGTGATGGAGTGGCCTAGCCAATCTCTGGACCTTAATCCCATAGAAAATCTGTGGGGGGAGCTGAAGCTTCGAGTTGTCAAGCATCAGCCTCGAAACCTTAAGGATTTGGAGAGGATCTGCAAAGAGGAGTGGACCAAAATCCCTCCTGAGATGTGCGCAAACCTGGTGACCAACTACAAGAAACGTCTGACCTCTGTGCTGGCCAACAAGGGTTTCTCCACCAAGTACTAAGTCATGTTTTGCAAGGGGATCAAATACTTATTTCACTCAATCAAATGCAAATCAATGTATAACTATTATAAGTCAATTTCTGGATTTTTTTTAAATATTCTGTCTCTCACTGTTCAAATAAACCTACCATTAAAATGATAGACTGTTAATTTCTTTGTAAGTGGGCAAACTTACAAAATCGACAAGGGATCAAATAATGATCTCCTTCACTGTAATATTATATCTATCTATCTATATATATCTCTATCTATCTATCTATATATATCTCTATCTATCTATCTATATATATCTCTATCTATCTATCTATATATATCTCTATCTATCTCTATCTATCTATCTATCTATCTCTATCTATCTATCTATATATATCTCTATCTATCTATCTATCTATCTATCTCTATCTATCTATCTATCTATATCTCTATCTATCTATCTATCTATATATATATATATCTCTATCTATCTATATATATATCTCTATCTATCTATCTATATATATATCTCTATCTATCTATCTATATATCTCTATCTATCTATCTATATATATATATATATCTCTATCTATCTATCTATATATATATATATCTATAGTAGTGCCATGGAGGCTCTTATGTCTGAACAGAACAAAAATGGAAGTTAAATCAAATAAAGGAAAAAGGTGACTGAAAAAAACCCAGGACAACAAAATGAAACCAGGACCAGGGACCAAGTCGTACTTGTTCTGTTCGCGTTGCTCCTTCTTCATGGCCACGTTCTGCTCCTGCTTCTTGCGACGCACCTCCTTCACCTTCAGCTGGGCCTGCTTCCTGTCCAGGATCTCCTCGAGTTCTCCCTCCGTCTTGAACACTGTCGACGACGCAGAACGCAAAAGAGCCACGTGAACAACACTGTGTGCGGGGCCAGAGGCACGCATTCTGTCCCGGTGGATCATCGGACGAGTCAGTAAGCGTTTACTTGAGATACAAATCACTGAAGATCATGCTCATTCTATCATCACACACATCCGACAACAAGACAGGAGGACGAGGAGAAGAGCGGCGGGACTTACGGGAGGCGTGGTAGAGGACGTCTCCGGCTCCCAGGCCGTCCTGGATCTTGATGAGCTGCATTGTGAGGCGCGGGCCGATCTCCGTCAGGCGCACGGCGCTCTGCTGCGACTTGATGTTGCCGCGGCCGGCGCAGGCCTGGGGCAGCTCCGTGGTGTTGTGGTCGCCGTCCAGTTCGGCTTCGCTCTCCGAAAGGTTGGCTCCCCTATGGACAATAAGATCAATTAAAAACCTGTGGAATTGAGCTCATGTAACGCACGCCAGCAGTGGGTCCCACTGTGCAGTGGTTAACCTCACTCCCGACTCATTCCGACGGGCACCACCATCAGGCAAATAATTATTCGATCCCTTGTCGATTTTGTAAGTTTGCCCACTTACAAAGAAATGAAGTCTATCATTTTAATGGTAGGTTTATTTTAACAGTGAGAAACAAAATATCAAATAGAAAATCCAGAAATTGACATCATATAAAAGTTATAAATTGATTTGCATTTAATTGAGTGAAATAAGTATTTGATCCCCTTGCAACCAACAATAATTCTGGCTACGACAGATCAGTTAGATAAGTCCTCTTGCTTTAAGAAAGTACTCCTAATATCAACTTGTTACCTGTATAAAAGACACCTGTCCAAACTCGTTACCTGTATAAAAGACACCTGTCCACAGAATCAATCAATCAGATTCCAACCTCGCCACCATGGGCAAGACCAAAGAGCCGTCTAAGGACATCAGGGACAAGATTGTAGACCTGCACAAGGCTGGAATGGTCTACAAGACCATCAGCAAGCAGCTTGGTGAGAAGGAGACAACTGTTGGTGCGATTATTCAAAAATGGAAGAAACACAAAATGACCATCAATCGCCCTCGGTCTGGGGCTCCACGCAAGATCTCGCCTCGTGGGGTATTGAGGATCATGAGAACGGTGAGGGATCAGCCAAGAACTACACGGGAGGAACTTGTTAATGATCTCAAGGCAGCTGGGACCACAGTCACCAAGAAAACTATTGGTAACACACTACGCCGTAATGGATTAAAATCCTGCAGCGCCCGCAAGGTCCCCCTGCTCAAGAAGGCACATGTACAGGCCCGTCTGAAGTTTGCCAATGAACATCTGAATGATTCAGAGGAGGTTTGGTAGAAGGGGATGTGGTCAGATGAGACCAACATTTAGATCTTTGGCATCGACTCTACACGTTGTGTTTGGAGGAAGAGAAATGCTGACTATAACCCCAAGAACACCATCCCCACTGTCAAGCATGGAGGTGGAAACATTATGCTTTGGGGATGTTTCTCTGCTAAGGGGACAGGACGACTTCACCGCATCGAGGGGAGGATGGACCGGGCCATGTACTGTAAAATCTTGGCCGATAACCTCCTTCCCTCAGCCAGGACCCAAAATGGGTCGTGGATGGGTCTTCTAGCACGACAATGACCCAAAACATACGGCCAAGGTAACAAAGGAGTGGCTAAAGAAGAAGCACATTAAGGTGATGGAGTGGCCTAGCCAATCTCTGGACCTTAATCCCATAGAAAATCTGTGGGGGGAGCTGAAGCTTCGAGTTGTCAAGCATCAGCCTCGAAACCTTAAGGATTTGGAGAGGATCTGCAAAGAGGAGTGGACCAAAATCCCTCCTGAGATGTGCGCAAACCTGGTGACCAACTACAAGAAACGTCTGACCGCTGTGCTGGCCAACAAGGGTTTCTCCACCAAGTACCGATCTGGTCCCAAGATGGCAGCAGGTCTCGTTCTGTGTCCGTCTGTCTGATTACATCTCAATTGTCTGGCGGACACTTTAAATTTTTCAACTGCTACATCTCAAATCCTAATCGTATATGTAGTAGTGTGAATTACCGGTGGAAATACCAGCTACTTGGACTATTGGAGCCTGTTCAACGCGGCAACCGGACTACACATCGTTGATCTTGATGGGTCCAATTCTTTTTCTCATCCTAAAGGGAAGTTCCTGGCTTTTTTAATTGTGCACTGATCTGTATCTGACTGTTACGATCCAGTTTTTAAACTTATAAACCAGCGATGCATCGGGTCGGGCTTCCTGTTTACATGTGACGTCACGACATGCATCGTCCCCAGCTGATCGGGTGGTTGAAAATTCCCGGAACGGATTTATATGGGATCGACCCTGATTTCGTTCTGCACTAACTTGTCTTGTGGCGTGGAGCTCAAGAGTCTGCTGTTTTGGTCGGGTTCTCCACGTTTCGCGGGATTTTAATTATGTCACTGCTTTTGGCTGTCCTATCCCTTTTAATTTGGAGCAGCACCGGGGGACGTCCCCTCCCTTTGATCCTCTCTCCCGCATCTGTCAAGTGCGGATTTGTGGACTTGGCCCGTCCGATTAGCCTTATGGCTTTACAAGACAACTATTATTTCTTCAAGCCATGTTCATGATTTTGTGTTAGGTTTAAACACTAAGAGAGAGCCATCAAAAAGTCCACCTAGGCCTGTCAATAGGTGTCTAATTGTACTCTTGTTGATTTCAGGAAATGTGCAACCTAACCCTGGACCAGATTCTTGTGTTAATTTTAACACCCCTGCAGATTTTAAATCAAGGTCTGGTCTTGGTCTCATCCATTTGAATGTGCGCAGTTTGATCGCTAAAATGGATATGATTCGTATTTGGGCACATTCAACCGATGCTGATATAACAGTGATCTCTGAAACTAACCAAATCAATTTCAAGCAAGGATATTTGCATTGACGGCTATAATGTGTATAGGACTGATCGACCTAAAAAGGGTGGAGGTGTTGCAGTCTATGTTAAATCGAAGTTTCATGTAAAAATTATTCTCTCTAAATCTCTGACAAAACAATTTGAACTTTTGGCTCTTGACTTGGAAGTATCAAAGGCACTCCATATTACTGTTGTTGGTTGCTACAGACCACCATCAGCTGTCAGCGACGCTTTAACATCTTTAATGCAGCTTTTGTCCAGTCTTAACTATTCTGAAATTGTCATTGTGGGTGACCTTAACTGGAACTGGCTGCTACCAGCATCTGATGATGTTAAAACATACTGCAATTCCTTAAATCTCTTTCAGATTGTTGGCAGTCCCACTAGACCCAATCTGAAATCTCCTGAAAAATCCTCCTTAATTGATCTAATCCTTACAAATGCTTCTCATAAATACACCCCTGCTTCTGTATTTGCAAATGACATCAGTGACCACTGTGTCATTGCCACGGTACGGAATACAAAAGTCCCTAAGACAAAACCCCGTATCATCATAAAGCGTGATATGAAACATTTTGTAGAGCAGGGTTTTTTCCACGACCTGTTTCTATTTGATTGGGACAAAATCAATCTCATTGCAGATGTTGAAACTGCCTGGACATTATTTTTTACGATGGTTTTATTAAAATAGTTGATAGGCATGCCCCCTCGAAACCTTAAGGATTTGGAGAGGATCTGCAAAGAGGAGTGGACCAAAATCCCTCCTGAGATGTGCGCAAACCTGGTGACCAACTACAAGAAACGTCTGACCTCTGTGCTGGCCAACAAGGGTTTCTCCACCAAGTACTAAGTCATGTTTTGCAAGGGGATCAAATACTTATTTCACTCAATCAAATGCAAATCAATATATAACTATTATAAGTCAATTTCTGGATTTTTTTAAATATTCTGTCTCTCACTGTTCAAATAAACCTACCATTAAAATGATACTGTTAATTTCTTTGTAAGTGGGCAAACTTACAAAATCGACAAGGGATCAAATAATGATCTCCTTCACTGTAATATATAGATAGAGATATATATATATAGATAGATATATATATATATATATAGATAGAGAGATATATATATATAGATAGATAGAGAGATATATATATATAGATAGAGATATATATAGATAGATCTATATCTATAGATATCTATCTATATCTCTCTATCTATCTATCTATATCTCTCTATCTATCTATCTATCTATATCTCTATCTATATATATATCTCTATCTATCTATCTATATATCTCTATATATATCTCTATATATATATATCTCTCTATCTATATACCGTATTTTCGGGACTATAAGGCGCACCGGACTATAAGGCGCACCGTCAATGAATGGCCTATTTTAGATTTTTTTCCATACATAAGACGCACCAGACTATAAGGCGCACGCATTATAAGTCAACAAAACAGTCAGATACCGTAACTCAGTCAGGCAAACTGTATTAATACAATACAAACCAGCAGTGCAAAAACTGAACGTTATTCAAACGTTAATGTGCAGTGTGTCACGAAGAGAGTGGGAGTGGGTTGGACCCCGAACGCAGACAACGGCACAGTGGAGCGATACGAACGGCTTTATTTACAAAGCACACAACACACAAAGTCACAAAAGGGTACACGGGGAGAACTACGTGGAAGTAGCGTAGGCAGGCGACCGGGGTGCGGACTATCTCTCCGATAGTCAGCAGCCGGGCGATCACAACAGACGGGAGAACGTGCAGTATACGTAGAATAAGTAACGACCTCACGCTGGGGTAAAGGAAAGGCAACGTATATATATACCCCAGGTGAGGTGATCAACAAATGACACCGGGGGAAATTGAGTCCAGGTGTGTGTGTGTGTGTGTGTGTGTGTGTGTGTGTGCGTGTGTGTGTGTGTGGCCAGCGCACGTGGCTAGGCCACGCCCCCTGCCAACCAACGTGATTGTTGACAGGGGTGTGTGCGCCACCAGCGCACGTGGCTAGGCCACGCCCCCTGCCAACCACCGTAACCGCTTTGTGCCCTCGGAAACTCTTTTTAGTCTTCTTCACTTGGCGCAGGTCTTCTTCCTGCTTCCTCCATTTCCGTACCATTGATTCATTTATATTGAATTCTCTCGCTGCTGCTCGATTCCCATGTTCAACTGCATGACTGATAGCCTTGAGTTTGAACTCTGCGTCGTAAGCGTGTCTCTTCAAAGGCGCCATTTCGGGGTCTTTATTTGTGTGGTTGTACACGGCGCCGTTAATTGGTTGATCCATATATAAGGCGCACCGGACTATAAGGCGCACCGTCGGTTTTTGAGAAAATTTACGGTTTTTAAGTGCGCCTTATAGTCCCGAAAATACGGTATATCTATAGTAGTGCCATGGAGGCTCTTATGTCTGAACAGAACAAAAATGGAAGTTAAATCAAATAAAGGAAAAAGGTGACGGAAAAAAACCCAGGACAACAAAATGAAACAAGGACCAGGGACCAAGTCGTACTTGTTCTGTTCGCGTTGCTCCTTCTTCATGGCCACGTTCTGCTCCTGCTTCTTGCGACGCGCCTCCTTCACCTTCAGCTGGGCCTGCTTCCTGTCCAGGATCTCCTCGAGTTCTCCCTCCGTCTTGAACACTGTCGACGACGCAGAACGCAAAAGAGCCACGTGAACAACACTGTGTGCGGGGCCAGAGGCACGCATTCTGTCCCGGTGGATCATCGGATGCGTCAGTAAGCGTTTACTTGAGATATAAATCACAGAAGATCATGCTCATTCTATCATCACACACATCCGACAACAAGACAGGAGGACGACGAGGAGAAGAGCGGCGGGACTTACGGAGGCGTGGTAGAGGACGTCTCCGGCTCCCAGGCCGTCCTGGATCTTGATGAGCTGCATTGTGAGGCGCGGGCCGATCTCCGCCAGGCGCACGGCGCTCTGCTGAGACTTGATGTTGTCTCTTTGTTATTGAGGTTTACCTACAAAGATAGAGAACCAAATCAAACACAGCTCCCGGTACGGTTTGAAACACTTCCCAGGGGGTTTAGTCAGTTGGGGGTCAGTAAGAGTTTACTTTAGATACATCTTCAAAGATCACTCAGAAGACTACACTTTCACCATACACTAAATGTCCAACTCTTTAAAAAAACATATACAATATATGTATGTAGTAGTGCCATGGAGGCTTGTGCGTTACCTTGTGCACGTTGGAGGGGAACATGCTTTGGAACATGGTGGCCATGAGGTTGACATGCATGCCGTCCACGCCAAAGTTATAGAGAACGGATGGTGTGTGAACTGCTGGTCGTGCATCCTGTGTCTCTTCAGAGATGAGACCACATCTTTCACAAGGGCATACTGCAGGAGAGGGGAGATAAAGGTGATTATGAGAGATGGGATAGATGACAGGAATGTGCATATTGACGCCTTTACTTTGAAATGCATCACTCTGCAGTAAAATACGGTCATCATCGGAGCACATAGGAACATTATATGTACACATTATAGAAATAATGCTGAGGTTAGATTGTTTCGACTGTATATACACACAAATGAACAAACCTTTCAACTCTACTTTCTTAGTGTTTGAGGAAGTAAAACCAAGTCTGTTGCTTCTTGGAAGAAAAACTACAATCAGCAAGTGTCAACCAGCCTGGCCCTCTGGTCACATCCGAAGGGAGACTTGTGGACGGTAGACCGACAATAAGGTCATTCAACACAGGAAGGCAAGAGTTAAAGTACAATAGGTTGGCTCCCTAGATTGGAAGAAGTAGTGGAGAGTAGGGAGGTCAACAGATCAATAATCACCAGGTCTTGGATTACGTCATTGAAATGCTTACTGTACTAACTAATGTAACTACTTAAATACACCATTACGGTAAGGTTAGTATCGCCACTGCTCAAGAAGTTCGTCTCCCTGATCAAGTGGATCAATTTCTTAGGTCTCTTTTATACAGCAAATAGAAATCAGACATTAATTGCAACTTCACTCAACATGTTTATTTATACAAATATCGAGAAACTCCTGAACATGAATGCTCAGCGTACATTGTGTTTTTTTTAGGTCTAGTCATAGGTATAAAACATTGCATTTTGCTGCTTTTGCTGAATTTCAGCCATCAAGTCTTTATTTCAAATGGATGTTTCTTTCAACGGCCGGTCCATACTGCCACCTGGTGGTCCATTTGTGGAAGTGAAAAAAATCACTTCTTGCCTTTCCGTGGTTTGAAGCCCTGTTTGGCCCCAGCTCCGGAACCCTTCCTGTTGAAGCTGGCCTTGCTTCCCTCGCCCTTTCCTTTAAAACCCCCTTTGGCGTTTTTCTGTCCAAACTTCCCACCGTGGGCGCCTCCCTTGCCCTCAAACCTCTTCCCGCCGTCGGTGGACTTTTTGCCGCCAAACGACTTGCCCCCAACCCCGCTTTTATGGCCAAAGGAACGTGGGCTCCCATCAAATTTCTTCCCGCCCTTCTGATGAGGACTAGGGCCGTCTTTGAACTGCCTCGGAGGGCAGTGTCCCCCGGGGGTCCGGGCGTCTCTGTCCCTGTACAGCTTGCTGGGAGCCTGTGCCCTGGGGGGCCTGGCGGGTCGTCCGTCCTCCCGGGGCGATTTACCGGGGAACTTCTTCTTCCCCTTGTTGAAGGGTTCCGAGGGATCCCGGTGTACGCGCTTCCTCTTGACAGCAGGCGGGAACATGCCTGCGAGAGAGAAACAAACAAAGGGCACGTTATGACATCAAACATGTGTCACTACAGCCAGTGTTGGGATTGAGGGCCGTTATTCGTCCCATATGTGGTATGGGAGTAGTCACCCTCTTCCGGCTCCTGTCCGACGGCCTGTCTGTAGTACTCTGCCTCGTCGTCAGACTCCACCACGGGGACTTTATCGCCCTGAACACCGGGGTCTTCCACTTCGCTGTCCTCCTCGTCCTCCTGCCGCTTCCTCTTCATGCCTTCCAGGCTCTTATGTCTGAGCAGAACAAAAATGGAAGTTAAACCAAAATCAATCAAATAAAGGAAAAGGGTGCCGGAAAAAACCAGGACAACATAGACGACCAGGGACCAAGTCGTACTTGTTCTGTTCGCGTTGCTCCTTTTTCACGGCCAGGTTCTGCTCCTGCTTCTTGCGACGCGCCTCCTTCACCTTCAGCTGGGCCTGCTTCCTGTCCAGGATCTCCTCGAGTTCTCCCTCCGTCTTGAACACTGTCGACGACGCAGAACGCAAAAGAGCCACGTGAACAACACTGTGTGCGGGGCCAGAGGCACGCATTCTGTCCCGGTGGATCATCGGATGCGTCAGTAAGCGTTTACTTGAGATACAAATCACAGAAGATCATGCTCATTCTATCATCACACACATCCGACAAGACAGGAGGACGACGAGAAGAGCGGCGGGACTTACGGGAGGCGTGGTAGAGGACGTCTCCGGCTCCCAGGCCGTCCTGGATCTTGATGAGCTGCATTGTGAGGCGCGGGCCGATCTCCGTCAGGCGCACGGCGCTCTGCTGCGACTTGATGTTGCCGCGGCCGGCGCAGGCCTGGGGCAGCTCCGTGGTGTTGTGGTCGCCGTCCAGTTCGGCTTCGCTCTCCGAAAGGTTGGCCCCCCTATGGACACAATAAGATCAATTAAAAACCTGTGGAATTGAGCTCATGTAACGCACGCCAGCAGGGGGTCCCGCTGTGCAGTGGTTAACCTCACTCCTCGACGCCTAAACAGACGTTCTAGCGATGAAGCTAGGGCCTGTGGGTTTTAGCGCTCACGTTAGAACGTCGCCTCTCACGCTTTGTTGTCAGTTCGAGCCCGGTACACTGACTTTTAAACTCGGATGATCATCCAACACTCATGATGTATAAGGAAGGCGGCCATTCACAAATCCTGTCCCAACAACAAGGCGTACCTTCACCAATAAACATACTTTATCAGAAGTTCACTGATGTCCTCAAACTTGTTCATGTTGGGGAACCGCTCCTGCATCAGCTTCTTCACGCCCCGACTCATTCCGACGGGCACCACCTTCAGGCTGCTGCAGAGCGGAGCACGAGTAGAACACATTTAGTACACCACCTGCATGATAAAACTGCGATAAGCGTTGGCCTATCAGCGCGTTTACTTTGGACACGCGTCACTGAACAGTCAAGCCACTGGCGGTCATCACGTGAGCCAACTATGTTCCCACGGCAGGCGCTGTTCAACTAAAACCAACACCGTACAGAAAAGATTTTGCCGGAAAGAACGAGTAAAAACGGTTGTCAAGATACTTACTAATGCCGGAGCTCGATCTCTTGGGACACTGGATCGTAATTCAGCAAAACACACCTCTTTATGTTATTGAGGTTTACCTACAAAGATAAAGAGAACCAAATCAAACTGAGCTCCCGGCACGGTTTGAAACACTTCCCAGGGGGTTTAGTCAGTTGGGGGTCAGTAAGAGTTTACTTTAAATACATCTTCAAAGATCACTCAGAAGACTACACTTTCACCATACACTAAATGTCCAACTATTTTTGTTTGTTTATCCTTATATATGTATGTAGTAGTGCCATGGAGGCTCCTGCGTTACCTTGTGCACGTTGATGGAGGGGAACATGCTTTGGAACATGGTGGCCATGAGCTTGACATGCATGCCGTCCACGCCAAAGTTATTGAGGATGAGCAACGGATGGTGTGTGAACTGCTGGTCGTGCATCCTGTGTCTCTTCAGAGATGAGACCACATCTTTCACAAGGGCATACTGCAGGAAAGGGGAGATAAACGGGATTATGAGAGATGGGATAGATGACCGGAATGTGCATATCGACGCCTTTACTTTGAAATGCATCACCCTGCAGTAAAATACGGTCATCATCTGAGCACATCCGTTTAGTCAAATGCTAGAGTTGCGATTGTCAATGATTGGTTTTTATTTAACTTTTAGTCTTCAGGTTTGCATTTGTGTGTTTACAATATTGCTCTAACCAAGTTGCTATAACGTTTTCAAATAGAACTACACATCGTATACACTCGAATCTGCTTTTAAGTCATCCTCTGACCCCAACCACCTAAATCACATTGAAAGGAGACCTACCGAAAGAGTCACACCCCCTCTCATTCAGTGGTCAACGTACCTTGGTTACTTTAAAGTACAGCATGGGACCCTTGGGGACTCGAGCAAGCCTCTGGGGAAAGAAAACAACGCACAATGTTGGGCACAGTTTGGCACTGGGGGGGGGGGGGGGGGTTATGTGGGTCAAACAGCTGTGGAATAATTTGAGGGCTGGGTGGCACACTTAACTAATCCAGTAGTGCAGGAATCCCCTAATGAAACTCACCATGTTGACACTGAAGGGCGTCTTGCTGAACATCATGAAGTGCGTGACTCCCAGCGGTCCGGCTATGGAGGCAAAATCTTTTAGGACGTTCTTTTTCTTGACCTAGGAGGGAAAACGACAAGATACACACTTCATAAACATAGCCCCAGGAAACACGCATACAAGATACACACTTCATAAACATAGCCCCAGGAAACACGCATGCATTTAAAGCATACTTAAAAGGTCCTGAAAAGGTGGAGGAACCCAGTCCCATAGGGGGGGGGACATGTGGTCAAGTGTCCACCCAGAAGACACGACTAGGTCACTGCACCCACTGGTGGGCTCGGCTCCGATCCATCAGGGTGGACAGTACCACTGGGTCAATGACCATTTCAAACCACATGGAAACTGCACACACATACATGCACACACACATAGTCAAACACACACACACAGTCTAAACCTAACCCCTTAACCCTAACCCGAGACCCCTTCAAACCACATGTGTTTGATGGGGTTCAGTTTTCGTTTAGAGTAGAGTTGTTCTACCCGAATAGTATTATTCCCACACGCATAGTATAAGTATAGTACATTGTATAGTGTAAAGTGTTAAATTGTCAGAAATCCATACTGCGGGAGTGAATGGTGAGTAAGCCTTCCACTGTGCTTGTTGCATATGGCAATTAAACAACAAACACATGTAGTCATGAACACACAGTAAGATTGTTCATGATCCCAGATATATATTTATAGTTATAGTTGTGTTCCGTGGGGGGGGGTGGTGGTGGTGGTGGGGGGGGGGTCTCACCTTCATGGCCTCCGCGGTGAAGGGCTGCATGACCCGCCGCATGTCGACCACCAGCTGGGTGACGTTCTTCCCGACGCGCCCCCGGTTGAACACGAAGGAGTGGGGCACGGTGTCGTACGACTCCTCCTGCAGCTGGTTGCCCTGTTCCCGGTTCTTCTTCTGGTTCTTGGTCTGAAAGAAACCAGAATAAATAATATAATAAGTTAGTTAATAAACAACAACAAAACAACGTTGGCTCTTGACACGTGTTCGGTCAAGTCACCGCACCGCCATTGAAGCCACATTGAGACACGGATACAGTCCCCACCGTAATAGCACACATCGTAGGGTGACTATCCGACCCAAATGTAAATGAAAACAATCAGCATTTTCGTCATTGTATTTGTATGTTTATTAAAGTGTGTATACACACACACGAGTAAGGCTGGAGTTATATCGCAGTTAGCACTGACGTGTGTCGGCGTGGTCCGCTTACCTTTGACCTCGCCATGATTGAATGACTAGATGGATCCCCTGGACGCTTGGTGGAAAAAAAAACCCCGACTACTATTACTGTAGTGTCGCTAACTATACTAAACTAAGCAGTTATAACACCGTTACGTTAACCGCGTAACTCTCCGCGAAGAGCAGCTCATGCCACATGGTCTCTTCTTCTTCACCCAGCGTGTCGCAGCGTCTGTCTTCTTCTTCGCTTCGCAGAGCTATAACGTCGTTTGGTGGTGCGTATACCGCCGCCATGCGGTCCGAGTGTGAACTGGACATGCCATACACAGGAGTACCTACCTCACTGTTTCAAGATTCAATATTTTTTATTATTATTACCATGTGTAACAATGTACAATGGAATTCTCACTCCCCGTTGATATTAAACAATACTATAAACAATAATATAGAACAATCAAGTATCTAAGTAGGGATGATATGGATGATCGATAGATATATATCTATATATAGATATATATCTATATATATATCTATATATATAGGACCAGATAGTCGGAAGAAGGCCATGTCCATCATAAAGGACCGCAACCACCCTAGGCACCATCTCTTCTCCCCCCTACCGTCCGGTCGCCGGTTGCGCAGCATCCGTACAGCAAGGACTACCAGGTTCAAGGATAGTTTATATCCACAGGCAGTGACCTACTGAACTGCTAGGGGTGTTGCCACTTTCACTTTCATAACATGTCATTAACATTACACTGTCATACTTTGCTGGACTTTCTGGACTCATCACAGTTACTTCACTGTACTGCACATGATGCTGCTGCACTACTGGCACTTTAAATGCTTTTAAAGATTTTTGTAAAAAAACTAAACAACCTGTACATTCAACACATGTACATATCATTGAAGTCACTTTGCTGCTCTTTTTATTTTTATTGTATATATTATTTAGATTTGTATGGTGTTGTTTTGGAGATGTATACTGTGGGAGGGAATGGAGGGTAAGCATTCTAATGTACTTGTTACAAATGGCCAATACAAATATCTTTGTTACTTACTTCTTACTTCACATTGATTAAAACAACAATAAGAACTTTGTTCTTACAATAAGAATGATATCTATATATATACATATACATATACATATACATATATATACATGGAATGCTTACTTCCCATTGATATAAAAAATACTATAAACAATAATAAAGAACAATAAAGTATCTAAGTAGTGATGATATGGATGATATATATATATATATAATATATATATAATATATATATATATATATTATACATATAATATATATATGGCGGCTGGTGCAAAAAGCATTTTTAAAGTGACCATAATGCAGCTCCGTGGTGAGTGAGCATCAATACAATACAGTGCAGTATGACACAGTTTAATTGAGGTGAAAATCAGCGCTCCTAACGGTTCAATAGGTGCACTGCCTGTGATTCAAGATTCAAGATTCAAGATTCAAAGATGTTTAATTGCCATATGCAACAAGCACAGTGGAAGGCTTACCCCCCATTCACTCCCGCAGTATGGATTTCCGACAATTTAACACTTTACACTATACAATGTACTATACTTATACTATGCGTGTGGGAATAATACTATGTGGGTAGAACAACTCTACTCTAAACGAAAACTGAACCCCATCAAACACATTGGTTTGAAGGGGTCTCGGGTTAGGGTTAGGGTTAAGGGGTTAGGTTTAGGCTATCAATCTGTGTGAGGGTGTGTGTGAGTGAGTCTGAGTGTGTGTGTGTGTGTGTGTGTGTGTGTGTGTGTGTGCGTGCGTGTGAGTGGGTCTGATTGTGTGTGTGTGTGTGTGTGTGTGTGTGTGCGTGCGTGCGTGCGTGCGTGTGAGTGTACGTGCGTGCGAGCGTGTGTGTGTGTGTGTGTGTGTGTGTGTGAGTGTGTCTGAGTGTGTGCGTGTGTGAGTGTGTGTGTGTGAGTGGGTCTGAGTGTGTGTGTGTGTGTGTGTGCGCGTGCGTGCGAGCGTGTGCGTGTGTGTGTGTGCGTGTGTGTGTGGTCGTCAGAGAGGAAGGCGGAGAAGGAAGGGGGGCGTTGCAGGTTAATGATAGTGGGGAGGAGGCTTCTTCTTCACCGAGGGTCAAAGCATAGAATCAACTGTAGAGGTTGTTGTCATCAGGCAGGTTTGTAATTAGGGCTGTCCTAAAAGTCCCTGGGGTAAAGCATCTCGTGAGAGGGGGGGTCTCCACAGAGGACTGTTCTCATCCCCAAGGATTCCTTTGTGTTCCTTCTTCTTCATTTAGTTGAGCCTTTAAAGGAGTAGCACGTTTCATTGAGTCATTTGACCATGGATTAAAGTTTAGCCCCTTCATACTTGAGACTAAGATTACTTGAAGGAGACACAAAGCACCGGTTTTTCGCCCAAGGTAAGTCATGGCTTTATGCCTGTTTTTGTGAGGATAGATACCTATTGAGATAGATCGAATGTATTAGCTCAAGTGTACTGTATACTATGTCTGGTCAATTGTACAGAGAAAACAAATACACACACATGACTACATTCGCACATGTGTAGACATAATAATTAACTGGAGCTTAACTGGAATGTAGCCCTTGAGCTTTGAATCTAAGTTTGCCTTAAATTGGACATAATAACGTTTTCCTTATACAATTTAACATGGACTTCAAAATGGACAAGTCACATATTTACATATTTACAAGACCGGTTGGACTTGGGTGGGTGGAGGTGTTTATACCACAATCCAGCCATTTCTTTAGAAAGCAAAGTCAATATTTGTGTGTTGACATCAAGAGGGTTTATGGTGTTGACTGTGGTTGTTCTGGTGGGATCCGGGGCTGACCGTAGAAAGCCCTTTGTTGACCGTAGCACAGAGTTGTATTTACACTGACGGCCCGGTGTTGACCGCTGTCTCCCCCCCGTGTTGACCTGCAAACACATTCCATGGAGACGGATAGACTTCCTTCATGTGGGGGCTTCCTTCCACCTTCCAATGGCTCAGCACGACCACGATGTTCAGATTTAGAGCTCAGACTCATCTCCAGTTCAGCTACCATGGCGACTCATGCTGTGAGCCTAGCCTGGACCTAAATCTAAATATGAATCTGGAGGATTGAATCCTCTTTATTGGTCACACGCATGTACACACACAGTGAAATGTGTTTCTCTGCATTTAACCCATCCTAGTAGTAGGAGCAGTGGGCAGCTATTGTGTATAATACAGCTGCCCGGGGAGCAGTGTAGGGGTCTGGTGCCTTGCTCAAGGGCAGCCCGGCAGTGCCCAGAAGAACTGGCACCTTTTTTTTTTTTTATATGTACCAGTTCTCACTCAGAACTTGGTTTGTTTCGGGGGCTTGAACGGGCGACCCTCCTCTACACTGCGAAGCAAGGTCGACAAACCCAGGATATGTTTTTGTCAGCTCGCTTCACTAAGACTGACAACCGCAGTTCTGGTCTGAGCTTAAACATATCCTAATCCGCTACTTTAAATACCCCCCCTAGCCTTAAGAAAGTCTATATGAAGAGGGGCTGAAGCCTTCCGGTTTCCATTCACAGTTCACGTGTTGGTTTTTATTACAAAAAGCTTCTCTCTTCTCAGTGTCCAGGAGGAGTGCCGTAACACAAAGCCTCAGAGAGACATGGAGAACACTTTGACTTTGAGTCTGATGATGCTTTTCCTCGCCCTCCATCCGGGTTTCCCGGGCGTCGGCGGACGGAAGGAGGACCCTCACGCCGAGGCCAACGGCAAAAAACGAGCCCCGACCATCCACGTCTCGGACACCAAGGGCGGCCGCTGCGCCTACACCTTCATCGTCCCGCAGCAGAAGCTGACGGGGGCGCTGTGCGTCAGCACCGCGCCGGAGGCCGCCGCCGCCACCGCCACCGCCAACCGCTCCGAGGTGGCGTCCCTGCGGGCGGAGCTGGGTCGGCAGCAGGAGCGGCTGGAGAAGCTGAGGGCGCAGCTGGAGCGGGACGGGAGCCTGGCGGCGGAGGTCAGGGCGCTGCGCCAGGAGAGCAACGCCATGAACACCCGCGTGACCCAGCTCTATGCGCAGCTGCTGCACGAGGTCATCCACAAGAAGGACCAGGCGCTGGAGCAGCGGCGTGTGGAGAACCTTCTGCTGAACGCCACCACGCAGGTGAGACGATAGGTTGTATGATCACGGTGAGCCATGGTGTTGCAGACGACGCTGCCACATGCCATGACGTGGCTTCTGGAGGGCTCCTCCTGATGACAAGACAGGGTGATGAGGAAGCCGGTTTATTGAGTTTTTTAGATGAATGATGATGGTACATGCTAGCGCTCCTCCTGTGAGTGTGTGTGGTGGTGGCTGGTTTTACCTGTCGTCCTTGATTACTAAGGACCCACAGGTGTGCAGCCTCACCCAGCAGCCCCAGACTCTAATCAGCCGGTCTCGGGCCAAGACAGTTCTGCTTAAACCAGCAACCAACCAACCACACACACTCCACACATGGGAAGTGTGACTCCTGCGTACGCATAACCCACAGCTCCTTTTGTTGTCGGTTGGTCGGCCAATTCCAGGCCCTGCAGGTATCTAGTAATTTCCGAGAGCTGGAGAAGAAGTACGGAGCCCTGACCTCCATGATGACCTCTCAAAATCTGTTCATCGCCCGTCTGGAGAAGCAGTGCCAGTGTGGGAACACCACGTCAGCGCCACCGGTAAGGGGGGGGGGGGGGGGGGGGGACACACACCGCTGTTCAAAATGATGAACAGGCTTTGGTTATTTTTTAGATGACAGTAAACAGGACGTGAAATGGTTCCTTGTAGGTGACTCCAGAACCGGCGAGAAGCCGGTCCCAAGCACACTCCAACGACAGCTCGGAGGCGGCCGGCGACATGTCCAACGATGTGCAGCGAGACCAGAGTGCCCCTCCCTCGCAGGACGACAAGCCGGTGGAACGCACCTCCGTCCCCATGACTACAGCCAGCACCCCCACAGACCATCCCTTCATTAGCTTCCCGATCACCAAGACCCCAGGTACACAACCGGGGGGGGGAGGGGGTCAACTGGAGGGGAATTGATCATTGTTATATATACTACCCACATTGTAATGTAAAAAGTATTTAAACGCGTAAATGGTAGCTCAGTTTGTTGGGACTTGGCTATGGAACCACATGGTCGCCGGTTCAAGTCCCCGAAACGTACGAAAAGTATGGAGTGAGATGCGCCAGTTCACCTGCTGGCCACTGCCGAGGTGCCCTTGAGCAAGGCACCAGACCCCTACACTGCTCCCGGGCGCTGTAGGATGGGTTAAAGAGGAGACTGACACTGTGTGTGAACATGTACTCCAGATCTAGATAATGGTACCAACCTGGTTGAAAACCAGCAAGGTATTCCTTGAAGGCTTGTGAGGATTTCCCGTTCCATTGGGTCCCATTGTGGCGGGTCGTAATTACACACATTTTGTGTGTTTTAAACCCAAACTGCGGTATAACAAGTTAAACTAGGAGCAAGTACACAAGTCATCTGTCAGCGTTGGAGCAGGGCAGATAAGGAGTTAACGGAGTCAGTGACCCGTGTCTGGCTGTGTTATCTCCATGGGAACGCCTGAACATCAGCGTATGAAAAGAATGCTTCTCCTCCTCATTAGACAATCAGCGTCTCATCAGTGTATTAGCACACATAAGCACACACACACACACACACACACACACACACACACACACACACACACACACACACACACACACACACACACACACACACACACACACACACACACACACACACACACACACACACACACATTCTGAAAGAATGACAGAAATACAAATGCACTCAAGCATGCACACACATCATAATCAGAATGCCTTTATTGTCCAATTTATTATCAAAATTATTGTATAGGCATAATACGCAAGACATACCCATGCACACACACACACACACACACAAAGATGTTCATTTGGACATAATTACAGAAACCCTAATACATTACGCATGCATGCATGCACACACACACACACACACACACACACACACACACACACACACACACACACACACACACACACACACACACACACACAGCAGCCCTTGAGCATACAGAGCGACAGGGCGAGTAGAGGGCTTTAGACCGCCCCCCTTCTACCAGATGGTTCAAAACCACCAGTCTTTACATCAAGTGAGCCCGCTGTGAGGGAGCGTCCATGCTTGACAGGTACTCTGCAGATACTCGGCTTACTTTGTTTAGCGGGGCGATGCTTACCAAGCCACTGCTTTACGTCTGAGAGACTGACCCCCCTGTGTATACATCTTCTCCACAGTTTGCATTTTTGTAAGAACTCTCGTGTCTGCTTATCACTGACACCAAACACAGAGCGTGAGCCGGGAGACTGTTTGTTTCACGCACACACGCTCACACACACACACACACACACACACACACACACACACACACACACACACACACACTCACACACACTCACACACACGCTCCATCCGCTGTAGATAAGCACAAGCACATCTGCGGTGCCGTGTACACTCGAAATAAACACAGCGCTTTCAGGGCACATGGCTTTGCGGTTTGTATACCGGCGGACACCCCCTTACGTGTGTCTCAGGGGTCAGGGGTCAGAGGTCAGAGGTCAGACCTCCCATTTTGTGTTCGTACCCGCAGGGCCCTGGCGGGACTGCCAGCACGCGCTGGACTCGGGGGAGACTACGAGCGGCATCTACCTGCTCCGGCCGCAGAGCACCAACCGGCTGCTGCAGGCCTGGTGCGACCAGACCAGCGCCGAGGGAGGCTGGACGGTCATCCAGAGGAGACAGGACGGCTCGGTGAACTTCTTCAGGACCTGGGAGCAGTACAAGGTGGACGGGCTCCAGATGCAACGTTCAAGTTGATGGTTTTACTGCTTATTTATTCCCCATTCACTGCCGCAGTATGAGTTTCAGCAACAATACTGCACTATGCTATACTAAACTATGAAATACTATACTATACTATCCATCCATCCATCCATCCATCTTCTCCCGCTTATCCGAAATCGGGTCGCGGAGGCAGCAGCTCCAGCAGGGGACTCCAAACTTCCCTCTCCCTGGCAACATCGACTAGCTCTGACTGGGGGATCCCGAGGCGTTCCCAGGCCAGTGTGGAGATGTAATCACCCCACCTGTACCTCGGTCTGCCCCGTGGTCTCCTCCCAGTTGGATGTGCCTGGAAAACCTCCCTCGGGAGGCGACCAGGAAGCATCCTTACTAGATGCCCGAACCACCTCAACTGGCTCCTTTCTACGCGAAGGAGCAGCGGCTCTACTCCGAGTCTCTCACGAGTGACTGAGCTTCTCACCCTATCCCTCAGGGAGATACCAGCCACCCTCCTGAGGAAACTCATTTCGGCCGCTTATATACTATACTATACTATTACTATTACTATTACTACACTACACTACACTACACTACACTACACTACACTACACTACACTACACTACACTACACTACACTACACTACACTACACTACACTACACTATACTATAAACAACACTATATGCTGGAATGGGGAGTATGCATTCCATAGTACTTCCATAGTATAAAAACTAAATACTACCTACTATATATTACTATACTATATACACACCACTATAATATAACAATACTATACACAATACAAATAAAAATAAACATAGGTATATGTAATGGTGTAAAAAGCATTTTAAAGTGACAGTAGTGCAGCAGTGGACGGCAGTAGCTCAGACTTGGCTTGGAAACCGGAAGGTCGCCGGTTCTAGTGCCCGAGACACCTGGGCACTGCCGAGGTGTCCTTGAGCAAGGCACCAGACCCCTACACTGCTATACTTTACTGCAATACTAGGATGGGTCAAATGCAGAGAAACACATTTTACTGTGTGTTGTTCATGTATGGGACCAATAAAAGGGATTCGATCAGATTTTGATTTTGATTTCGAGCAGCATCATGGATAAATTGTGGTGCACTGCATTACACTGCATTACACACTGCATTACAGTGCAGCAACTGTAATGAGTCGAGAAAGTCCAGTAAAGAAGTATGACCGCTATGTAATCAAAGCTGGGAGCCTCATAGCTGGGATGAGAGCTTAAACCGTGTGCTATGTGCTGTTTCATAGTGTGTAAAAAAACAACGATTAAATTGGTAAATGGATTTCACAGAATGAAAGTAAAAACCAAAGTAAGAACAAAGGAAATGGCAGTGCAGCACATGGTAGTTTGATTCTAACCGCTGTCCCTACGCGTTTGGCAGCAAGGTTTCGGTAACCTGGACGGAGAGTACTGGCTGGGTCTGGAGCACCTCTACTGGCTGACCAAGCAGACCCACTACAAGCTGCGGGTGGCCCTGGAGGACTGGCAGGGCCGGCAGGTGTTCGCCGAGTACGACAGCTTCTACCTGGAGCCGGAGACCGACTGGTACCGCCTGCGGCTGGGAGAATACCAGGGGACGGCCGGGGACTCGCTCTCCTGGCACAACAACAAGGCCTTCACCACTCTGGACCGGGACAAGGACGGCTACTCAGGTGCGGGGACTAGTGACTCATTGTGTTATTATTGGTTCATTTGTTGTATTTGTTTAGTATTACAAGGACCGCCTTCACAACCAGGGGTTAATACACATATAGTAATTATTAAACCATGATAATAATAGGCAAAATATGTTATTATACTAGAGGGCACTCATATAGTACAGCTTATACCTCCGCCACACCAAAAGGTTCCCTGGATCTGGATCTGGATCTGCGCCAAAACCTGATCAACTGCTCCTAGGCCCAAGAGTAATCCAACCACCAAGTTTTATCACAATCCGTACATAACTTGAGTTATACTTTGAGTTTTCTTGCCAACATATCAAACAAACAAACAAACACAGACAGACAAGCGGCTTGTCAAGATATAGTACAACGGGTGAAAAACAGCCATTGTGTGTGTGTGTGTGTGTGTGTGTGTGTGTGTGTGTGTGTGTGTGTGTGTGTCCTCCTCAGGTAACTGTGCCCACTTCCAGAAGGGCGGCTGGTGGTACCACATGTGCGCTCACTCCAACTTGAACGGCGTGTGGTACCGGGGGGGCCACTACCGCAGCCGCTACCAGGACGGGGTTTACTGGGCCCAGTTCCACGGGGGCGCCTACTCTCTCAAGCGGGTGTCCATGATGATCAAACCCGCGTGATTCCAAATTAAAAACCCTCAATCCCCATCACAAAATAGTAAAAAATGTATTTTATTTTGATTTAATTTTTGCTGGTATTTTGTATTTGTTTTGATTTATTTGTGCTTTGTTTTTTAAGATATATGTTTGTTGTCGATTTAGATGTCCTGCCATGTGTGTGTGTGTGTGTGTTGTGTAAGGACGTGTGCGTTTGATGGAGAAGGGGTTTTCTTCATCTTTCTTTCTTGCTATGTGAAGATGGCTCAAACCTCGTTAGACTTTAGAGTTTCTTTGTACGTGACCATTATCAGACTTAACTGCAACTTTAAGAAAGATACCAAATAAGGGGTGTACAGAAGTCTGAGTACCAGTCTGTTTATCAATAAACATTGATAATTACATATTAAAACATTAAACATGAAACCTTACAAAAAAACCCCCTCATGTATAATAAACTAAAATATATAATAATCCAAAAGATAATATATTTATTTAAAACAAATAAGTACATATATATAGTATATATATATATATATATATATATATAGAGAGAGTATATGGATAAGTAGTACTTGGGTGGGTGAATTTGTGCTGTGGTTTCATGTGATCTGTTGCTTCTTGGGTGTTGAAACTACCTAGGTGGTTGCTATGGGGATCGAGGTTGCTATGGTGTTGTAAGTGGTTGATATGGTGATCTAGGTGGTTTTTATGGTGTTACAGGTGGTGGTTGCTAGATCTTTCTTGGTTTAAAAGTCTAATCATACAGTATTAAGTAGTAATAAGTAGTATTAAATAGTATGTGTGCACAAAGCTGTATATCTAATAAGAATAATAAGTATGACAGACAATGGAGGGAGTTCGATGAACAAGTGCAGCGGCATGACGAGGCATGGTTTTGAAACTATGTTCCAATGATACAGTGTGGATTACACACAAGCGTGGTTGCACTTGGCCTGTGAATGCACCCCGCTTGCTCAACCACTAATTTCCGTTGCAGCCGTGCCTAGGGAAGTCCACCCCACCCTGACGCCATGTGTTGAGTTGAAATACGCTCTGCAGACTGACAGCGGCTAACCACTCCAGCTCAAGTCCTCACCCAGGAGCCGTCCTGTTGGCTCCCGCTGGCACACACACACACACACACACACACAGATCGTTGGAACTATCCAGAAAGGCTTGTATTTGATATGCGTGCTAGGAGGAGCAACATGGTCCCTGTCTTGATGTTGGGCCTTCTGGTGATGACCGCTGCCCTGGAGGGTGAGTGCTGGGTGTTCTATGTATATTCAAGGGAATGTATGTCCATTTACACACATTGGTATTGGTTCTAATACCGCTTCTGATTAATCTAATTTGATCTTATTCATTATATGTATTATTATTATTATTTATTATTTTAGACATTTTTTATTTGTTTTGTTTTTAGTTATGAGAGGCTCACCTAACACCTAGTTTTGGCTTAATGTCAGTATATACATACATCCGCACCACTCCGCACAAAATGCAGAACGTTGCAGATTTTGCAGACAAAATGCAGATTTTTGTAATAAAACACACCTGACACACCGACTTTATAGAAACGTGAATTTAATTAGAATAATTAGAATAATGAAACACCTGTGGCACTCCAATCAATGGAGATAATACAATCATACAATCCTATTTGGTCGGTGACCCAAATGAAGGAGAGAGAGAAATGCATGACCAGGACAGCTTCTGGAGGAGCTACTTGTTGCCTATGGCAAATAAAACATCTTGAATCTTGAATCTTAAATCATTCTAATGTCTTGTTTTAGAGATCGGATCCCAATGTGGATAAAACAAAAAAAACACATTGGGGCCCCGTTCACATTTGGTGTTCACATGTGGTTTGCGAGATCGGATCTCCAAAACCCAATGTCAACACCCGATGTGAACAGGGCCGGTGTTCAGTGTGCACATGTAATGTAAGAGAAACAGAGAAGAAGGGCTCACGACAAGGCCCCCCCCTCTCCTTTGTCCTCGTCCTCCCACAGACGCCCACGCCGACGACTGCTTCCCTGAGTTGGAGCCACCTGAGGTGTTGGCCCGATTCGGACAGGAAGTAGAACTGAACTGCAGCACCAAGTGCCTGGACTACGATGGGGTCTATTGGGCCGCTGGAGGTCTAAAGACCCCTCTGACGTATCGCTTTGCCATTTTGACGTACACCGTGTCCCGCTGGGATGAAACACCTCAATGCAGAGTCAGGCACAGCGCATCCCTTGACTATATAAAGGATCTCCCTCTGGTTGTGTACCGTAAGTGTGTCTTGACAAACATGCAACGCAACAATTGTATGACTTCACCAGCAAGAACAAGTCATCCAGTCAGTGCCGTCTTCTGTTCCTATTAAACATTGCAATCGCATTAAAGAAGGGAACCAGATAATGGCCCGCTAACATGCGATATATATATATATATGCATTATTGCTCGTCTCAGTGGAAGGCAACTATTAGAATACAATTATACACGACTGGCAAGTTGGCGAAGGGAAGACCAATGGATCGTAAGGTAGTGTAACAGTGAGTGTCCTGCACTGGGTTCGAACTCACGACCCCCGACGCTCTCTCTCGGCTTCCGTTACACTAGCATATAAAGTCAGAATTATAATTCTAGCATTAAGCATGAAGAAAGAGTTGGCTAAAGCCGCACATTTAATAATGAATACAAACAACACGAGTTGGGCAGCTAACGCTGCTTAATAATATCAATAATAACTATTAGTGGTGTGTCGTTCGCGAACGAACAAGTCTTAACGAACGAGTCTTTTCAGTGAACGAGAACGACTCGTTCATTTATCTTCCATATCGTTCGTTCGTTCACTTCTTTGGCTTTTTTAAATGATTGGTTTCGCAGCAGATTATATTAAAGTGCCTCGCGGGCAGGATCGCTCCGCGGCGGAGTGATTCGACTGTGTGATAGACCTTGACCGTTTGTTCGTTTGGTTTCGCTCACACACAACAGAGACCCCGGACACGGTGTCCATCTCCGTGGAGAGCCACAGCGGCGGCCCCCTGCTGGAGGGAGGGAGGTACTCGCTGCGCTGCGACGTCTTCAACGTGGCGCCCGTAGCGCAGCTCACCGTGTCCTGGCTCCGGGGGGGCCGCGCGCTTCACACGGACACGTACGAGGAGCGCGTCACCAAGACGCCTGGAAACGTGTCGTCCACTTTGAACATCACCGCGTTGAGGAACGACAGTGGTGACGTCATCACATGTCGGACCACCTTGTCGCTGCCTGGACCCCCCGCGGAGGAACGTATAGTAGCCAACACCTCGGTGGATTGTAAGTTGGCTGTGTAAAAATGTAAATACTAATACTGATAATACAATTTCTACTAATACTACAACTACTATTAATATTAATAATAATAATATTTATATTATATTTTTATAATTATATATTAAATTATATTATTATTATATTATTATTATTATTATTTATTGTAATAATAATAATAAGAAGAAGAAGAAGAAGAAGAAGAAGAAGAAGAAACATGAACACGTCATGAAAATGAGAACACAATAAGAAAAATATAGTTTTACTAATTTGAGCTCCCTTGTCCGGAACCTTCACTATTTACTCAAACACACACACACACACACACACACACACACACGTATTTATATTATTTTTATGTTTTATATAATTCCATTTTTTTTAACGATTATGTTGACACGTGTCTAAGCAGCCCCTCTCTCATATATCTCATAGATGTTTTCGAGTTCCTGTCCACCCCGGCGATCAGACCAGTGACGGAGCCCTCCATTACTAGGACAACCACAACAACAACAACAAACACAACAACAACACCAAACACAACAACAACAAACACAACAACAACACCAAACACAACAACAACAAACACAACAACAACACCAAACACAACAACAACAAACACAACAACAAACACAACAACAACACCAAACACAACAACAACAAACACAACAACAACACCAAACACAAACACAACAACAACAAACACAACAACAACCACAACAACAACAACAAACACAACAACAACAAACACAACAACAACAAACACAACAAGACCAAACACAACAACAACAAACACAACAACAAACACAACAACAAACACAACAACAAACACAACAACACCAAACACAACAACAACACCAAACACAACAACAACAACAAACACAACAACACCAAACACAACAACAACACCAAACACAACAACAACAACAAACACAACAACAACACCAAACACAAACACAACAACAAACACAACAACAAACACAACAACAAACACAACAACAACACCAAACACAACAACAACACCAACAGCCTCCATGACTCTACAACTGGGGTCGGCAAGTAAGTTTGGCCATGGGCCAATTTTTTTCTGAGCCACTAGATGGCGGCCAGAATATGATCAGAAGCTAACTGAAGTAATTGATTGTTAAAACATGTGACACGTTCTAATGCCACCAATGGCCCGCGGGCCGCCTGTTGCCCACCCATGCCCTAGGTGTGTATAATCCAAGAGAGGCATAGTCTACGTCTTTCAGACCACTTGAGAATACCAACGTATAGCATTGGTAGATAAGTTAAGAAGAAGGCTTTACCAAGTTGTGAATGGTTTATTACCTTACCTTTTGTAAAAATATTACATTACATTACATAACATTGCATTACATTCCAGTCATTTAGCAGACGCTTTTATCCAAAGTGACTTAGACAATAGTGTGTTTCAACAAAGGGTAGATAAGAGAACAACTCGTCACCAGAAGTCAAAAGTGCATTTCATTCCTAACACGTCTCCAAGAACTGAGCCAGTGCTCAGAATATACAGCGTCCAGAGAGCAGTGGAGGGATCTGGTGCCCTCAGTCTGTCTGTCTGTCTGTCTGTTTGTCTGTTTGTCAGTTTATTTGTCTGTTGGCAAGATAACTAAAAAACATATGTTTTTCTTTAGCAACAATTGTTGCTAAAGAAAAAGATACAAGATATTTATTGGCCATTTGCAACAAGTACATTTGAATGCTTACTCCCCATTCCCTCCCACAGTATGAATCTCCAAAACAAGACCATAACAATAATATATACAATAAAAATAAACACAAAAATAACAGCAAAGTGACTGATAGATGATATGTACATGGTTTGAATTGTGCAAAAATATTTAAAAGCATTTAAAGTGCCAGTAGTGCAGCAGCATCATGAATACAGTGCAGTACAGTGCAGTAACTGTGATGAGTCCAGTAAGTCCAGCAAAGTATGATAGTGTAATGTTAATGACATGTTATGAAAGTGGCAGCCCTAGTAGGTCACTGCCTGTGGATATAAACTGTCCTTAAACCTGGTAGTCCTTGCTGTACGGATGCTGCGCAACCGGCGACCAGACGGTAGGGGGGAGAAGAGATGGAGCCCTGGGTGGTTGCAGTCCTTTATGATGGACATGGCCTTCTTCCGACATCTGGTTGTACAGATCTCCTCAATGCATGGAAGTGCACACCCGATGATCTTCTCTGCCGTCCTCAGGACCCTCTGGATGGCTTTCTGCCCCTTTACTTGTCGATTAACTTGTCGTGCTCATGATTTGATATCTTATGATTTGATGTCCCACAGTGTCCTGTCCGCTGGAGTTGATCCCCACACGAGTGGTGGCGAGATACGGAAGCAGGTTGTCGGCCCGCTGTCGTCCTACCTCGTCTCCGCCCGCACACATCAGCTGGGAGTCGGGCTCAGTCGGCCAGACCTCACGATGGTTGAACCGGACCGTGGTCTGGACCGTGAACAGTTTGGAGGACTGGACGCTACAACCTCAATGCTTGGGGACGTTCGGCAACACGCAGTGTCACGTGACCCTGCCCATCAGCCTTTTCAGTAAGCGTCCCGATTAGAAATCGGAATGCCGTAAATCCCATTGCACAAGTGCAACGGGATTGTGTAGCAATCCTCGTGGTCACACAAAACAGCTATTTCAAAAATATAAATTATTAAAAAAAACTAAACTAAACTAAATAAACTGATTTGAATTGGGTTATATCTATATATACCGGGCCTATATCTGTGGAAATATTGCGGTGGCAATGTCCATATATATATATATATATATATATATATATATATATATATATATATATATATATATATATGTGGACATTGCCACCGCAATATTTCCACATATATATATATGTGGCCATATTGCGGTGGCCCTATGTAGAAATACATATTTCTACGTTCAATTCTCTTATGGCTCTCTTGAGAATATCTTTAGAATCAATCAGTATATACTGCAAATATACGTGTTTGTAATTCCAGATTGTTCGTTTGGTTTGGTTTTCCCCCCGCTCACACACAACAGAGACCCCGGACACGGTGTCCATCTCCGTGGAGAACCACAGCGGCGGCCCCCTGCTGGAGGGACGGAGGTACTCGCTGCGCTGCGACGTCTTCAACGTGGCGCCCGTAGCGCAGCTCACCGTGTCCTGGCTCCGGGGGGGCCGCGCGCTTCACACGGACACGTACGAGGAGCGCGTCACAAAGACGCCTGGAAACGTGTCGTCCACTTTGAACATCACCGCGTTGAGGAACGACAGTGGTGACGAAATCACATGTCGGACCACCTTGTCGCTGCCTGGACCCCCCGCGGTGGAACTGACGAAATCGACAGCCCTCCTGGTCGCTGTGCGCTGTAAGATGGCTGTGCCATAATCATTATCACAATCACAATAAGAGCCACAATCATACTAATACCGATACTAATACTAATACTATGTATTATACTTATTATATGACTGAATGGATTATTTAATCAATTTTAATACTTTTAATACTAATACTACTAATATTAAATTAAATATAACATATGCGTTGCCACGAATATAGTTGGTACTGTTACCCGGTCAACCACACTGCAAATAACCCCTCCAGGTATGGATAGTTAGGGAATAAGTCATTCGAATGTGTGTGTTTGTGTATGTATACAAAGTATATTGTTAAATGATGAAGTATTACCATATGAATACAAGATATTTATTGGCCATTTGCAACAAGTCAATTAAAATAAAAGCATTTAAAGTGCCAGTAGTGCAGCAGCATCATGAATACAGTGCAGTACAGTGCAGTGACTGTGATGAGTGCAGAAAGTCCAGCAAAGTATGAAAGTGTAAAGTTAATGACAATGTTATCATAGTTACAGAACTCCTAGCAGTTCAGTAGGCGCGCTGCGCACTGTGGATAAAGTAGTTCAACGGTATACATTATAACAGTATACACATGATATCTGTGTTTTCTTTCTCTGTTTATTTGTTTGCATCGTAGATCATATTGCTGCCGTGAACTATGTTTCGTTGCTGGTCGGCCTATTGATCCTTCTTCTGGCCATCGGCATCCTCTGGTTCTTGGTTTGCTACCGCTGCAGAAGAAAAACATATGGCCGATACCGTTTCCTCTCGGCCAACGGGAACCCTGACATCCCGCTCACCACTCAACAATAAACCAAGAACTGAGCTACCCGCGACTGCGATGTTTTCCCTACGTTGGTTTATTTGTAATTCTAAACTAACGTATGATAAAGCTTTGGCTTCACTTCCAGAACCGTACGCATTGAAAGGACGGCAAAATAACCACACTTTGGCCAGATTTGAGCTTCGGTGGAAAGGAGTCTCTCAAGGCTTTCAAATCACTAGAAGCTTATCCGTTTTTACTTAGTGGTCGAGTTAAACCGCAATTTTATCGTTATTTCATTAAAAAAACATTTTATTACGAGTCTTCAATAACTGAGATAATTCGTACTAAAACATTGAATAAAGCAAACTGTCATCAAACGTTTATAAACTGAACATAATCGTTACCTAATAAACAATGATCTGAAGATATACATATCATCCATCAGTCACTTTATTGTTCTTTTTTATTTTGTACAGTATCTTTATAGTAAGTCAAGTCAAGTCAATTGCATTTGTAAAGCCCTTAATCACAGTTCCAGTCTCACCCCCCAAACCCATAGCCCCCCGAAGGGCAAGAAACAACTCCCTTAATTATGGAGGAAGAAACCTTGAGAAGGAACACAAGTGGAAGGGGATCCCTCCTTCCAGGGATGGTTCAGGAGTGCAATAGGTGCCATAAGTGACTTATAGTAATGTACATAGTAAAGTACAAAGAAAATAATATACATATAACATACACAATATCAAATATTAAAATGAGAATATAAATTGTGTGTGGTGCTGACTGGTATCCTTCAGGTGGGCACACTGGAAAACAGAAGCAGACTGCGGTATGGTTAGATGGGGGTACAGGGTGGGCATGGAACATATGGAGAACCTCTAGTCTAGTACCTATGGGCAGCAGGGGTCGGCTAGTGCTGGCTAACGGGTCGATTTAGCTGTAACGAGAGCTGAAGTTCACGCCTAGGCGCCAATTTACAATGTAAAAAGGTAGGATTTAAGTTTAGATTTAAATAGTAGGCCTTTAGGGTTTTAGAAAAGTACTATTATTATTATTATTATAATACTGAGGGAGGGAATGGATTTTTATGGAGAGTAAACATTCCATTCTTGACTATACCGCAGAGTCACGATCGAGTGACCATAAGTGACCAGGTTCCCAGTTCTTTCAAATTGAATTCATTCAAGGTACGGCAACACCACTGAACGGGACAAGAAAGACCTCCAGAGGGTCCCGAGGACGGCAGAGAAGATCATCGGGTGTGCACTTCCATGCATTGAGGAGATATGTAGGACCAGATGTCGGAAGAAGGCCATGTCCATCATAAAGGACCATAACCACCCTGGGCACCATCTCTTCTCCCCCCTACCGTCCGGTCGCCGGTTGCGCAGCATCCGTACAGCAAGGACTACCAGGTTTAAGGACAGTTTATATCCACAGGCAGTGACCTACTAGGGCTGCCACTTTCATAACATTATCATTAACATTACACTATCATACTTTGCTGGACTTTCTGGACTCATTACAGTTACTGCACTGAACTGTATTCATGACGCTGCTGCACTACTGGCACTTTAAATTATTTTAAATCTTTTTGCACAATTCAAAACATGTCATGTATCATCCGTATATATTGTTCTTTTTATGTTCATTTTCGTCAAGTATTTGTATAGTATTGTTTTAAAAATGCATACTGTGTGAGGGGAATGGGGAGTAAGCGTTCCATTGTACTTGTGTGCAAATGGTCCAATAAAACATGTACTTGTATCTTGTATCTTGTATCTTGTAACTCTTGTAACTATGAATTTCATTTATACAGGCCTCTCGCTTTGGTTCTCGGCATCTGGAATCCTTATGAAACGTATACTAGAACCCCTTTTAAACCGATTTGTGCAACCAATAACGCAACAACTTGCCGGCATTGTTCCTAAAACAACGACTCATGGGCTGTGACGTCATGAGAAACGTCACTCCACGCTCCTCGAAGACCACAACAGATCACACGTGTGTGATCGGTGGAGGACGACGACGCGTGTTGATGACGCGAACCACATGCGCCCGTCTCAGTCAGGGCGGCGGGGTGGGGGAAGCAGTAATGGCGGCGACGACGACGGCGGCGGCGGTGGTGGTGGTGGTGAAGGCGGCGGAGATCAAACAGCAGGAGAAAGAGAGCGAAGACTGCTCTCTGTTGCCTCTGGTCCACGACATCATCAAATGGTGAGAGGGAGAGAGGGAGGGAGGGAGGGAGGCAGGCGCTCCATTCACCCTTAGTGCGTGTTTCATAATGTGGGCGGAATAGATCATCATATTGGTCCACACGTCTGAATCCACTCTATCAATCGACTGTAGCTTTCGCTTTGTCTTCGTTGTTATACCCGTTTTAGTCCATGACATTAGCACATAACATTACATGACATTAGCACATAACATTACATGACAGTCATTTGGCAGACGCGTTTATCCAACGCGACTTAGACAGTAGTGTGTTTTAACAAAGGGTAGATAAGAGAACAACTCGTCACCAGGAGACAAAAGTGCATTTCATTCCTAACAAGTCTCCAAGAACTGAGCCAGTGCTCAGGTAAAAGTACAACAAGTTCAGGCGAAAGTACAATAAGTTCAGGTTAAAAGTACAGTAAGGTAAAAGTACAATAAGTTGGCAAACGATATAGAACAATATCTAGAACTAACAATCTACGTAGAAGTTATTAACTGGTAAGATGACAAACGAGGCACTTTAATATACATGCGTATTACAAATACATGCGGGGTTGTCCTGGTTTGAAGAGACGGCGCGCCGTCATGTCTAAACATCTCCTTTTGTGTTGGTTTTCTTTTCTTTCTCTTCTCACAAAAGCATAGACAAAGACAGTCAGGACATCCACCAGGAGCTCACCAAGCTGAGGACCAAGATCCAGGAGGCCCGGGAGCACGTCGTCTCCGGCATGCCGGGCATCGACTGCAGCCCCGGGGAGCAGCAGCAGCACCTGGCCTCCCTGCGGGACCAGGTGCGCACCAAGAACCAGCTGCTGCAGAAGTACAAGAGCCTGTGCATGTTCGAGGTGCCCAAAGCCTCCTAAAAGGGGCGCCCAAAGCACCCTAAAAGGGGTGCCCAACGCACCCTAAAAGGGGCGCCCAACGCACCCTAAAAGGGGCGCCCAACGCACCCTAAAAGGGGCGCCCAACGCACCCTAAAAGGTTCTCCGGGATAGACTTTCACCCAACATTTGGTTGCTGAAGGAGGCTTTCTTTGACTTTGGACCACCACCACTCCTGAGGAAGGAAACCTCAGGGTTTCATCCCCTGTGGTTGAGCTTGTATACGTGTTGTGATGGACTCTTGGTGTTTTTGTTTTGTTTTAATACAACATACTCAGCCATGTACATATATTAAAATGAAGTATTGCTCAAATTGTTGTTGACTGTGGTTCATTTCCTGCCCCCCCCCCCCCCCCCCCCATAGCAAACTAAATGTGTAAAGCGTTTTTTTGAATGGCGTCAATAGTTTGAATGATTGCTTCATTTCAGGTTCTTCATCAATTCTAACTTTCCTATTTCTAACCTGATTGTTATGGTGCACGACCCTGGTCCCTGACCCTTTAATTAGCACTTGACCCGTCGTGCATTTGCTTTTGCTTATTAGCGCGGTCTATTGTATCTTGAATCCATCGGCGTCACTGTCTGTCGATGTCCCCTGTTTGGTGTACTTATTTATGGAGCCACCTTATTGGACTTTTACCTGAGGCTTGTTAAGAAGCTCTTGAGTTCTGGTGACTAGAAGTTATCTTAACTTCTTGCTTGTTGCACTTATGACGCACGTTATTGCAAGTCTCTTTGGACGGGGACCAGGATTAGCACCAGATTAATATTGGACGGTAGCCTGTTGCTGTGTTTGTGTTTAGGAGGCTTTATACATTTATTTTTTCCATGGGAATCTCAGTTGACATAATGGTATTAGTTCTGACAATAAGTGCAAAGTGGAGGATGAAAGTCAGACATGGACATGGAAAAGCATTTAATTTTCCTCTACACAAGGGAATGCTGACATAATAAATACACAATTTGACATTCATTTGTTCCTAAAACAATCATTCACGTTCATTATAAAAATATCAAATTGTAAACATTTTCTTTCGTCCCTCCAAACTCTTGATGCTACATCGTGTCCATGAGTCATTCCCCAGTTCATCCGACCCCGGTCTCCATGGGGAGCCGGTTGGCTCCTCTGTCATTGGCCATATTCTGGATTCCAATCTTTTCGGTCAGCTATTATGACCTCTGCCAATCGAAGATGGGAGGTTATGTTTTTGGCCTTGTGTGTCTGTTAGCAAGCTTATTAAAACGTGTGTATGGAACTTGTGGTTAGATAATATGGGCAGAGGTTAACAGTGGAGCAGATATTGGCACAGATCTGGATCCGAATCCAGGGGACTTTTTGGTGTAACAGTGACTTATGTGCTCAGACTGGTCTGAGCTCCTATAGTATTTAGTGTCATTTGGATGGTCTCTCCGGTGTGGAAGCCGTCAGCATATGACGCATCCTCTGTCCTTGGCCTGGCCGCCGCCCACCGCCTTCTCTTTGATGTACAACAGGTCGCTGTGCACGCTCGGTCTGCGCGCGAACGGCGCCACGATGCCGTAGGCCGCGGCGGCGGCGTCCTTCGCCTTCTTGCCGCCCCGGAACGACTTCCTGCGCAGCGCCGCCTCCTCGCAGCACTGCGGCGACACGTTGCGGTGGCGGTCGGGACTCATCTCGGCGGGCAGCTTGGCCAGCGTGAACAGCGTCTGGAACATGAGGTCCACGTTGGCGTTCCTTTTGGCCGAGATCTCAAAGTACGCGCAGCAGGTGCCGGTGCCGATGTCGGTGCCCTCGTCCCCGGCGACCAGCCGCTCCACCTCCTCCTCCGTCACCTGTCGGTGGAAGTCGCCCCGGTCGCACTTGTTGCCGCAGATGACGACCGGCGCGTCGGCGCTCTCCTTGGTCTTGTTCTTCAGACACGACTTGGTCTCGTGGATCTGACGCTTCAGCCGCTGGACCTCCAGGAAGGACTCCCTGCTGTCCAGGCTGAACACCAGGACGAACACGTCGCCTGCGGGACACACACACCGGTCAGCACGCTGCGCACACTGGTTGCTCAAGCCACTGGCTTTTTATTTGTTATAAATACACAATTTACATTCACTTGTTGCACAATGCAATAGACATTCATTCACGTTCATATAAAATTGTAAAAAAAGTGTAAACATTTTATTTTTTATTTATTTAATGTCTTCTCTCTTTTAACAATGTAGGCTATCAATTGACTGTCCTATCAATACATCGATCAGTCTGTCTGTCTGTATCTATATCAATATCTGTATATATATAGAACCTCAAAGCGCAACTCACCAGTGAGGATGGACAGCCTCCTCATGGCGGGGAAGGGGTGATTCCCAGACGTGTCCAAAATGTCCAACTGGTATAATTCTCCCCGGATGCTGTAGAACTTTCGGTGGAAGTCTTCGATGGTCGGCGTGTACTGGTCGTCGAACCTCTCGCCCAGGAACCTGGAGACGAGGGCGGATTTGCCCACTTTCGTGGAGCCCAGGACGACCATCCGGTGGCAGTTCTTGTCCGGGATGTTGAACTCGCCGTCGGACGGAGACATTTTCTTGATCATGACGCACTGGTGTGAGTTCGGTCGGTGGTGGTGGTGGTGGTGCCGTGTACGGGGACGCACTGGCTGTAAATCCTCTTGAGGTGAGGGTGATGGTGGTGCTGGTGCAGCGGGTTATTGGCTATACACGCTGTTTCAACCCCGGTCCAGGTATTTATAGGATTTTCCCCGGGGTGGCCGCCGCCTTCCCTGCGCGTCATCCGTTACGCACCGGAGGCTGGAGCACAGGAGGACCAGACGAGATTGGCTCCTGCTTTTTTTTTTCTTTCTTTCTTTTTCATCCTTTAGCTCTGATCAGTCACCTGAAAGGACATTTAGAAACACGTCTAATTTAGACCTACTTTACTTTACTTACCATTTATTTAACAATTGTCCCTAATTGAGTAATTGTCCCTAATTGTGGATACTTAGACTGAAGCGCGACGCGTTAGTGCGCCAGGGAGTGGAACTAATTGCAATAAGACATGTCTTATACAGTTGATGAAATCGCGCATGAAACGCGCCTAACACATACAGCCTACACTAGTATATAGTGTCTAGTACATGTATGTACTAGTGTAGGCTGTATGTACATGTACTAGTGTAGGCTGTATCTAGTACATTTATGTACTAGTATAGGCTGTATGTACATGTGTAGGCTGTATATACATGTACTAGTGTAGGCTGTATCTAGTACATGTATGTACTAGACACTCTAGTGTAGGCTGTATGTGCAAAGCGCATAGTAGAAAATCAGTCATGAATTATATTATATCTATTTGATTGTATTGTGTTCTCTTCTCTCCTCTTCTATTCCATTAAATAATAGGTTAGTCTAGTCATCATATTATATTCCATGGTATTCTATTCCATATCATTTATCCAACCCCATGCATGGTTAATCGTTTGTGTGTGTTTGTGTGTTTGTGTTTGTGTGTGTGTGTGTGTGTGTGTGTGTGTGTGTGTGTGTGTGTGTGTGTGTGTGTGTGTGTGTGTGTGTGTGTGTGTGTGTGTGTGTGTGTGTGTGTGCGCGTGTGTGTGCGTGTGTGTGTGTGTGTGTGTGAGAGAGCGTGTGTGTGTGTGTGTGTGTGTGTGTGCATATTGAGTGTGTGTGCATATTGAGTGTGTGTTTTAATGAATATTTAGTGCTGTATCTTATTGTATTACAGCAGCTTCTGAAGTCACTATACTGTCATAAGCGTCACAATATATAGGAAGTGGACCAGATATAGTTTGAACGGTATAATGCTAATTATACTTCTAACAATGCTCCTCTTAGGGTAACGTGAGCGTATACAGGACACCGCATGCAGCACCCCGGTCCCCGCGGGTGCACGGTGTAGAGATGGATGTGGGTGTGAATGACTCATGAAGAGAGTCTCTTTCTTCACCTGGTACTCCTCACCTCTCGTAGGAGCTGCAAGCGTACAGCCAAACGGTGCTTCAGTCACCCAAGGTGTGTGTTAACACACAAGTCGTGACTTCTGCTTCCGCTTGTGCTCCTTAAATTTGGATCTTTGTGGATAATTTTTCGACCGGCTTTTGCATCACTTCAATGAGGGTAGTATATGCAAATGAACAATGCTTACCTTTGTTTACCTACTTTTGTCCCCCTTTAACGCATGTTATATAAGTAAGCATGTACTTCACATGTATATGCTGTTTTGCGTAGTGCCAAACAGTAAATGTTGACATTTGCTGTACGAACAACAACGGAAACATAGGAGAGGGCCCTCAGTATAAGAGCAGACCTCCGACACACCAATAAAGTCCCCATGACGCAGATTTGGATCCGGATCTGCACTAAACTCAACTGTTCCTTGGCCCTTACGTCCATAAGTAATCTATCTTTGTCCAATTCCGTACATAACAGTTTGAGTTATCTTGCTAACAGACAACCAAACAGGGCCAAAAACAATACCCTCCGGTCCATCTTCCAGGGCGGAAGTAAAATTAGCTGAAAACACATATTTAAATACGATTTTAAAGCATATTGTAAATGCTCTACTTTTGTTTGTTCTCTGTTGTCGCTTCTATTTAATCTCGATATTTATAAATCTGGTTACTCGACCTCTGAAGTGGCGTCCAGCCCTGATTGCTGTTTGTATGGCGACACACACTGTGTGTGCGTGTGTGTGTGTGCGTGTGTGTGTGTGTGTGTGTGTGTGTGTGTGTGTGTGCGTGTGTGTGTGTGTGTGTGTGGTGTGTGTGTGTGTGTGTGGTGTGTGTGTGTGTGTGTGTGTGTGTGTGCGTGCGTGTGTGTGTGTGTGGTGTGTGTGTGTGTGTGTGTGTGTGTGGTGTGTGTGTGTGTGAGGTGTGGGGGGGGGGGGTTTGTGAAATGTGATATTCCTACCTAAGCCCAGGCTGGCCGTCCTCCAGCGCTGGCTTATGTAACTTGGGCACGGTGGACCGCTGCTTTGCATTTGTCAATTGCTCAGTAATTAGATCAGCGTGTTCCCGGGGACGCTGACGAGACAACACAGGAGCACAGGAGGCTTTTCACGGGAGGTTTCTAATGCTGTGTTGAGGAACAACAGAGCGGGGAGGGGAGGGAGGTGGGGGAGGGGGCATCAGACTATTCTCTTGATGAACGCAGATCCTCGAGCGTCGCTCTCACCTGCATGGTCCACTTAGAGACAACAGGCTAACACACACACACACACCTCCGGTTAGCCTGTTAGGTCCTTCTAGAACAGTAAACGGTGTCCTCCAACTGTTGTTCTTTCGGAGCGGATCGTGGTGTATGGGCAACGGGGATAAAGGTAGAACAAAATAAATCCAGACAGACACATTGTTGTGGAGTGTGTGTGGTTGGTGGCTGGTTGAAGCAGCCTCACCTGGGCTCCATATCAGAGTCATGTTAGTGGATACATGTGGCAGGGGAGACAGTGCATGTGCTGGGAGGCCACATCTGGGAGGCCCCAGATGTGGCCTCCCACTGTAGCACCCACTCTTTTCCCAGCAGCAGTGACAGTCGCTGGTGGAGCCCAGCAGAGGACTGAACAGTGCATACACAAAAAGATCCTTACCCTAATCTATTGTCTTTATTATATAGGTACATTTTGCGCTTACTTAAGGTATATCTGAACCGTTTCCAGTATATGATGCTGAATAGTGCCAGTAGCTAGAAGTATAGACGTTGACTAGAACCGTGAGTTGTGGCTTTCTTAGTTTATTTGTGTATTGAAATTATGCAATTATAATGGTCTTTGTCGACACGGCGGTCTTATTCTTCATGGTCATATAGTCCCGATTCACTTTGATGAATCTAGTTCTAGATGTATGCCCTATCCTTGCAGGCACGCACGCATGCACGCATGCACACACAAACACACAAACGCATGCACACATGAAACAAACACAAACATGCACTGACCCACTATCGCTCACAACTTATTTATTTATTTAAGCTAGCAGAGGGTGTCTGTACTGGCCTTCATGCTGGGTAAACATTCACGTGGACCACAGCCATCACGCACGACTTGCCCCCCCCACCCCCCCATCACCCCCCCCCCCCCCCCCCCGTCACCCCCCCATCACCCCCCCCCCCCCCCCCCCGTCACCCCCCATCACCCCCAAACTGTGGAGTTGTCCTTGAGCAAGACACCCCTAACCCTAACTGCTACTGACGTGCTGGCTGTCTCCTTGCATGGCTGACTCCGCCGTCGGTGTATGAATGGGTGAATGTGAGGCATGACTTGTAAAGCGCTTTGGATATCAACGCTATATAAAAGCAGACCATTACATGAAAAAGGTGGTTTTGTTGTGTGTGTGTGTCGCCCGTGAGACAAGAGCCTTAATAAAGACGCCACCCCCTCTTTATTGTGAGGTGCTGTGGTTATTTTTATAAGCAGTAAACTGTGTTGTCGGCTGGGTCTATGACGTAGTACGTGGGGTGGTGTGTGTGTGTGTGGGGGGGGGGGGGGTGAGGTGTAAGGGTACTCTAGGTACTTTGTAACACGTCGGTAATGTAACACGCTGACGTTCAGACAAAATAGTACCGCCGCCCCAGACACCCGCTCATCGCAGGTGGGGGGGGGAAAGATTGGCGCTGCTAACACAGGCGGAGTATGCGTGACACACGGGAGGTATTTCTGTTTTGTATGTGTGAGGTGTCAAATATATATCACGGCTGAAATATAAGGCTTTTTAAATATAAATTCAAAATGTGACGTAGTAGTAGTAGTAGTAGTAGTAGTAGTAGTAGTAGTAGTAGTAGTAGCAGTAGTAGTAGTAGTAGTAGTAGTAGTAGTAGTAGTAGTAGTAGTAGTAGTAGTAGTAGTAGTAGTAGGGGTAGTAGTAGTAGCAGTAGTAGTAGTAGTAGTAGTAGTAGTAGCAGTAGTAGTAGTAGTAGTAGTAGTAGTAGCAGTAGTAGTAGTAGTAGTAGTAGTAGTAGTAGTAGTAGCAGTAGTAGTAGTAGTAGTAGTAGTTGTGGTAGTAGTAGTAGTAGTAGTAGTAGTAGCAGTAGTAGTAGTAGTAGTAGTAGTAGTAGTAGTAGTTGTGGTAGTAGTAGTAGTAGTAGTAGTAGTAGTAGTAGTAGTAGTAGTTGTGGTAGTAGTAGTAGTAGTAGTAGTAGTAGCAGTAGTAGTAGTAGTAGTAGTAGTAGTAGTAGTAGCAGTAGTAGTAGTAGTAGTAGTAGTTGTGGTAGTAGTACGATTATGGACGGCAGACACAACAAGACACAGCATGTGCGTTGTTAGATTAGGTTGGCGTCTTCTTTTGCTTCATTTGACGGTTTAATCAATCTATTAGATGTTTGTTTTATACATGGATTTAGTGTCGTTTTGCTTCGGAAAAAAAGAGCCCACTTACTCATGGAAAAATGAAGGCGCCAGGCCTCACCAGGCGGTGCGACCTCGCGTGATAGCGTGAGGGGTTGGGGTGTTCATTGTCGTTGTCGTGAGGCCTGGGCCCGTGGCGTGCGAAGTGTTTATAGTTGATAGAGATACACACTTTGAGCGATAACCCGATGAAAGTGAAAATACAACAGAGTCGGGTTGCTCAGCCAATGGGGCTCAGCTTCCCTCCGCGTTGGCACGGTTGTTTTGATACACCCGTTAAAAAGCTGTCAACATCTTTTATCGCACCCTGGCACACTGGCTGTGTGGCGCATTATGCAAGGCCTTTTTTTGTGATGTGTAGTGTAGTAATACTCACCAAGAAATGCTTTGTTTGTGTGTTTTTGCGTGTGCGTGTTTGTGTGTTTTGCAATGGTGTCAGCGCTGCAGACAATATATTCGTTATAAGACTATCAATGCATCAAATGCATGCCTCCGTCCTTAAAGGAATAATTTGCCAGTTTTCAAGCAGCTGTGTATCATTTCAATGTGGATACTGGATAGTATATTCAAATGAACAATGATCAAATACGAACGACATGAAACTTATTTTATGTCGAACTAATTAGCGAAACTGAATTCCAGTAAAATGGAGGGAAATTGATCATTGTTCATTTTCATATATTATCCACATTGTAATGGTACAAACCAAACCAAAACCAACAATTTGGATAACACGGTGTAACGAAGAGTTGTATTGTGTGCAATGCGTTCTTCCTGTAAAAAACACCTGTTTGCTCACTCGGTGCACAACACTCCGATCCTCCAATCAATACACTCAAATAGATCATGATTAGTTATTATTCATACTTCATGTGGCACGCCAACGGTCATCACAGTAGCCACCAATCAGCTCCTTTTTTAATCCATGGAAACCTGTCTTTGCATATTGCATAAACGGTCTCGCCTCAGCTTTAAATAACAATAAGAAATCAATATAACAGTGCCACTTCATGACTGCACTGCGTATGCCCAAACAATGACACCACTCTCAAGTCAAGTCAAGTCAAATTTATTTGACCCAATTTTATTTGACCCAAACCCTAGGTTTACCCTAAGGGCAATAAAAAAACTCCCTTAATTATGGAGGAAGAAATCTTGAGAAGGAACGCAGAGTGGAGGGGATCCCTCCTTCCAGGGATGGTTCAGGAGTGACATGGGTGCTATAAGTGACTTATCACCACTCTCACTCTGATCACTAATGCTCTGGACGCTCTGGACGTTTACTAGTTCCACTTTCCTCTTGCTGTGGTGGAAAGTCTAGATGTGCATCGCTCTTCCAAGACCCAGCTCTTCACGGCTCTGGCTCCACAGTGGTGGAATGAACTCCCGCCTCATGTCAGGACAACAGAGTCCCTCGCCAGCTTCCGCAAGAGACTCAAGACCCACCTGTTCAGAGTCCACCTGGACTCTCCATGAACCCTCCTTCTCCTTTGTGAACCCCTAACCCCCTGACATTAATAGCTCTCAGCATTGTCTCAGTTGTATATTCTAGCAAGTGTATATCCTTAATGTTGATAACACACTCTTATCACAGCTACTTAAGCAGGTGACCTGGCGGTACCACATTGTGTCGTTCATCTTGTTAATATGAATACTTGTGAACTGCTCTATTTTGATGTTGGCGTACCTCAGTGTTATGCTATTGTCTGCTTCAACAAATGTACACCTTGTAAGTCGCTTTGGATAAAAGTGTCTGCCAAATGCCCTAAATGTAAATGTAAATGTAAATGTGTTCACTGGTGATGGTGTTCACACCATCGTTCCCTCCAAGTTGGTCCTGAAACTGAGGGACCTAGGTCTGGGCGCCCCCATCTGTAACTGGATTATGGACTTCCTGACGGGCAGGCCGCAAGTGGTGAAGATTGAGAACAACATCTCATCCACTCTGGTCCTCAACACCGGAGCACCCCAAGGCTGCTGCCTCAGTCCCCGGCTGTACTCGCTGTACACACATGACTGTACTGCCACGCACAGCAATGATCGGATTATCATGTTTTCAGACGACACCACAGTCATCGGCTTGATAAGCTAGGGTGATGAAACGGAGTACAGAGATGAGGTGGTCCTGCTGACACGATGGTGTGAGGACAACAGCCTCGCTTTGAATGTCAGCAAGACTAAGGAGCTCATCGTGGACTTCAGGAGCCACCGGGGTACCCACTCCACCATCAGCCTGGACGGGACACCGGTGGAAGTCGTCAGCTGCTTCCATTTCCTGGGACTACAGATTTCCGATGACCTGGCGTGGACACCCAACACGAAGGCACACCAGCGCCTCTATGCTCTGCGGTGCCTCAGAAAAAGCGGTATAGTCCAGAGGTGGCTAGTGAACCTCTACCGTGGCACCGTAGAGAGCGTCCTGACGGGTGGCGTCACGGCAACACCACTCAGGACAAGAAAGCCATCCAGAGGGTAGTGAGGACAGCAGAGAAGATCATTGGGTGTGCACTTCCATGCATTGAGGAGATCTTTAGGACCAGATGTCGGAAGAAGGCCATGTCCACTAAGGACTGCAACCACCTGGGCACCATCTCTTCTCCCCCCTACCGCCTGGTCACCAGTTGCGCATAGTACTTACATATTATTGACATGGTACTTACATAGTACGTACATGGTACTTACATAGTACTTACATAGTACTTACATAGTACTTACATAGTATTAACATAGTACTTGTCGGTGTCGGTGTGTGTGTGTGTAGAAGCTTTGGACTACTGTGTATACAGGCGAGGGCCACAGATAAAGTAAAGAGAAGATAAAAGACAAGGTGAGCCCAATAGTGATAGCAGGCAACAAGGCTGTCTCTTCCAGGCCCCAGCCCCTACCGCTGGCCCCAGCCCCTACCGCTGGCCCCCCCCGCCCTGCACTCACACTCCGGGACCGGCCAAGGACAAACCACAGCCATGCATGTACAATTAGTATGTATGAAGAACTCAATACTAGTACTGTACTACTACTAACAGTTGTAGTGCATTTATGTTTACCTACAAAAAATATATACATATATTGTATATATTTATATATTCATAAATCCATTAAATTCATTCTTAAATCCAATGTATTTTAAAAAAAAATACATTTTATTTGCACAATCAGGAGAAAAGCGTATAACACGAAATAACTGATAATAGCCTACCTTACCTCCTCCAGCCTAGCTTACCTCCGCCACACCAAAAACTCCCCATTGCCCTGTTATTTCTGAGGCTAAACAATCCCTCTAAAGCAAGCCAAGTTCACCATAGTCCATGGGATTAATCATTTACACTTATTTTTTCCCCCCGCAGATCTGGATCCGAATTCGGATCCAGATCTGCCGGGGGTCCGGATTCGTATCCCGATATTTCCCTAAATGTTCTTTAATCGTAAATGGCATTCCACCTAATCCTCACCAAGGTTTATGCAAATATGTAAGTAACTTTGTTAAATATCACACAATATGTCTCCCAATGCTAAAAGCATTCTGGGATTAAACTGTTCCTTGGCCCATAAATAATCGAACCACCAAGTTTTGCTAAGTTCCGTACATAACGTTTTGAGTTATCTTGCTAACAGACAAACAGACAACAGAGGCAAAAACATAACCTCCGGTCCATCTTGCATGGTGGAGGTAATCAAAACTTAAAACAAAACCAAAAAGTTTTGCCTTCGCCTTCCCCACCACTGGGTCCTGAAGCGAGGCCTTGGAACAAGCCATTACCATTAAACAGCAGCTGTATACCAAGTACTGGTCTGGGCTCTGGGGCTGGGCCGGCACCACTAAACTAACATGGCACTTATTATCTATAATTGGGCCTCTCTCTGGATTGGGCTGCATTAACAACAGGCCACTACAGCTTTGGGAATAGACAGGAAATAGGCAGAAAAGCACATGGACTTTCTACGAATGTGACAGTACACTGACACACACGCACACACAGGCACACACACACACACGCACGCACGCACGTAACCACACACACAACCCCACACACACACACATGCGGGCACGCATGCACGCACGCACGCACACACGCACGCACACACACACACAACCACCCACACACACACACACACACACACACACACACACACACACACACACACACACACACACACACATGCACGCACGCACACAACCCCACACACATGCGGGCACGCATGCATGCACGCACGCACACACACACACAACCACACACACGTACACACACACAACCACACACACACGCACACACACACACACACACACACACACACACACACACACACACACACACACACACACACACACACACACACACACACACACACACACACACACACACACACACACACACACACACACACACACACACACACACACACACACACACACACACACACACATGTGCACAATCGATGGCAGAGGTCGATGCAATATTCAAGCGAAACATGCACTGCCTCGACCTCTGTGCAGGTCATCCTAATTATACATAACTAACAGGTTTTTCTCCCGAACCATATCCTGGTTTGACCGCACTCAGCCAGAAGCGGCCGCATGTTTATAAAGCAGGTAGAGGGTGACCGGCGCCCGCTGGAAACCCGCTGGAAACCCACTGGAAACCCGCTGCCCCCGGATCTGAAACCTCAGGGAACCTGAACCTCTGCCGACTGGTTTCCAGGTACAAACTTTATGGAAAGCACCGGTGTGAATATATATATATATATGTGTGTGTGTGTGTGTGTGTGTGTGTGTGTGTGTGTGTGTGTGTATGTGTGTGTGTGTGTATATATATATATGTACATATATATATATATATAAACTATGTATGTATTTGTATGTATATATATATATATATATATATATATACTCTGTATGTATTTATATATATATATATATATATATATATATATATATATATATATATATATGTATATATACAGCCATATACAGTGTATGTCTACATATAGTATATATATGTATGTGTGTGTGAAACTGAAAAGACAAAGGGAGCGTTCAACTGCATGAACCTTACTAGCAAATAGTAGTAATAATATTAATAACACACAAAACAATGAATAACCAAGATACAGCAGATGGCCGCTGGAAAAAAATCGAAACATGAAAAGGGAACAAGGATTCTTCTTATTTGATTACTTTTTGATTAATTCATCTTTGGATGTGAGTGACATGAATCTGGGGGTAGGGGGTGGACCCATTCTCAGGGGAAAGGAGGAGAAAAACAAACAAGTGCAGAGAGTTAAGGACAACAGCGGGAACATAAACAGCAATTAACATAATTACACGATTGAGGACACTCATTTCATCACCCCTTTGAGAGAAAACTAAAATACTGCTTCAAGATATAGACTAAAAACAACCTAACCTTCATCAGAATATTTTTTCTGTAAGTCTTTCAAGGTGATTGTGGAGTGTGTGTGAGTGTGTGTGTGTGTGTGTGTGTGTGTGTGTGTGTGTGTGTGTGTGTGTGTGTGTGTGTGTGTGTGTGTGTGTGTGTGTGAGTGTGGTTCATAGCTGGTTTAAGCAACTCAGAACCCTTCCTGAGTTGGACTGATTCCTCTATGGCTGGTGAGGCTGCTCACCTGTGGGTCCTTGTTAATCAAGGCCCACAGGTTAAAACAGCCTCCACCACACACACTAGAGGATGAGCTCTAGCATGTTCCTTCTGCTCTGTTCACCATGATTCAAACTCTTACAATAAACCCGATTCCTCATCTCCCGGTGTCCTTGTCTTCAGGAGGAGCCCTCGAGTAGCCAATCTAATGGCTGGTGGCAGCGTCGTCTGCTGCAGTCGTGTGTGTTGCTAACAGTAAACGTTAGTATAGTATAGTGTAGCATATCATAGGTATGGTGTTGTTTACACTATAGTATTGTTTAGTATAGCACAGTATTGTATAATTTAGTATAGTATTGTTGTAGGAATTCATACTACGGGAGGGAATGGGGAGTAAGCATTCCGTTGTACTTGTTGCAAATGGAAATTCAACTCTTGGATTGATTTAAGTAGTGAGCATTGTGAGACCTTCCTTATCTTGAATCCTCATATTGTTCGATATGTGTGACATATATCGAATGTCAGTGACATAGTTTACATAATAGTACTGGTTAAACCTAAGACAACAAAGCAATAATATCCTTTAAACCATATTATCTTCTGTCGCATTTAAGGGGACACACATATTTTACTTTGGACTAACTGTATTTAGACCCAAGTGGTCTTAGTCTACTCTTAATGTGTTCACGTTTCATTGATGTACTTTCATGTTCTTTAAATTGAAATGATATATCAAAGTACGCTGGGTTTAACAAGTAAAAATCCTTATATTTTCTTTCTTTCACATGTATCTATAGTATTTGTGCACATCGAAAGGGATGTATCCATAGTAACTGTGAACATGGAATGGCACGTATCTGCAATAATGAAAAGCAGTCAATATTCAGCAGACTGGATGGAGTTGAATCCCAGCCAGCTGACCAGAGTTCCAGTCACCCCGCTGAACCCTCTGGCATCAGGCATGTCTTACGGTACACAGCCAGCTAGCTGGGGTAGCTCAGTTCATGGCTTGGAGGCATACGTGTCTATAGGTATACATACATACATACATACATACATACATACATACATACATACATACATACATACATACATACATACATACATACATACGTACATACATACATACGTACATACATACATACATACATACATACATACATACATACATACACACATACATACATATGTACATACACACACATACATACATACATACATACATATATACATACATACATATAAAATTCCGTGTAAGTGTTTTTGGATAAAATAATTTACAATGATTGAACCATTTTTTGTATCATGCTAGAGGTAAATGTTAAATGTTTTTATGATATCAGTCAACGACACATTGATGTTGGTGATAGCTATTTTTTCAGCGTTAAACAATGCTGAAAAATACAGTAGATTTTATATACGTCACAGCAGTGGTGAAGCCACATTTAAATTGAGAGTTTTGACTTGATCTTTCTTTGCATTGGTAATAGTCCTAGCTGAGTGGAGTAGGCCCTAATGGTGTGTGACGATGTAGCTACAGTACAGGACCAGAACAGTCATTCCTCCATAGCCTGTGTGTGGTGGTCTGTGTTGGGCTGTTACTTCACTACATGGACACTGCTTTGACAACTATGGTACACTTGGAAATTGGCTGCGACAATCATATCTGCCTAAATGAGATAGCGCATAAAGCGACTGCCTCTGTGACGTCCGTCTGACTAGGACAACCTAATTTTTGGTTGGGGGTGGGGGTTGGTGGTGTTGGTGGTCCTCAGAAGGTCCAGTTGTGATAGACACGGTTCTCCACTGCGTCACAGCCTAGTGACAAAGCAAGAGGGAAAGAGTGAGAAAGTGAAAGGGTGAGAGTAAAAGGGAAATAGCTAAAGAGTGAAAAACAGAAAGAGAATGAGACAGTGAGAGAGGGACAGAGTGAGAGAGTAAGAGAAGGGAAGAGAATGAGAAAGTGAAACAGAGCGAGATTGCGGGAGGCTGTGAGGCAAATCATGTATCCAATGTCACTCCCACTCCCAGCCTCATCATTCTCGTTGTTCATTCACCTGGTGCCTGGGAGGATGGAAGAAGAGGAGATAGCTCCCCTGTTGCTTCACACAGACATCCACAGCACGATTATCTATTTTCAGAAACAGCGCAGTGCCACCGCGGCTGCACGGTCGCAAAATAGAAAGAACAGAACACTCGGGGAAAAACTGCAGCGACACGATAATAACATACAGAGCAGAGCGGTAAACCACACTGTGACTTCTCTCACGTCCGACCGTGAGACTATCATATTGTTTTTCTCCCACTGGCCGGTGAATGAATATGCACGTACGCGCAGAAATGATAGGCCTGTCGGTATAT
>CM051012.1:25029789-25032289 GCA_027704905.1 Muraenolepis orangiensis | reverse complement strand
CATTATCATTAACATTACACTATCATAACATTATCATTAACATTACACTATCATAACATTATCATTAACATTACACTATCATAACATGTCATTAACATTACACTATCATACTTTGCTGGACTTTCTGGACTCACTCAGTTACTGTACTGTACTGCACTGTATTCATGATGCTGCTGCACTACTGGCACTTTAAAATGCTTTTTAATACTTTTTTAATTATGTATTGTAATTAAGAGAGAGAGAGAGAGAGAGAGAGAGAGAGAGGAGAGAGAGAGAGAGAGAGAGAGAGAGAGAGAGAGAGGGGGAGAGAGAGAGAGAGAGAGAGAGAGAGAGAGAGAGAGAGAGAGAGAGAGAGAGAGAGAGAGAGAGAGAGAGAGAGGAGAGAGAGAGAGGGGAGAGAGAGAGAGAGAGAGAGAGAGAGAGAGAGAGAGAGAGAGAGAGGGGAGAGAGAGAGAGAGAGAGAGGAGAGAGAGAGAGAGAGAGAGGGGGAGAGAGAGAGAGAGAGAGAGAAATCAACCGGCAATCACAAGCATAATCAGACACACCTGAGCAGCCCGAGCACGGTGTCGACGGTCCACCACAGTATGAGCCCTGTGGGTGAGTGGATGGATGGAGAGGAGAGGGTCCTGAGTGGAGGGATGGAGAGGAGAGGGTCCTGAGTGGAGGGATGGAGAGGAGAGGGTCCTGAGTGGAGGGCCTCCTCAGCCTCTGGCGGCAGCGCCTCTGTTCTGTCTGAGAGGAGGAGAGGAGGAGAAGGCGCAGTGAGGAGCGTCGTCTGGGAGACGCTGAACACGCCGAGGCCAGGGAATAGATTTCATGAATTTCAATCTGAGTTCATTTTGTGGCACACGTTTAAGAAATAGAAAAAAAAACTAAAGGAGGAATGAAAGGTAATTTTCTTTCGGCAAATAGGCAATCGATCCAGAGTGAATATAATAGCATATTTCTTAGTCCAAAGATTGCTTTCTGAATTACAGTGATATAAAAAAAGATTTTAATGTTCTCATTTACTGGAAAATTGATTTCTTCGATTGCACACGACTTTGCCTGATGGGTCAGCTGAGGACCACCTGCTCCCCCCTCAGTTCAGATGATGAGCCTTGACTCTCTATGAGCCTTGACTCTCTATGAGCCTTGACTCACTGTGAGCCTTGACTCTCTATGAGCCTTGACTCGCTGAGAGCCTTGACTCACTGTGAGCCTTGACTCTCTATGAGCCTTGACTCGATGAGAGCCTTGACTCACTGTGAGCCTTGACTCTCTATGAGCCTTGACTCTCTATGAGCCTTGACTCACTGTGAGCCTTGACTCTCTATGAGCCTTGACTCACTGTGAGCCTTGACCCGCTGTGAGCCTTGCCTCGCTATGAGCCTTGACTCGCTATGAGCCTTGACTCGCTATGAGCCTTGACTCTCTATGAGCCTTGACTCGCTATGAGCCTTGACTCTCTATGAGCCTTGACTCACTGTGAGCCTTGACTCGCTGTGAGCCTTGACTCGCTATGAGTCTTGACTCGCTATGAGCCTTGACTCGCTATGAGCCTTGACTCTCTATGAGCCTTGACTCGCTATGAGCCTTGACTCTCTATGAGCCTTGACTCGCTATGAGCCTTAACTCTCTATGAGCCTTGACTCACTGTGAGCCTTGACTCGCTGTGAGCCTTGACTAGCTGTGAGCCTTGACTCTCTATGAGCCTTGACTCGCTGTGAGCCTTGACTCTCTATGAGCCTTGACTCGCTGTGAGCCTTGACTCTCTATGAGCCTTGATTCGCTATGAGCCTTGACTCGCTATGAGCCTTGACTCTCTATGAGCCTTGACTCGCTATGAGCCTTGACTCGCTATGAGCCTTGACTCTCTATGAGCCTTGACACGCTATGAGCCTTGACTCTCTGTGAGTCTTGACTCTCTATGAGCCTTGACTCTCTATGAGCCTTGACTCGCTGTGAGCCTTGACTCTCTATGAGCCTTGACTCGCTGTGAGCCTTGACTCTCTATGAGCCTTGACTCGCTATGAGCCTTGACTCGCTGTGAGCCTTGACTCGCTATGAGCCTTGACTCTCTATGAGCCTTGACTCGCTGTGAGCCTTGACTCTCTATGAGCCTTGATTCGCTATGAGCCTTGACTCGCTATGAGCCTTGACTCGCTATGAGCCTTGACTCGCTATGAGCCTTGACTCTCTATGAGCCTTGACTCGCTATGAGCCTTGACTCTCTATGAGCCTTGACTCTCTATGAGCCTTGACTCTCTATGAGCCTTGACTCGCTATGAGCCTTGACTCTCTATGAGCCTTGACTCTCTATGAGCCTTGACTCGCTGAGAGCCTTGACTCGCTATGAGCCTTGACTCTCTATGAGCCTTGACTCGATGAGAGCCTTGACTCACTGTGAGCCTTGACTCTCTATGAGCCTTGACTCTCTATGAGCCTTGACTCACTGTGAGCCTTGACTCTCTATGAGCCTTGACTCACTGTGAGCCTTGACCCGCTGTGAGCCTTGCTC
>CM051012.1:25016621-25019121 GCA_027704905.1 Muraenolepis orangiensis | reverse complement strand
AGTGTCGAGGTGTCCCTGAGCAAGACGCCCCTAACCCTGACCGCTCCTGACCAGCTGGCTGTCCCCTTGCACGGCTGACACCGCCGTCGGTGTATGAATGGGTGAATGTGAGGCAATAATTGTATTGCAATTCAATTTATTTCCGTGGGGTAAAAAAAGCGCTATATAAATGCATTCCTTCTATAAAAATGAATCCATCCTGCATAAAATTGCCTGTCAAAATGACGAAAAGTGACAGACTGAGTGACCTCACCACCTCTCTTAATATCTAATGTATCATCACATCGTCTCCTCCTCAGGGCTCCCAGTGAGTTCGAGGAGCGCCATACGATGACGCTCACTTCAAAACCCCCTTCTTCTCCCGGCCTCGCCCTGCCCTGCCCTGCCTCTGCCTCTGCCTCTGCTCCCCGTGACCCCATCCCTCGGGCTCTGGATCCTAAGTCACTGACCCCTGAGCTCCCCCCCCCCCCCCCCTAATGTCTATTTCCCAGCCGGCCGCCGCTGAGGATACGAAGGCGTGGAGGAAGAGGAGGAGGAGGAGGAGGAGGAGGGAGGAGGAGGAGAAGGAGGAGGCAAAGAGACAACGGGACACAGGTGGTGGCTCCTGTGTGACCCGGAAGCACTTACACCCCTGATCCCGGGTTGACCCCCCCCCCCCCCCCGGCAGGAAGGAAGCGAGGCTGGCCGAGTGACCCTCCCCCCCCTGGTGGCCTTTCCTGCCCCCATGCGGCTTCAGGAAGGATGCGGTCTGGTGTCCTCAGGCTCCGCTAGCCTCCCTCCTTCCTCAACCCGGACCCACAAAAAAAAGGCCTCATTGATTCCAGACTCGTCTCTCTTCTCGCTTTCTGTTGTTCTTTTTTGGGTTTTGTTTTGTTTTCGTTTTTTTTCATCCCTCCGTTTTATTGTTCTTTCACTCGGTTCAGCACCCAACCGCCTTTTTAGATTTGTCCTTCACCTCTGTTCTTCTTCTGGTTCTTCTTCTTCCTCTGGTTCTTCTTCTTCTTCTTCTTCCTCTTCTTCTTCTTCTTCTTCTGGTTCTTCTTCTTCTTCTTCTTCTTCTTCCTCTTCTTCTTCTTCTTCCTCTTCTTCTTCTGGTTCTTTTTCTTCTTCTTCTTCTTCTTCTGGTTCTTTTTCTTCTTCTTCTTCTTCTTCTTCTTCTTCTTCTTCTTCTTCTTCTTCTTCTTCTTCTTCTTCTTCCACTGTTGGGGGTTGCCAGCGCGCAGGTCAAACCTAAACACTGTGGACGCGAGCTGCGACCGCAGAAACCGCGTCCCCCCATCCATCCGTCCCTCTCTCTCCCTCCCCCCTCTCCCTCTCCTCCCACCCCCCTCCCTCCTCTATCCCTCCCCCCTCCCTCCCCATCCCTCCTCTCTCCCTTCCCCCTCCCTCCCTTCTCTCTCCCTCTCCCTCCCTCTCCCATCCCTCCTCTCTCCTTCCCCCCTCCCCCATCCCTCCCCCTCTCCCTCTCCTCCCACCCCCATCCCTCCTCTCTCCCTCCCTCCCACATCCTTCTCTCTCCCTCCCCCCCTCCTCTCTCCCTCCCCCTTCCCCATCCCTCCTCTCTCCCTCCCCCATCCCTCCTCTCTCCTCTCTCCCTCCCCCCTCCCTTCCCCATCCCTCCTCTCTCCCTCCCCATCCCTCCTCTCTCCTCTCTCCCTCCCCCCTCCCTTCCCCATCCCTCCTCTCTCCCTCCCCCATCCCTCCTCTCTCCTCTCTCCCTCCCCCCTCCCTTCCCCATCCCTCCCCCCTCCCTTCCCCATCCCTCCTCTCTCCCTCCCCCATCCACCATCCTTCCCCCCCTCCTCTCTCCCTCCCCCATCCCTCCTCTCTCCTCTCTCCCTCCCCCATCGCTCCCCCCCCTCCCCCCTCTCTCCCTCCCCCATCCCCCATCCCTCCCCCTACTCTCTCCCTCCCCCATCCCTCCTCTCTCCCTCCCCCCTCCCTCCTCTCTCCCTCCCCCATCCCCCATCCCTCCCCCCCTCCTCTCTCCTCTCTCCCTCCCCCATCCCTCCCCCCCTCCCTCCTCTCTCTCCCTCCCCCATCCCCCATCCCTCCCCCCTACTCTCTCCCTCCCCCTGCCTCTCCCCCCACCCACTCCCACCCCCCTCCCTCCTGCTCCGTCCTGCTGAAAGGTTTAATTGTCCTCCTCCTGCCTTAACTTTTTTTGTTTGTTTGTCTCTCTTTATTGGCCGTACGCTTACGAGACGTTAAATACACCGCCAGTTATTTCATGTGGCAAATCCTCCCCCCTCCTCCCCCTATCCCCCCTATCCCCCCCCCCCCCCTAGAAATCTAAAATAAAATAACTGTGGTCGGGCTTCTGGGTTGAGTCTCGTTTTAAATGATGTACACGAATACACCGAATTACAGGACTCCATTTGGTGGTAGTTAGGACGCCAGGGGAACTTCCAGGCGGAGGAGATATTGCTAACATCAAACATCGTATTGTTGTTTCATTTTTTTATTTTTTTTCTGTTGCTATAGTTTATGAACTCCCGGA
>CM051012.1:24989121-25006621 GCA_027704905.1 Muraenolepis orangiensis | reverse complement strand
ACACACACACACACACACACACACACACACACACACACACACACACACACACACACACACACACACACACACACACACACACACACACACACCACACACACACACACACACACACACACACACACACACACACACACACACACGCTGATGGATATGTTGGTACCAGAGACAGACATCTTCACACAGGACAAGCAACATAAGCTTGTTCAACTTCTGCTGAATGAATGAATGAATGAATGAATGAATTAATTAATTAATTAATACATTTATATATATATATAATACATTTACATGTGAAATAAAGGGTTCAGCAGGGTCATGTGACCATGTCCACAGTGTATAGGCCTACAGGTCATCAGGAACACTGACCCTCATGCATGCAGCTCCAATTCTAGGAGTCCGTTCAACCGCAAACCACATCCACATCGTCCTACATCGGGACCGTATTCAGGACCGTGGACAGCGTACACACACACACACACACACACACACACACACACACACACACACACACACACACACACACACACACACACACACACACACACACACACACACACACACACACACACACACACACACACACACACACACACACACACACACACACACACACACACACCACATCCCTCTTGAAGCTTTAGTTTAATATCTCTAATGGAGGTAGAGTTAGGGTTCGTGAGAGAGACTCTTAACTCTCTAATGGAGGTAGAGTTAGGCTTAGTTAGATTGGACTCTTAACTCTCTAATGGAGGTAGAGTTAGGGTTAGTTAGACGGGACTCTTAACTCTCTAATGGAGGTAGAGTTAGGGTTAGTTAGATTGGACTCTTAACTCTCTAATGGAGGTAGAGTTAGTTAGATGGGACTCTTAACTCTCTAATGGAGGTAGAGTTAGGGATAGTTAGATTGGACTCTTAACTCTCTAATGGAGGTAGAGTTAGTTAGATGGGACTCTTAACTCTCTAATGGAGGTAGAGTTAGGGTTAGTTAAACAGGACTCTTAACTCTCAAATGGAGGTAGAGTTAGGGTTAGTTAAACAGGACTTTTAACTCTCTAATGGAGGTAGAGTTAGGGTTAGTTAGATTGGACTCTTAACTCTCTAATGGAGGTAGAGTTAGGGTTAGTTAGATTGGACTCTTAACTCTCTAATGGAGATAGAGTTAGGGTTAGTTAGATGGGACTCTTAACTCTCTAATGGAGGTAGAGTTAGGGTTAGTTAGATTGGACTCTTAACTCTCTAATGGAGGTAGAGTTAGGCTTAGTTAGATTGGACTCTTAACTCTGTAATGTAGGTAGCGTTAGGGTTAGTTAAACAGGACTCTTAACTCTCAAATGGAGGTAGAGTTAGGGTTAGTTAAACAGGACTTTTAACTCTCTAATGGAGGTAGAGTTAGGGTTAGTTAGACTGGACTCTTAACTCTCTAATGGAGGTAGAGTTAGGGTTAGTTAGACGGGACTCTTAACTCTCTAATGGAGGTAGAGTTAGGGTTAGTTAGACGGGACTCTTAACTCTCTAATGGAGGTAGAGTTAGGGTTAGTTAGATTGGACTCTTAACTCTCTAATGGAGGTAGAGTTAGTTAGATGGGACTCTTAACTCTCTCATGGAGGTAGAGTTAGGGTTAGTTAAACAGGACTCTTAACTCTCAAATGGAGGTAGAGTTAGGATTAGTTAAACAGGACTTTTAACTCTCTAATGGAGGTAGAGTTAGGGTTAATTAGATTGGACTCTTAACTCTCTAATGGAGGTAGAGTTAGGGTTAGTTAGATTGGACTCTTAACTCTCTAATGGAGGTAGAGTTAGTTAGATGGGACTCTTAACTCTCTAATGGAGGTAGAGTTAGGGTTAGTTAAACAGGACTCTTAACTCTCAAATGGAGGTAGAGTTAGGGTTAGTTAAACAGGACTTTTAACTCTCTAATGGAGGTAGAGTTAGGGTTAGTTAGATTGGACTCTTAACTCTCTAATGGAGGTAGAGTTAGTTAGATGGGACTCTTAACTCTCTAATGGAGGTAGAGTTAGGGTTAGTTAAACAGGACTCTTAACTCTCAAATGGAGGTAGAGTTAGGGTTAGTTAAACAGGACTTTTAACTCTCTAATGGAGGTAGAGTTAGGGTTAGTTAGATTGGACTCTTAACTCTCTAATGGAGGTAGAGTTAGGGTTAGTTAGATTGGACTCTTAACTCTCTAATGGAGGTAGAGTTAGGGTTAGTTAGATGGGACTCTTAACTCTCTAATGGAGGTAGAGTTAGGGTTAGTTAGATTGGACTCTTAACTCTCTAATGGAGGTAGAGTTAGGGTAAGTTAGACTGGACTCGTAACTCTCAATTGGAGGTAGAGTTAGGGTTAGTTAAACAGGACTCTTAACTCTCTAATGGAGGTAGAGTTAGGGTTAGTTAGATTGGACTCTTAACTCTCTAATGGAGGTAGAGTTAGGGTTAGTTAGACGGACGTATCTCTAATGGAGTAGAGTTAGGGATAGTTAGACTGGACTCTTAACTCTCTAATGGAGGTAGAGTTAGGGTTATTTAGACGGGACTCTTAACTCTCTAATGGAGGTAGAGTTAGGCTTAGTTAGATTGGACTCTTAACTCTCTAATGGAGGTAGAGTTAGTTAGATGGGACTCTTAACTCTCTAATGGAGGTAGAGTTAGGGATAGTTAGATTGGACTCTTAACTCTCTAATGGAGGTAGAGTTAGTTAGATGGGACTCTTAACTCTCTAATGGAGGTAGAGTTAGGGTTAGTTAAACAGGACTGTTAACTCTCAAATGGAGGTAGAGTTAGGGTTAGTTAAACAGGACTTTTAACTCTCTAATGGAGGTAGAGTTAGGGTTAGTTAGATTGGACTCTTAACTCTCTAATGGAGGTAGAGTTAGGGTTAGTTAGAATGGACTCTTAACTCTCTAATGGAGATAGAGTTAGGGTTAGTTAGATGGGACTCTTAACTCTCTAATGGAGGTAGAGTTAGGGTTAGTTAGATTGGACTCTTAACTCTCTAATGGAGGTAGAGTTAGGCTTAGTTAGATTGGACTCTTAACTCTGTAATGTAGGTAGCGTTAGGGTTAGTTAAACAGGACTCTTAACTCTCAAATGGAGGTAGAGTTAGGGTTAGTTAAACAGGACTTTTAACTCTCTAATGGAGGTAGAGTTAGGGTTAGTTAGACTGGACTCTTAACTCTCTAATGGAGGTAGAGTTAGGGTTAGTTAGACGGGACTCTTAACTCTCTAATGGAGGTAGAGTTAGGGTTAGTTAGACGGGACTCTTAACTCTCTAATGGAGGTAGAGTTAGGGTTAGTTAGATTGGACTCTTAACTCTCTAATGGAGGTAGAGTTAGTTAGATGGGACTCTTAACTCTCTAATGGAGGTAGAGTTAGGGTTAGTTAAACAGGACTCTTAACTCTCAAATGGAGGTAGAGTTAGGGTTAGTTAAACAGGACTTTTAACTCTCTAATGGAGGTAGAGTTAGGGTTAGTTAGATTGGACTCTTAACTCTCTAATGGAGGTAGAGTTAGGGTTAGTTAGATTGGACTCTTAACTCTCTAATGGAGGTAGAGTTAGTTAGATGGGACTCTTAACTCTCTAATGGAGGTAGAGTTAGGGTTAGTTAAACAGGACTCTTAACTCTCAAATGGAGGTAGAGTTAGGGTTAGTTAAACAGGACTTTTAACTCTCTAATGGAGGTAGAGTTAGGGTTAGTTCGATTGGACTCTTAACTCTCTAATGGAGGTAGAGTTAGGGTTAGTTAGATTGGACTCTTAACTCTCTAATGGAGGTAGAGTTAGGGTTAGTTAGATGGGACTCTTAACTCTCTAATGGAGGTAGAGTTAGGGTTAGTTAGATTGGACTCTTAACTCTCTAATGGAGGTAGAGTTAGGCTAAGTTAGACTGGACTCTTAACTCTCAAATGGAGGTAGAGTTAGGGTTAGTTAAACAGGACTCTTAACTCTCTAATGGAGGTAGAGTTAGGGTTAGTTAGATTGGACTCTTAACTCTCTAATGGAGGTAGAGTTAGGGTTAGTTAGACGGGACTCGTATCTCTCTAATGGAGGTAGAGTTAGGGATAGTTAGACTGGACTCTTAACTCTCTAATGGAGGTAGAGTTAGGGTTATTTAGACGGGACTCTTAACTCTCTAATGGAGGTAGAGTTAGGGTTAGTTAGACGGGACTCTTAACTCTCTAATGGAGGTAGAGTTAGGGTTAGTTAGACTGGACTCTTAACTCTCTAATGGAGGTAGAGTTAGGCTTAGTTAGATGGGACTCTTTACTCTCTTATGGAGGTAGAGTTAGGCTTAGTTAGACGGGACTCTTATCTCTCTAATGGAGGAAGAGTTCGAGTTAGTTAGACAAGACTCTTAACTCTCTAATGGAGGTAGAGTTAGGGTTAGTTAGACGGGACTCTTAACTCTCTAATGGAGGTAGAGTTAGGGTTAGTTAAACGGGACTCTTAACTCTCTAATGGAGGTAGTTAGTTAGATAGGACTCTTAACTCTCTAATGGAGGTATAGTTAGGCTTAGTTAGACAGGACTCTTAACTCTCTAATGGAGGTAGAGTTAGGGTTAGTTAGACAGGACTCTTAACTCTCTAATGGAGGTAGATTTACGGTTAGTTAGACGGGACTTTTAACTCTCCAATGGAGGTAGAGTTAGGGTTAGTTAGACTGGACTCTTAAGTCTCTAATGGAGGTAGAGTTAGGGTTAGTTAGACGGGACTCTTAACTCTCTAATGGAGGTAGAGTTAGGGTTAGTTAGATTGGACTCTTAACTCTCCAATGGAGGTAGGGTTAGGGTTAGTTGGACAGGACTCTTAACTCTCTAATGGAGGTAGAGTTAGGGTTAGTTAGATATGACTTGTAACTCTCTAATGGAGGTAGAGTTAGGCTTTGTTAGACAGGGCTCTTAACTCTCTAATGGAGGAAGAGTTAGGCTTAGTTAGACAGGACTTTTAACTCTCTAATGGAGGTAGAGTTAGGGTTAGTTAGACAGGACTCTTAACTCTCTAATGGAGATAAAGTTACGGTAAGTTAGACAGGACTCCTAACTCTATGGAGGTAGAGTTATGGTTAGTGACACACGACTAGTTGAAATGGTAATCTAATGGAGTTAGTGTCCCATTTAACTCCATTATAAATGCTCGTGTGCTGTCGTGCTTCCAATCGATACGTTTACAATCGGTACTTGCAGCCGAACATGCATGTAGTCCTATATAGTCATAGACGGAAACGAACATATACATCAAACGTAACGCGGCCAACGACGTCGTCTTCCATCAACGGAGAAGGAGGAGGAGGAGGAGGCGCCGCGCGCTCCCCGTGCGCTCCGGTAAGGCGGAGTCGTCGTCGATCGAAGTGGCACGTGGCTTTGAAGCGACTGTGTGTGTGTGTGTGTGTGTGTGTGTGTGTGTGTGTGTGTGTGTGTGTGTGTGTGTGTGTGTGTGTGTGTGTGTGTGTGTGTGTGTGTGTGTGTGTGTGTGTCTCTCTCACACACACACACACACACACACTCCGGCTCCGCCTTACCGGAGCGCATGGGGAGCGCGCGCCGTCTCCTCCTCCTCCTCCTCCTCCTCCTCCTCCTCCTCCTCCTCACACACGCACACGCGCACACGCACACACACACACACACACACACACACAGTGTCATACGAGACACGGTAAACAAGCGAATCGATAAAGGGTGCGCGTGCAGAGCACCGTGCTACTGAACGGCTGGTCTCCTCTTTTCTCTTTCTTGTGGAGCTTCTTTAACTTTCCACACACCGGAGGTGCTGAGGAGTCAAACGGGTAGGTGTTTTTGAGATTTAAATTTTTTTATTAGTAAACTCTGGCTAGTACGTCGCCGAGGAAATGTCACGCAAAAAAGGCGTCAAAGGCAAAGCGACCAGCAGCAGTCCGTCTACCGGGACCGGGGGTTCTACCGGGACCGGGGGCTCCACCGGGACCGGGGGCTCCACCGGGAGAGCGGGCGGCAGAGCCGTGAGGAGCGCGGGGAGCCTCGGTGTGGTCCATCCCAGCCGACCCCACCTCAGCTGCAGCAGCGAGTTCTACGACATCGCCTTCAAGGTAGAAACTGCCAAAACTCACCGGCACCCACCAGCAGCACCCATACCAGCACCCACCTGCATCCACCTGCACCCCCGGCACCCACCAGCAGCACCCATACCAGCACCCACCGGCATCCACCGGCACCCACGGTGGCGTGAACCGTGGAGACATGTTATATGTTTAGTTCCGTGTAGTATGATCACAATACGACTTGGTTTGGATCGATGGTTTATGTCTAATGTCATTTGCGGACCTTTTTCTGTTCAAAGTCTACACGCTGTAGTGCTCTCCTTTTAATTCATTCCTTTTTAATTCTTGATAACATTGCGACCAAGTAACATTTTATGTAACGTTTCATTTTATTTTATTTTTTCTCTCTCTCTCTCTCTCTCTCTCTCTCTCTCTCTCTCTCTCTCTCTCTCTCTCTCTCTCTCTCTCACACACACACACACTTGTTGCTTGGTACACTTCTGCTACACCCTCCCACTTTATATTCATGCTAGACCACGAGGGCACAGGGGAATGAGCAATCCACTTATATCGTGAAGTTTGTAGTGGATAGCAAACAGAGCAGATGGTACACGCTAGCACTCCTCCTGAGTGTGTGTGTGTGTGTGTGGTGATAGCTGGTGTGTAACCTGTGTTCCGATAGCTGGTGTGTAACCTGTGTTCCGTGATTACCAAGGACCCACAGGTGTGCAGCCTCACCAGCCCCAGACTGCTTCAGCCAGACTCTAATCAGTCTGACTGGGGCCAGGTGAGGCTGCTTCAACCAGACTCTAATCAGTCTGACTGGGGTCAGGTGAGGCTGCTTCAACCAGACTCTAATCAGTCTGACTGGGGCCAGGTGAGGCTGCTTCAACCAGACTCTAATCAGTCTGACTGAGGCCAGGTGAGGCTGCTTCAACCAGACTCTAATCAGTCTGACTGGGGCCAGGTGAGGCTGCTTCAACCAGACTCTAATCAGTCTGACTGAGGCCAGGTGAGGCTGCTTCAACCAGACTCTAATCAGTCTGACTGGGGCCAGGTGAGGCTGCTTCAACCTGACTCTAATCAGTCTGACTGGGGCCAGGTGAGGCTGCCTCAACCAGACTCTAATCAGTCTGACTGGGGCCAGGTGAGGCTGCTTCAACCAGACTCTAATCAGTCTGACTGGCTGTTTCTACTAAACACCAACCATGAATGGAGTCCCGTCCCCCCCCCTGCTGGGATCCCTGAAGCAGATCTTCCTCTCTCCCTTCCCCATCTCTTCCCCTCTCTCTCCTCATCCCCCAGTCTCCCTCTTCCCCCTCTCTCCCTCCCTCTACCCCCCCCCCCCTCTCTCTTGTGAGGAGCCTATTGGTTCCCCGGCTAACCCAATACAACTAATCCTATCAAACCCTTAACTTCATTCAGTTGAATATATAAAAAAAGAGAATCTCTCTCTCTCTCTCTCTCTCTCTCTCTCTCTCTCTCTCTCTCTCTCTCTCTCTCTCTCTCTCTCTCTCTCTCTCTCCCCAGATGCCTAGTCAAACACACTTATCGTCTCTCCTGGGACAAGAGCACAATAATAGCAGGAGCTTTTTTTTTTTAAATGATTGAGCCACAAAAGATCTGTATTAGATTAGATAATGAATGTAATTAGATGGATTTGATATTCACAAACAAAAACACAACCACATGTGTGTCAGTCGAGCTTGAGTAGTGTTCACCATCGCTGATGTTGCCGTGTTCTGCAATCTTTTTGCTTGTCGTTGTCGTTCTGTGAGGTTTGAGATTTACCTTTACTGATTGAGTTGTCATGAGGTGTTGATTATGAAGACATTCTGATGTTGTTTTGTATAAAACATGACTTGCTGCACTTTGCTGCATATTTTTGGTGAACTAACTGGCTTCACTATTTGTCATTGGCCCTGTTTGATACGACTGTCTTACTACTTATTGTGTCAAATGTATAGGGGCCAACTTATTGTACTTTGACCTGAGCACTGCTTCTGCTCTCAGAGGCTTGTTAGGAAGGAAATGCACTTATGACTTCTGGTGGCTAGTAGTTATCTTGAATGAACTTATTGAACTGTCCAGAGTATGCTTATTTTTCAGTTTTTTAAATGCTATGTCTGACAAATTATCCACTATGTTCATCTGGTCGTCACAATGCTGGGAACGTGTGCTGTCTTATTTAAACCCTTCATGTACGTGTTGCGAACGCCAGCCAGTGGGGCTGTGCAGTGAGTTAACCTCACTCCCCAACACCTAAACAACCTCCTAGCGATGAAACTAGAGCCCGTGGGTTTGAGAGTCTCACGTTAGAGCGTCGCCTCTCATGCCGTTGAACCGTGAGTTTGAGCCCCAGTGCCGGGGAACTCACGGTTACATACGGTCACCGTGTTTTACTGTGGTTGCGGTGGTGGTGTGCTATACTTTTCATGACCACTGGACTGGACTTTTGCAGGTGATGCTGGTGGGAGACTCCGGTGTGGGCAAGACCTGCCTGCTGGTCCGCTTCAAGGACGGAGCGTTCCTGGCTGGAAGCTTCATCTCCACCGTGGGAATCGACTTCCGGGTGAGTTTGGAGAGGTCAACCCCACCCACCCCAACACACGCTACACATAGGAGACAGAGATGCACTGATCCAGAGGGTAGTTTAGTAGTTTTTTAGTAGTTACGGAGATAGATTTGTCTCATGATTATCAATACTAATGGGAGTACAACGTGTGTCTTGTAAAAGTTAATGTGTGTCTTGTAAAAGTTAATGTGTGTCTTGTAAAACTTGTGACTTGTAAAAGTTAAATTCTGTCTTGTAAAAGCCTCACATATTGCTCACGTTAACTTTGACAAGACACACGCTCACTTTTACATGACACAAGTCACAATTGACAAGGCACAAGTTAACTTTGACAAGACGCAAGTGGACTCCTTTTATTCTAAATAGACAGCTGCAGTTGTTGCAGGTTTAATAGATGGTTTGAGGTCTCCCGCGATGAAATATTGATTTCTGAAATTAGGTTGACATGGTTTCATTTTGGATGGCTTATGAAGACCGATGTTTGCTCACTGCAAACGTGTGTGTGTGTGTGTGTGTGTGTGTGTGTGTGTGTGTGTGTGTGTGTGTGTGTGTGTGTGTGTGTGTGTGTGTGTGTGTGTGTGTGTGTGTGTGTGTGTGTGTGTGTGTGTGTGTGTGTGTGTGTGTGTGTGTGTGTGTGTGTGTGTGTGTGTGTGTGTGTGTGTGTGTGTGTGTGTGTGTGTGTGTGTGTGTGTGTGTGTGTGTGCCGTCTTACCTTCATGCCCTGCTTTCTAAATGGCATGAATGATGAAGTCATCCAACACTGACACCCGGGACCCCCTTACCGAGGAAGAGAAGCCACGGAGACCCTTGAGGTGGAAGAGGAGGAGGAGGAGGAGGAGGAACGAGGGAAATAAAGAACAAATAACCAATACAAGAAAAGAAGGGAAGAAAGAGAGGGAATGAGGATATTTTTAGAGACGATTGCTCCGTCCCCGGTGTGGGAGGATAATTGCCCCTACGGGGACTTTGTTGTGATTTGTGATTAGAGCATTTGAGAGATTCAGTGTTGGTTCTCTCTCTCTCTCTCTCTCTCTCTCTCTCTGCCTCTGCCTCTGCCTCTGAACTTTCTGCCCCTGTGTTTCCGTTAAACTAATTGGATTTCCGAAATGAAATATAAAAATAGGAAGCGTATTAGCTCTTGTGTGTCTTCATATATACACACCATGCAGCACCTATACGGTCTGAAGGTAAACAGCCACGGATCATATGCAGCACACACAATAGATCGATTGTTGAGAAGAGGGAAAGATGAGGAAGAAGACCCCCCCTTCGGCCGCTGGAGACATGTCAACACTCTATAATTCCCACAGCTCCAATCTTTCCTTCCTTCCCATCCTCAGAGCCTCCGCCCCGTGCTTCTTACCACAGGAGACGCAGGGCTGCATGTCGGCTGCGTTCGCTATGGACGGCTATCAATAGGAGAGATGGCAAATTCCTATTAAAAGCCTCCCGAGTGCCGCGTGGCTTTGGCACGCTCTGTAGCGCCGCAGGGCGAGTTGCTACCGATTCATCTCGGTATCACAAATTGGACGGATAGAGCGGGGAATGCGACTCTGACTGCATCTGCTTTCAAAGCGATGCCTTGCGCTTTTGAAGCAAAAAAACAACAACAACAACAACTTTAGGGTGACTCCCACTTGCTCAAAGCACTAACGAGCCCTTTCAACTAGTCCATGTTAACCTGACTATTTGAAGCTATACTTTCAGTGAACGTTGTTGTGGACTGAATCCTATAGCGATTGTATTTAGTTGTCGAAGCAGACGACGCTGCCGCCAGCCATTAAATTGGCGACTTGTGGGCACAGGGTGAATGAGGAATCCGGTTTATTGCAAGACTTTGAATCATTGTGAACAGAGCAGATGGTGCACGCTGGAGCTCTCTCCTCAGATGTGTGTGTGTGTGTGTGTGTGTGTGTGTGTGTGTGTGTGTGTGTGTGTGTGTGTGTGTGTGTGTGTGTGTGTGTGTGTGTGTGTGTGTGTGTGTGTGTGTGTGTGTGTGTGTGTGTGTGTGTGTGTGTGTGTGTGTGTGTGTGTGTGTGTGTGTGTGTGTGTGTGTGTGTGTGTGTGTGTGTGGGGTGGTGACTGTTTTAACCGGTGAGCCTTGATTAACAATGCCCTACAGGTGTGCAGCCTCACCAGCCATAGAGGAATCAGTCTAACGCAGCCTAGGTGAGGCTGCTTAAACCAGCCGCCAACCACACACACACACACTCCACAGTTGTGTATTCAGAGATGCATTTATGGGAGACGGCACTAAGTGCCATGCCTCCAATCCCTGTGATACAATACCAACTGGCTGCTGCCGGGTTTCTGTTCTCAAGACGAATCCTTTTCACATAATCATGTGAATCAACACATTTCAGTGTTTTTGACGATAGCAACATTGCATCGGCGGCGTCTCTGAAACGCAGCCCGCTTGGCTGTAAACGAGTGTGGCGACACTCTCAGGAAACATAGCAAGGAGAAAACATGTTTTCCCATCCATCTCATCCATTACATCGACGGGGCCGTAAGAAATATATTCTTAAAGTCATGAGGCAAAACCAAATATTAAAGCCAGTGTTGTGCGATTGTGCGCACAGTGTTGCGGTGGATCGGTGATGCACACAACATCGCAGCCCCGACGAAAGTCCTCACGGTGGCTATAAAACCAGGAAGCGCACGGCGCTGTGTTCCTGTTGCCCAGGCAACGACCTTTACAACTCCTTAACCCTTCCTCCGCCGGGCACAACAACAACAGCAACAGCAGCAACATCCCCCCTCCCCCCCCCCCCCCTTTTGTCAGGTGACCGTTACCTCCACCACGTGTAGTGCTGGAGAGGCTGTTTATTTATTACCTGGAAGCCTGTGGTGGATTGTTTCCCTGTTCATCTGGACCGCAAGTGCCACAAATTGATCTATTGTACGTTCCCAGGAAACAACACGTGAAATGACATCGAGGACATCTTCTGCAGTTTTAGGTGTGTGTGTGTGTGTGTGTGTGTGTGTGTGTGTGTGTGTGTGTGTGTGTGTGTGTGTGTGTGTGTGTGTGTGTGTGTGTGTGTGTGTGTGTGTGTGTGTGTGTGTGTGTGTGTGTGTGTGTGTGTGTGTGTGTGTGGTGTGTGTGTGTGTGTGTGTGTGTGTGTGTGTGTGTGTGTGTGTGTGTGTGTGTGTGTGATAGTGAAGGTCAACAGTGGCAGTAAGAGACTGAGCGGCGTGCAGAAGACGGCTGCTCAGACAATAATGGTTGAATCATGAACTCAATAAAACGAAAGAAAACCAATCAGATTTGGAATTAAACGGACATCTGTCTTTCAGCCAGCCTCACCCTGGCTTGTGCATCTCTTTCTCCTTCCCCCTTCCTCCTCTCTCCTCCCCTCTCTCCCTCTCTACTCCCTGTTCTCTCTCTCTCTCTCTCTGCCCATATCTCTGTGTAAGTATAAGTGTGATGTTCACCTGTTGGAGGCAGAAGGAGGCTAGGGGTCGGTTGTGTGTCATGGACCACGCCCTTGTTGGCTCTCTCTCTCCATACCCGGGGGAGGGCTTTTACTTTGACAGCCGAGAGGAGTGTTCACAACATCCTGAATAATGATTTGTGTGTGTGTGTGTGTGTGTGTGTGTGTGTGTGTGTGTGTGTGTGTGTGTGTGTGTGTGTGTGTGTGTGTGTGTGTGTGTGTGTGTGTGTGTGTGTGTGTGTGTGTGTGTGTGTGTGTGTGTGTGTGGTGTGTGTGTGTGTGTGTGTGTGTGTGTGTGTGTGTGTGTGTGTGTGTGTGTGTGTGTGTGTGTGTGTGTGTGGTATTAAAAGTCTTTCATTTAAAGCCTTAACATTTGCATAGATCTTAAACTTTTTTTTCTATTTACTATCTTACATTATCAGTTTGTTCATCTTCATCTAGTTGATCTTGTTCTGTGGCTGTTCTTTCCCCATATTGTCATATCCTCCGCCTACTCTGAGGTGTATCCCTCTCCTCTAAATCTGGCTGCTCCCTCACCCTGATAGTCCCTGACTTGCTGACCTTCATCCAGACCCCCCGATGGACTAAATGAGGCAAATATCCTCATTTCAAACTCCCGGGAATCTCCCCCCCCCCCCCTGGAGAATAGATCCAGACGGTGATGTGTATTGATCTTAATGAGACGTTAACAAAGACAAGAGGAGCAGGGGTGGTTCGGAGAAGGAGAAGGAGAAGGTCACCTCTGACTCTCTCTCTCTCTCTCTTCCTCTGACATCTTTATTCCACTTCCAGTAATGGATGTTTTTTTTTTTGTTCTGTTTGTTCAATTCCGTGAAGGACGCCGTCTGCCACCGCGAGGTCTTAACGGTGGTCATTTGTCAGCGAAAGTACTCCTGGAAAGTAGATCTATAATCCTACCGTTTTAACGGTGAGAAGCATTCAGAGACCGTAACAGGGACTACTTCTTTCTGTCGTTTTGCAGAGGACTCGGCCGTGTAGAGGACATCATTTTGGACAAAAAGCAAAACATTATTTTGAGTCTGTCCCGACATGGTCGTTCCACCTGTCGATCATCCCCGAAACACCTGGGCACTGCCGGGGTGCCCTTGAGCAAGGCACCAGACCCTTACACTGCTCCCCAGGCAGCTGTATTTACAATTGCGGCCCAAGAGGACTCAATCCTCCAGATTTCGATTTAGATGAATCCCTGAAGTGGTGACACATGAGGGCCTGGGATAGAAGTCTACGTTACACTACATTTGATTAGATTCCAGTCAATTAGCAGACACTTTTGTCCGAAGCGTGACCAGTAGTTATCTTATAGCCTAGCCTGCCTATGTTGAATGACCTTAATTGTAAGTCACTTTGGACAAAAGTGTCTGCTAAATGACTAATGCAATGTAATGTTATGACATGCAAGTATGGCAAACATCGACACAGATAGCAACGTAGCTCTTTTAAAAAGCCCTAGCTGTTGAGTGGCTGCTACCCATTAACTATGCATGGGCACTGGGAAGACGGCAGACCACACAGCGCTGACACGTGTGCCTTGCATCATACCCCCCCCCCCCCCCCCCGTGACGCCCTTCTCCAGTATGAAAAGAAAAGACCACATCTATAAATTGACTATAAGGAGAAAGGTTCACTATGTATTCATGTGTCGCCAATGTATTCTAGACATGACTGGGTATGGTGGTTTATACGGCGTTGTTAGCATGGCGGTGAAACACACAATGGCGTGTGATGGTGACAGGGTGACAGCCCTAGCAGGGGCGTTGGTTTGCTCCAAGCGGACAACGGCGACCCTCCTGAGGTCGACGGCTGATCCGCCCGGTGATTCATGGTCGGGATTTTGCCCTGTCTGGGTGAAGACCGTCCAGGGTCTCATAGGATCTGGACCAATGTGGAAGACATACAGGCCAAGTGCAGATGTGTGTGAGGCATTTGTGCAAACTTTTGGCAGTAAGCAAATCATTTCCCATATGGCCACGTTTTCATAAATAAAAGATAGACAAACAGCTGTGGGTAATAGACAGACAGGATAGATAGATACTGCTTGTTTATTACTTTTTGTTGTACTTATGTATATTTTTGATGTACCTATTGTGTCTAATCTCGGGAGCCAACTTATTGTCCTTTTGACCTTGGAGGCTCTTGTTAGGAAGGTGATGCCAGGTCCTCCACATGACCTGATCTCACCAAACAGCAGCACTGTGTCAATATTTGTCACTTGCAAGGTGTGGTATGAGAAGCACTTGGCTGTTCTTTGTGTTGGCTGACAGGGAGGAGGAGGAGGGGGAGGAGGGATGGGGGATTGTGTCAGACAAGACTGGAGAAAGTAATCAAGATGTAGTAGCTTCCTTACATGCTAATCTTCCCCCAAATGAAATGTTGGAAGATGGATAGGAGAAGGAAAAGCGACACACTCCTGTCGTGTCGTTGAGTTAATTGGACAATAATTAAAGAGACAGGTCTACAGGCTGTTTACATTGTATTATTGCATATAACTCACTTAGAATAATGAGTTGTGTGTGTTACATTCTCTCTGCTGGGCTTCACAGAGAACATTTTCCCAGAAAAATCTTCCATCAGCGCAAGCAGTGTTGGGGTCGTTACTACACATTACTCGTTACTTTAATAAAAAGCAATGCATTACTTATTTACTACCTGTGGAAAGTAACTTGTTACACTACTACTACTTTGTGTTACTCAACATTGCAATGGAGATGCATTGTTGCAGCAGTTAACAATATGCCCACATGTCAGCAGCCATCCCTACAATAAAGAGGGCGTACACAAGTTATTTATTTTATGGTCTTTAATAAAGTAGGATACTACCACAAAGCCAACAGCTAAATTAGTGAAAATCAAAGAGCATTTGATTGAAAAACATCATGGCAAAAAGAATATAGGCTCAATTATATGGTCGTATAACCGGTATAATGCTGAACAGCATCAAGACGGCACTGGTGGTATATATCAAATATATAAAACAATATTTAAAAAAAATGAGTCTTCCCAACACCACCTAGTACAAATATAATTAGCCTCTAAATAATATATTAATAAATTAAATAATATAATAGACTGGCCTTCCTAACACCAAGATGACGGAGGAAGGGGGAAAAACACGTTTAAATGGCGAACTGCATTTAACGGGGCAAACACACTCAAACAAACTCAGTCACTAGAGTCGTTCATTTGAGTCGCTCATTTGATGTGTATATTCAGGATCTCCATCTCTGACCCTGACTCCAAATATTCAATGACTTCAGTGTCAGAGTTGAAGCTTGACGCTGTGTCGTCCTCCTAGAAAGCAAAGAAGTCCTTCTCCCTGGCCCTGCTGCTGGGGGCGGGGTCGGGGTCTGGAGCGTATGCACACACCTGGCCACGGTGTGTGACACTTGGTAGTCAGCAGCGTCCTCGGTGCTTCTCTCCTCTCAGCCTGCTGCAAGGAGAGCATCTCTGCTGTCCAACACAGACGCAAGTCGTGTCCTGATGGCCGATGGATTTTTCTCTGAAACTGTAGGGAGAATGTTCCTTCCTTTCCTCAATGGACGAGCCTCCACTGATGAACAGTAATTTGCACTGTAGCTATAGACTCTCTGACTAAGCATTCTCTCTCACAGCATAATTAAGGGTGACATTTAGAATATTGGGAATATTGGGACACCTAGATGCTTCTAGGTGTAAAGTAAATGCATTGCATAGTTGATTAATTAACTCTGTGCGAGCGTCATGTTGGTTAGGGAGGGATTGTGACGTAAATCTGCGTTTCACAAAAACAAACATTCGTAGTAGTTGGTAGCAGCTATCTTCACCTTGCAATATGTCCAACGGCACAGTGAGTGGTTTCATGACTACACTGAGCTATACTGCCAGGGTGGCAGTATAGCTCAGGAGGGACAGCGGTCGCCTCACAACCTTGGTTCGATCCCCCGGCTCCTCCTAGCAAAACCTGTCGAGGTGTCCTTGAGCAAGACCCCCTAACCCTAACTGCTCCTGACGTGCCGGCTGTCTCCTTGCATGACTGACTCCGCCGTCGGTGGTTGAATGTGTGGGTGAATGTGAGGCTTGAAAAAAAGCATCCATTTACCATTACCATTGCACACACACACACACAGTCACACTCACACGATGTAAAGCGCTTTGGGCGTCTTGAAAAGCGCTATATAAATGCAATGAATTATTATTATTATTATTATTATTATTACTATGTACGAGGCTACAAGCCTATTCATCTCTGCTTTTGTTTAAACTCAAGCTTTGGCTGCTTGGTTGTGGTCGGCGTCATACACTCAAGCTTGAGCATTAGGTCCGGTGCCTGCTGCCCACTTTGTGTTAGCGTGTTGCCTCTGCAGCTCAGGAGAGGTTTGAGGTTGAGTTTAACTCAGTGGATAAGGAGGGTTTCTGCCCTGGGCACAGTTTGCACGTCACCCTAATATTCTTGGCTTTTCGCGCGACAAATTTGAAATAACGGGCATATTTCCACCCCTCAGACGTCGTAGGTATAGGCGATCTGTAACGAAGGGGGAAAAACACAGTAACTGTGATCCTGTGATGACAGGATTTTAAAACGGTACCACGTAACATTACTGCGTTACAGACGAATGTAACGGGATAACACCCAACTCTGAGCACAGGAAGGTTTTCTGACCGAAAGCATTTCCTCTGAAAGTGTCAACTCTCTGTATGAGAAAGACCCCCTGTTTTAGCTCGATTTCGAACACTATGGCCGTGTGTCCGAAATCATTCCATCATCCCCTACTTAGGGAGTTCAATGTAGAGCACTATATAGTGAGCTCTTCTGCAAAATAAAATAAAAAACGCTTTCGGACACTACCAGAGTCTCCGTTATTGACTGACTATATAATGCTGTCTCATTATTTAACTGCCGTTTTTCTTTCAGCTGCAATGCATGATGGTCTATATGCTTGTTTAGTGACCATCAAGGTACGATACTTTTCCCGATGCATTGTGGGACACGATGAGTGCACTATATATGGTATAACAATCCTCACTATACATTCGGACGGCACTACAAAATAGCAAACTCACTATATACTGCACAAATGTTGTGAAATTAAAAAAAAGTGTTTTGGGCTGAGAGTTCTGGAAAGAAGAGGGGGAGGGGAAACTGTCATCACCATGGTTTCGGCTGACTGCTCAAGAACTGAGTTCAGAGCTAATATGTGTGATATACAGTATATGTGTGTTATTGTAAATTACGATTTACACAAGTGTGTGTGTGTGTGTGTGGTTGGTGGCTGGTTGAAGCAGCCTCACCCGGCCTGAGTTTGAATGATTCCTCTATGGCTGGTGAGGCTGCACACCTGTGGGTCCTTGTTAATCAAGGCCCACAGGTTAAAGCAGCCACCATCACACACACTCGAGGAAGAGAGCTGTAGCATGTTCCATCTGCTCTGTTCACACTGATTTAAACTCATCACCCGGTGTCCTTCGGGAGGGGCCCTC
>CM051012.1:24799121-24986621 GCA_027704905.1 Muraenolepis orangiensis | reverse complement strand
TGCCTGCCTGCCTGCCTGCCTGCCTGCCTGCCTGCCTGCCTGCCTGCCTGCCTGCCTGCCTGCCTGCCGTGGGCAGAAAGCGGCTAAAGTGGCCAGACAAAATGGATATTTGAATTATTGATGGGAGGATGGGAAGGAAGGAGAGAGAAGGGGGAGGAAGAAGGAAGAAGATAAGGAAGAACACACATGAACTGAGTGGAACTGAGTACGGATGCACAGTGTGTGGCCTTCTGCTATCACTGAGTAATAGGGAGCGTATTCCTTAGATGAGCCTAAGGAGATATCAATATTTAACCAGTGATAAAACAGTACTACCAACACCACCGTCGACACACACACACGGTTGGACCATTTCATTGCAGATCTCTTTTAAAGCTCTCACCTTATTTTCCTCCTTTTTTGTTATTTTTTTCAGAATAAAGTTCTGGACATCGATGGAATGAAGGTGAAGCTCCAGGTAAGCACCACCTGCGCTCTGCTGGTGATACACACAGAGACACACTGACGGGCCGGAGGGCAGACGGACCAACGGAAAGACAGACAGACAGACGGAGGGACGGACGGCACACACCCCCTGACTACTCGTCGCCGATTGGCCAGAGGCTAGCTCTGTTGGTGCTCTGAGCTAACCTCCTTCCTGATATGGTCATGACCTCCGAGAGGGCAGCTTAATGACACCACAGGAAAAGAGGGAGGCCCAGGGGGGAGTGGCTCAGAGAGGTGGAGCTGTAGGCCCGTTCTCCATGAGCACGCCTGGGCTGCTTTCTGCTGCTCTTCAAGATTCAAGATAACTTTATTTATCCCGAGGGAAATTAAGGTGCAACAGTTGAAACAGGGGGAATAAATGCACACAAAATATACTAACACCTAAAAACTAAAAACTAAATAACAACAAACTAATCTAAGCTAAACTAGTATAAACTAAATGATAACTAAATTAACTCTAAATGAAATCTAAATGTATTGATAGATGAATTGCACAATTTACAGTATTATTACAGTAATACGTAGGTATATACAATACACAACAATACGTATAGTGCAAATTGGCAGTAATAAAATACTATAATAATACTATAAATAACTCGGAGGAATACTGAAAAAGTGACATGTGAAAAGTGAAAAGTGAAATAGAATTTACAGAATTTACAGTGCAAAAATTACAGTGAAAGGATTTACAGTGCATTGACCAAAAAAATTATAATAACAGTGCGTTGGCCTCAGGTCACTGAGTCTCCACTGTCCCTCTCACGACCCGAGGTAGATGAATTATAGAGTCTGATGGCCACAGGAAGAAAGGACTTCCTGTGGCGTTCTGTGGTGCACCTGGGTGGAATCCGCTGTTCTTCGTCCTCAGACCTCGTCTGCTCTTCTTCCTCAGATCTGGGACACAGCTGGACAGGAGCGCTTCCGAAGTGTCACTCATGCGTACTACCGAGACGCCCACGGTAAACACTGAAATACACACACACACACACACACCACACATACCACACGCACCAGGCACGTACTGCAGGCACTCAAACACACTAATACACCACACTGCCCACACACACGCTGCACGCACGTCAGTGAGGTGTAAAGAAGGGCGTGTGCGTGGACAATATGTACAATGAATTTATTTTTTGATCAGAAAAACAGAGAGAGAGAGAGATGGAGAAAGAAGGACGGAAAGAGGGAGAGATGTCGAAATGTCAAATGTTCATCTTCCTATCCGTCTCCCCATCCATCTGCCTCTTCCCTGTCATTGACTCTATTACTGGCTCTTGTTTGTGTGTATGTAGAATCCCTCAACGCATGCATACGTTGGTGTGTCTGCGTAACCATGGTGATGTCGACCCTAGCACCAACACAGAAACAGCTAGTACCCTAGCACCTACTGCGATTGGCTGATGGGTGAATTGTGTTCCTCATGTGAATCATGTGACTACCCTCTAGTGACATCACAAGTAGTAGGAATGTCCACCTAGATGTATGATGGCTATATCAGTCTACCGGCCTACCCAGTGGACTGTACCAACTGGTAGGCTTATCGTGTGTGTGTGTGTGTCGTGTGTGTGTGTGTGTGTCGTGTGTCGTGTGTGTGTGTGAGCACACCTGCCATGACATCTGCTGCCTCTGAAAAGGTGCTTGACTTCCCTGCAGCCCCCCCTAAATCTGGAGGATTGAATCCTCTTTATTGGTCCTATACATGTACACACACAACATTAGTTTCTCTGCATTTAACCCATCCTAGCATTAGGAGCAGTGGGCTGCTATTGTATGGTAGTGCAGTGCCCAGGTGTTTGGCGACCTTCCGGTTCCCAAGCCAGACTGAGCTATCCTGCCACCCCTGTCAGCCAATAGCAGGGCAGCATTGCTGAGATGCCTATCAAGTCATATATCTGACCAGTGGTCCACCGTAAATCTCTCTTGTTGAAATATGACTCTCACCCCGGGTGGAGGTGACACCACCCGGGGTGATTTATGTGAAGAAGACTTCTCACTTCACTAACCAAACCCATCAGCGGGGTTCTTCACCGTGAAGAAAGGGCTGTGACACGCACACTCACACTCACACACACACGCACGCGCACTCACGCACGCACGCACGCACGCACACAACACACACATGTTTGAAGCAAAACAATGAAAGTGAAATATCGAACCAGTGCTCTAGCCCCGCCTAAGTACAACAACAAGGAATGCACCTGGGAACAACACACACACACAGCCAGTGGTGTCAGCCCAGAGAGTGGACTGACACAACCTCCACCCACAGAGCCCGGAGTGTGTGGACTGGAGCTGGGCTGGGCTGTAGCTCTCATTGGGTGGACAGAGACGGAGCGGTGCCCTGGGTGACCAGACAGACGGGCTATGCAGACAGACGGGCTATGCAGACAGACAGACGGGCTATGCAGACAGACGGGCTATGCAGACAGACAGACGGGCTATGCAGACAGACAGACGGGCTATGCAGACAGACGGGCTATGCAGACAGACGGGCTATGCAGACAGACAGACGGGCTATGCAGACAGACGGGCTATGCAGACAGACAGACGGGCTATGCAGACAGACAGACGGGCTATGCAGACAGACGGGCTATGCAGACAGACGGGCTATGCAGACAGACAGACGGGCTATGCAGACAGACGGGCTATGCAGACAGACGGGCTATACTCAGTATCAGTGTTGGAAGCAGGAGGAACCAAAGGCCTCTGGGCCTCCTGCTGAGAGAGGGCCTTTTCATAGTGTACACACGTGTGTGTGTGTGTGTGTGTGTGTGTGTGTGTGTGTGTGTGTGTGTGTGTGTGTGTGTGTGTGTGTGTGTGTGTGTGTGTGTGTGTGTGTGTGTGTGTGTGTGTGTGTGTGTGTGTGTGTGTGTGTGTGTGTGTGTGTGTGTGTGTGTGTGTGTGTGTGTGTGTGTGTGTGTGGCCGCAGAGACCACTTTGGTTTATTGTATTGGGTGCAACTTACGACGTAAATTCCAGAAATAAATCCAGCATGAAACATCCAGTACGCGGTGTTCTTTTCTTACTCGGATGCATTACAACTCGTCTAACTTTGAATCATTTTAATCACACATTTAGTCATCGGGCCCCTCAGTAGAGCCACACCAAAAAGTCCCCAGAGGCTCAAAGTCTGTTGAGTTATCTTGTAGACCGACAGACAGACGGACGAACAAGGGCCAAAACACATCCGTTCCATCTTCGATGGCGGAGGTAATGATAAAAGATATAGAAACACAACCACATTGGAAATAAGTTTCAATCCTTTGGTCTGTTGTCTGACCTGTGTGTGTGTGTGTGTGTGTGTGTGTGTGTGTGTGTGTGTGTGTGTGTGTGTGTGTGTGTGTGTGTGTGTGTGTGTGTGTGTGTGTGTGTGTGTGTGTGTGTGTGTGTGTGTGTGTGTGTGTGTGTGTGTGTGTGTGTGTGTGTGTGTGTGTGTGTGTGTGTGTGTGTGTGTGTGTGTGTGTGTGTGTGAGACATGCTTCCCTTCCTCTTGATTCAATTCCCTTTGATCCCCTCCCTGCACGCCCCAGTAGATCATTTAGATCCCACTTTCTTGTTATTTACTCTCCTATCCTCTCTCTCCTCTCTCTCTCTCTCTGTCTTCTCCCTCTTCTCTCTCTCCCGTCTCTCACTCTCTCTTCTCTCTCTCTCTCTCTCTCTCTCTCTCTCTCTCTCTCTCTCTCTCTCTCTCTCCCTTTCTTCCTCGCTCTCTTCCTCTCCCCCCCGGACGAGGATCCTTTCATGGCTGCCTCTGAGCTCTGTGCCCTCTCATCTCTATATCTGCGGTTGGTTCCTACCTCTGCAGGTCCCTCGCTGCCTCGTCTCCGAGCGGAGATCAGGGAGCGGCTCTTTATTTAGAGTCGTGTTTCCTTTGATTCTAAATCCAGTCTCTATTGGAGCTCCCGGGGCTCACGGTTGTCACGGGAACACGGAATTATGTCATTCTTGATTTTTTTTTTTTCACCGACGCAACAAAAAACCCGTCAAAGTTGGTGTTTATGACACAGGGATGTGAAATGTATGCTGGGTCAGTTTAGCTTAGTTCTAAAATAAGTTAAGCTTAGTTCATATATACAGCTTTCTTTATTTAACAATGTGTATGGATATGTTTGTATTATCCATTTAGTTACTTATTCTGTACTGCCAACAAGTGTGGATGGATTAAAAAATGAGAGAGGGAGAGGAGAGAGGGGGAGGGGGAGGGGAGGGGAGAGGGGAGGGGGAGGGGAGGGGAGAGGGAGAGGGAGAGGGAGCGAGAGAGAAAGAGAAAGACCTCTCCAGCCCAAACCACACACCCCTGCACTAAGGCAGACACTAATGGCAGCCTTATTCTGATTCCATGTGTGCTCATACTGCTCACAATTCCATACAGCAAGCTCTTCTCATGTCCGTACCACATGCAAATGATCAGCTTTGGATATAGGATATAGGAAAACAAAATCTTCATCTATAGATTTCACAAAGGTCAAATTGTAAGATCGTGTTTCCTCTCAGTTCTCTGATCTTCATCTTGTCTCCTTCCTCGTAGCTCTGCTGTTGCTGTACGACGTCACCAACAAGACGTCTTTCGACAACACGCGGGTAGGTCTTATGTCTTGTCTCCACGTGTCTGGAAGGTTGCTGGTTCGATCCCCCAGGCGTCTTCTCCTAACCAAAGCGTCAAGGTGTCCCTGAGCAAGACGACCGTAACCCTTAAAGTGCTCCTGACTAGCTGGCTGTGTGCTTGCATGGCTGATAAATGCGCAATATAAATGCAGTCCACTTTCCCTGAACACACACACACACACACACACACACACACACACACACACACACACACACACACACAGCGAGGCCACAGTGTCGACTCTCTACGTCTTGGCATGAAAAACACTTATTTGTGCCATTTCTCCTTGTTCTTGACCAGACGTCCCAGAACTTAATTATAAAGCAGCACAACTTATCCAGCACATAAGGATCGTTCGATTGTATTCAATACTTGGCATTTGCTGTATTCTCGCTGAATGTCGCTGGTGTCAGATTAAGACGGCCGGCTATCGGCTTTGAGATCTGGCTCCGAGCTACTGGGTCTGGTGGCCTCAGGATGATGAATGCTGGTGCCCGGAGTGGCGTGACAGCCCAGGTTAGAAACTAATGGGATGCAAGGGAATCGCTTGACCACCCATGCTCGAGTAAATCCTCCACTGGACCATGGAGAGAGTGATTGATTGCATTGTGAATCAGTTCAGTTTTTTGGACTTTTCCGTCCCCAAAACACGAACTAAGCAATGACAACATATGAAATGATGAGAGGCTGATCAATATTTGCTGTAGCTTAGACTTCACCACACAATCCTCTAAGTGCCTCACCAGTCTGTATCTGTGGTCAAGCAAAACATAGTATCCTAGTACCTACAATCTCGCTTGCGCTAAGATTGTATGATGAATGCTTGGAAACATGATTTACTATAACTGTGTTATTATGAAAAAACGCATTTCACGAACAGCATCATGTGTGTGGACCTCTGGCTATAATAGTGGATATCAGAGAGGTTGCATGACCTTTTGAGAATGATCTGCAATGATCTGAAATAAAATCTGTTCCCTACATCCCAGGGTTGTGATTCAAACCACGTCCTCCACTCCCTGATTCCAGGCAAAATAATGACATCATTGCAGTGTTCGTATTAGACACCCTGCATATATAGAGGATTAGCGGTGGCCGTTGTGTCAGCTCTATTATCCTGCGGTGCCCAGGGTGTCCTTCTCAGACGTGTCTGGGCCAGGTTGGTGTCTGCCTGTGGTCCCCACTCAGCATTTACTGTAACTCTGCTCTGCGGTAGCAGAGGACGAGCCGCAGCACTGAGGGGTAGGATGTTGCATGTGTACATCGCTTTAAATTGTAAATATACTAACAGGTTGTCATTTGAGGCCTTCCCTGAACAGGGACGGTTGTGCCGGGAAAAAGGAAAGAAGGGCTTTAGCCAGCGTTATTGTGCAGTTAGTTGGTGTTATTCAGTACTCCCCTGTTTGTTTGTTTGTCTTTAAGCTAGATAATCAAAAAGTTATGTACGGAATTGCACCAACACTTTGGTGATTAGATTATTTATGGGCCAAGGAACAGTTGAATCGATTTTGGCACAGATCCTTATCTGAATCCAGATCCAAGGGACTTTTTGATGTGGCGGAGGTATGGGCTCTACTAAGGGCCCTCTAGTTAGTTTGTGTTATTAGTTAATAATGTGTGTGTGCATGCATGTGGGTGGCTGGGTTTGTGGGTGGGTGGGTGGGTGGGGGGGGGGGGGTGTGTGTGTGTGTGTGTGTGTGTGTGTGTGTGTGTGTGTGTGTGTGTGTGTGTGTGTGTGTGTGTGTGTGTGTGTGTGTGTGTGTGTGTGTGTGTGTGTGTGTGTGTGTGTGTGTGTGTGTGTGTGTGTGTGTGTGTGTGTGTGTGTGTGTGTGTGTGTGTGTGTGTGTGTGTGTGGGGGGGGGCCGGCCGGCCGGCGACATAATAACACTATCTTTCCTTGAAAGATAACGTCTGGCACTTTCCCGCCATATGCGTTACAAGGCGAGAAAGTGCCAGATGGTTGTCTTTCAAGGCCAAGTGTTCTTCTTTTGTCTTCTGCCTCTTGTCTTCCCATCGTCCTGCTTTCATCTCATCCCCCGTTAAGACACACAGGTGTGGGGAAACGGTGCGTCCTCACGAGCTCCGAGTGTCGCTAATTAACTCTAATTGAGATGAATGTTCTTCTGATGGAGAAAAGTAGAACCGCAAAGTCATTCTGCTGCTCTCCTCTCGCCGGTCGTCGTGTTGTGTTTCTGGCCCGAGTGTTTGCGGCATCGATGAAAGATGCTTCTTAGAGGAATATTTGCTCTATTTTTAGAGTACTATTTTTATTACTACTTATATTGTCTGCAATCACTTTAAAGGGGCTCGATGTCCCCCTCCCCTGACTGGAAGCCGACGCGTGTTGGCAGGATAAGGATATAACGAACACCAGCGCAAGACCAGCCAAGCGCAACATTATATGAGACGACGAGATTAAGACTCCAAGAGGACGAGGGTTTTTAGATCTTAGATCTTCTTAATTGATCTAGTTTGTTTGCTTGCCTTCAATGGCTTCAGCACGCTGTGTTTGTGTGCCAATTAGCTTCATATCTAGCAACCCCGGGCAGAATAGTAAACACAGACGTTCTAAAACAGAAACTAAAACGGACGTTCCGGAGAGGAGAAAATTCTGTTGTCGGAGAAGCCAGTATTTTGACTTTCCATAATCTCTGATGAACTTTCATGGCTATTTTTCCGATTAGTACAGTACATGTTTTACAACGTAGTACCTTTCGATATTCTTTGCATGTTGTTTTCAGGCTCTGGACTGCATGAGGCAACATCCCAAGTTATGAACTCATGATTTACGTTTGTCTGCTAGCTGTGGGGCTTGTCTCATCACTCATCCACTCTCTTAAGTGTTCACTCCGAGCAGCAGATGCTTCTCACTACGTGGTGTCCAGTACATTGTAACTATCTAATCTATTCTAATTTAACTGTCTCTCTAAATACAGAAGGACGTGTCATGTTTACACTTAACTTTTATATCAGTGAATGTCTGTGTCCCAAGTGGGTCACCACAGTATTATATACCTATATTATATTGTTTTATTTTTTTTGGTACTTTTTTAAATTTTGTAAATCATGTGTGTACTTATGCCAGCTCTACCACACACACACACAGGATAGAGGATAGGTGCCTGGAAGTGACAGTTCCACAACTGTGTGTGTGTGTGTCTGTGTGTGTGTGCATGTGTGTGTGTCACTCAGACCATCTTTGCAGGTATCTGCAAAGATGGATCTAAGGATATGTCTTTTCTTTCACTCGCCTTCTTTGCTTGTTTTGACAACAAGGTCGCAACGGTTCACTACCACTCACTACACCGCTACCACACTTAGTGAAAGATCGGCACTTTGGTCCCAGACGGGTGCTTGGTGGGATTGTGTCGACGGCGGCTACCTAAGCTCTATGTAGCACCCAGCTGCAGTGGGTTGAGAAGCGCGTGTGTAGAGAGATAAGACGGATTTGTTATTGGAAAAGACGACATTGAGTGGCACTCCAGACGGTGAGCAGCAGTGGATGAGGGTGTCGCTAGCTTTGAAAGTCTGTCTGTCGTCTGACATCGGACACACTTTTTATTTTCTTGCCAATACATTTTGTAATGTTGATATCTAAATATATATGATCTTTATCTATGATCTTCAAAGAAGCTTTTTGGAGTTTAGTTTTAATGAAAACCTTTGAGGAAAGGAAGCCAAGCTTACTGCCAGTCTGCATTACTACTCTGAAACAGATGGCAATCGCATGTGAAATTATGTGAAACAGCGGCTTTCAACCAACAACCAACAATGGTGGACGACTTCCTGGTGGGGCAGAAAAGAGCAAAATTACAATAATAATTTAGACTCTTTATTTTTTTATTGACATTTCTCTCCCGGACTTTCTAGTCCCTGCGACCCCCACATTTCCTGTCTGGGATGAATGTACGTTATCTTATCTTCTCCTGCCGTGACCCATGAGCAAGGCCTGCAGGACAATGCTGCCGGAGAGCATGCATGCCTTGTCACATTTCATTTTGTGAATTTAATACACCGGCCGCTAGTTATTGTATAGTTATTATTATTATTATTATCATAAAAAATGGTTTGAATGGCATTCATTTCACAATGGAATGTTTTGATTAGATTCGTCGCAAGGCATGGGATATATTACCCTAAAATAGTTACTGGAGGAAGAAGCCAGACAATTTTACTTAAAATAATAATGTAATAATTCTTCTTGTTCTTGTTCTTCTTCTTGTATTAATTATGATCTGTATGGCTGAATGCATGCACACAAAGAGCCAAATAGAGCAATATGAAAACCTAAACCTGGATGTCCTGCTTCGTCTGTCTGTGCAACATGGGCTCTGAACCACAGGCCTACCATAGTTCTCACAGAGCCGTGGGCTGAAGGTCTAGGGGGTCCCAACTTACACAAATAGACACGGGTATATTGGGAGTGTGTATCAATCTTAAGCGTTATGGTTTACAACTCCACAGGTTGTTCTGTCCAGGTTCTGATCACCTGGTCACTCTGGTTCCCTTCCATGAGAAATATTGCCCAGCAGGTCACTCCCACTGCTTTAATATCAGATCACAGCCTCGCCTCACAGCCTCGTCACACAGCCTCGTCACACAGCCTCGCCTCACAGCCTCGTCTCACAGCCTCGCCTCACAGCCTCGCCTCACAGCCTCGCCTCACAGCCTCGTCACACAGCCTCGCCTCACAGCCTCGTCACACAGCCTCGTCTCACAGCCTCGTCTCACAGCCTCACAGCCTCGCCTCACAGCCTCGTCACACAGCCTCGTCACACAGCCTCGCCACACAGCCTCGCCTCACAGCCTCGTCACACAGCCTCGCCTCACAGCCTCGCCTCACAGCCTCGCCTCACAGCCTCGCCTCACAGCCTCGCCTCACAGCCTCGTCTCACAGCCTCGCCTCACAGCCTCGCCACACAGCCTCGCCTCACAGCCTCGCCTCACAGCCTCGTCTCACAGCCTCGCCTCACAGCCTCGTCTCACAGCCTCGCCTCACAGCCTCGTCTCACAGCCTGTCCTTTACTCCATGTACACTTGGACACTTTAGGATTGTACTTTAGGAACGTACTTTAGGAACAAACTGATGAAATGTACTTTAGGAACATACTCTACAAACTTTCTTTACGATCATACTTAAGGAAGGTACTTAAGGACCATACTTTAGGAATGCACTTTAGGAACATACTTAAGGAACCTACTTAAGGAACATACTTTCCGAATGTTAAGTACTCAAAGAAAGTATTTTACAAAAAGAAAGTACTTAATATCTATCTTATGTCTGCCTGTTTTAACTGCTTTAGTTGGCTTTGATGTTCTTTTGTTTAGTTGATTTATTGGTTTATGTATTATTATTTATTGTATTAATTTCATGTTATATGGTGTAACCTCTGCTTCATTGTGCTTTGTGCATTGATTCCTCCAAGAATTTGAAACAATATGTTTAAAAATATAGTTGATGGTTGAGCCGGTGCAGAGCTGGCTCACATGCACGTGCATGGCCGCGCACAGACACACACACATGGACAAATGCATGCACGCACACACACAATACACTAATGTGAATACATTTGTCACACACGGACACACGCATACTTGTATGTGTGTACACACCAGTGTGTGTGTGTGTGTGTGTGTTTTGCCAAACACATATGAACATATGGACGGTCCTTTTGCATCTTCTTCTTGCTGGGTCGTCTGTCACATCGGGTCCTCGGGGCGATCCCCCAGCCAAGTGCTGTCCCCGTTCTCCTGCTTGTCCCCGCTCTCCTGCTTGTCCCCGTTCTCCTGCTTGTCCCCGTTGTCCTGCTTGTCCCCGTTGTCCTGCTTGTCCCCGTTCTCCTGCTTGTCCCCGTTCTCCTGCTTGTCCCCGCTCTCCTGCTTGTCCCCGTTCTCCTGCTTGTCCCCGTTCTCCTGCTTGTCCCCGTTCTCCTGCTTGTCCCCGTTCTCCCGTGTGTTCCGAGCAGCTCTCCGTCGTCTCTGGTCGTTGCGTAACCGGTATTGATATACACTCCTGCCCACTCTCCATTAGCATACCTTCCCTCTCGCTCGCTCAAGTTTGTACCGAAAAGGCACAGGAGGGAGCCGTCTGGGTGTTGACGGTTGGGATAAGGAGAGGGGGGGTGAGAGAGGAGAGGGGAGATGGAGGACGGGGGGGGTCACAGCCACTCAGGTGCTTTCCATGACAGCCGTGGGAGGGCCCGAGAGACGTAGGCTGTAATTAACACACCGGCCGTTGCTCTCCACCCCTCCGCCCCCCCCCCCCCCCCCCGTGGAGTCACATACAAATAGAGCCCCAGCAGAGGGATATTGTAGGAGCAGCAGCAGCGCGGTCCAGGGCGGTCCCCTCGGTTCTGTTGGGTTAAGTAAGGTTTGAACCACCACCACCTGAGAGTTGTTAGCGACAGACGACAGTCGACAGCTCCTCCGAGACGCCAAAATCCGGCGAAAGGGCGCAAGAACTGGCAGTCGGCAGGAGAAGGAACGATGTGTTCCTTGGTAACGTCTCAGAATCTCACCGGCGATAATCGAGTGGTATGAATTTCACAGGGAAACAAATAAATAAGTGTCATAAAAACTGTCTGGTTATGCCAGCTGTATCCAAAGGATAAGTTGGCACGGCGACGCACGCAGCTTGTGAGATGCTGATTGTTCTCCGTGTCGGAGAAGAGCATCCAACAAAAAACCAAAAACTCTAAAGTGGCGCGAGGACGCACAGCACCGCCACTCCGCCGCACGGCACCGCCACTCCGCCGCACAGCACCGCCACTCCGCCGCACAGCACCGCCACTCCGCCGCACAGCACCGCCACTCCGCCGCACAGCACCGCCACTCCGCCGCACAGCACCGCCACTCCGCCGCACAGCACCGCCACTCCGCCGCACGGCACCGCCACTCCGCCGCACGGCACCGCCACTCCGCCGCACGCACCGCCACTCCGCCGCACAGCACCGCCACTCCGCCGCACAGCACCGCCACTCCGCCGCACAGCACCGCCACTCCGCCGCACAGCACCGCCACTCCGCCGCAGAAACACAATTTCGGATGAATTTCTGATTGGCTCAGTGTCGTGCCAAGTGGTAGCCAGTAACCCTTTGGTTGTAGACTTTGGTGACATGGTGGCGTGGATTTCACTACAACTCCCACCACAGCCACCGTCCATGTGTGGGTGTTTTTAAATCACAAAAACATGTCATGTGTGCTGCATATAAATCACTGCAGATACAAAGCACAACGTTTTAATACATCCACACACATGTCCCCCCCCCCCCCCCCCCATGTCTTTTCTTCGGCAGTGTGGGGATCCAAGCCTTAAGCTCAACTGTGGGCGGTGGGATAGCTCAGGATAGACTGTTGGGACTTGGGAACCGGAAGGTCGCCGGGTATCTGCCGAGGTGCCCTCGAGCAAGGCACCAGACACACTACCCTGCTCCCCGGGCAGCTGTATATACAAATAGCTGCTCCCACTGCTCCTGATCCTCGGATGGGTTAAAGAGAAACACATTTCACTGTGTGTGTGTACATGGATGTAAGAGGATTCAATCCTCCTTAATTCAATTTAGATGTCGAGACCTCAGGTGAGCTCCATGAGTACCAACAACGGGCTCGATAAAAGGGATCAATAAAGAACGATCTTATATTCACTGAGCTGCCAGTTTGACAACCGGTGCAACTGATTGGGCGAGAGCAGTAATGAACACGGAGGTCGTTTCAGACACGTATCGGGAAAGAAGGAATGAAGCACGACACATCAATAAAATACAAACGAGTGTTGGTGTTCCGTGGCGTGAATCCTGTTCACTGTGTTCCCACGCTCTGCAGCTAGAGCCTTCTTTAACACACAAAGCACGTCTTTCTCTCTTTCTCTCTTTCTTTCTTTCTCTCTTTCTCTCTTTCTTTCTGCCCACTTGAGCAGACTTTAATCTGTGTCTAAAATATGTTTGTATGTTTGTAAAATATGTAAAACATGTTTCCGTCACAGTTGCTGGGAATGTTTCATCGTGTTCACTTGATGGAAGTTGCATTATATGCAATATTATATTCCCTTACTGTTGGTTCATTCATAAAACATTTTTTAAATCTCTTGCTTTTCTTCTTTTGCTCGTTCGCAATTGAATTAATTATGAACCGTAATTACTGTTGCGTTGTAGCGGTTTCATTGGCGAAATAATGAGGTTCCATCGGAACCATTAAGGGCTCCGATGGATGGCTCTGCGTAACGACTCGGTTCCCCCGGTCCCCACTGCCGTAAAACTCATTTGAAGAAAGTTTAGAGAGAACAAAAACAGATTGGCTTTGAAACAAGTGAGTTGTATTGGTTTGGTTGTTTGGTCGATCGCCACCTCCCATCACTCCATGTCCACCTTCCATCACTCCGCCGGCTGTATGTTTCAGTCCAGGCCCACGGAGAAGCAGCAGTCGCGCGTGACCTCCAGCCTCACCAAGCAAATCAGTCATCCAGACAGCAGCTCTCACGTCCGCGCTTTCTTTGCGGATGCCCCGCTCCTCATTTATAAACATGAATCGGCCTCCTGCGCTGCCGATAGCAAATGGAATTCAACAACCAATAGTCGGTTGATTTGTTTTGTTTTCTTCATTATTTTGGTTTGCTTGTTTGTGTTTGTGTTTGTGTGTGCTTGCTACCAAAGACATGGTTTTGCTTTCAACCTTACATTTTGTAAGGTTCCTTCCCCCTTGTGGAAATGATGTTCAACCATCTGGGTTTGGTACCAAGTTATCAGTACGGCCAGTCGTGTGTGTGTGTGTGTGTGTGTGTGTGTGTGTGTGTGTGTGTGTGTGTGTGTGTGTGTGTGTGTGTGTGTGTGTGTGTGTGTGTGTGTGTGTGTGTGTGTGTGTGTGTGTGTGTGTGTGTGTGTGTGTGTGTGTGTGTGTGTGTGTGTGTGTGTGTGTGTGATGCAGTACAAAAGACCACTTCTTTGTGAATCTGCAGCTCTGCTTCATCACAGCGCCGGAGCTGCTTGTGTGTTTTCAACACAGATCAGAGTAAAGCTATCATCACCTTCATGTAGCTTAGCTTAGCTTAGCTTAGCTTAGCTCACGTAGGAGAGCTAAGCTTTGTCATATTCTCTCAAATGCAGTGTTGGGCTTTTGGGTTTATCCTGAATCTGATATCCAGACCCCGACTCATTCTGTTGGTGTAAAAAGTGGTTAAAGTAGAACTGGGCTAGGTGACCAACATGTACTATCCTGATATAGGTCATTTAAAATCTTGATAACAATGTGTATATATGTATATATATATATATATATATATCACGATACAGCATGTTCTCTGGTAATTCAATAAATAAATAGTCTATAACCATATGATAAAGCCATATATTGTATACTCTTGTGTCAATGAAAAAGTACTGAGTTTTTTGTCATTGTATTATCAAGAACTTTAGTGCAACGTTAACAGACAAATAAAATGAATAAATAAAGGCCTAGCCTACAGTAAAGAAATATTAAATATTCTAGTATAGTGGCAATTAGGGCCGGGGGATAAGAACAAAATCAAATATTTATATATTTTACACCTGATACCTCGAAATTGATATCGTCACAATATTGTAGGGTCTATTGGTGCTTTCACAAAATATCTACACAATGAGATGTTTTAAATAAATACTCATCAGTAATCAGTGGATATAATGAGTAAAGTGTGTAAATAACAGAACAGCAAGAATAGTCTAAAATGGTGTAAAATGCAATGTCATATGTTGGATATTATTAAGATATCTGGTCTCATATCACAATATTGACATAAAAGCAATATTACCCAGCCCTGGATCCAAGCACCACCCAGCACCATCCTCAGAGAAGACCTCTTTAGACCGAGGAGGGAGAGAAGAGAGAGCAACTGTTCCTTAAGGAGAGGTTCTTGTCTCGATGTCTCGTCGGTCAAACTGTGAGTTATCTAGTTAGTAATTAACCTTATGGAATCTTGACACATATTGCATGCATTTTTTCTTGTATATTGAAATCATTTTCAATAGTCAATTGTGCGTCTGCATCTGTTATCTGAGACAGACCTAGAGGCAAGTCTCTATTTGAGGGCGTGTGTGTGTCTGTCTGCTCTGTCTGTCTGTCTGTCTGTCTGTCTGTCTGTCTCTCTCTCTCCCTCTCTCTCCCTTCCTCTCTCTCTCTCTCTCTCTCTCTCTCTCTCTCTCTCTCTCTCTCTCTCTCTCTCTCTCTCTCTTCTCTCTCTCTCTCTTCTCTCTCTGTCTCTCTCTCTCTGTCTCTCTCTGTCTCTCTCTCTCTCTCTCTCTCTCTCTCTCTCTCTCTCTCTCTCTCTCCTTAAATATTATATAATAGTTGTGCAGATGGTGGAAGTGTCCTTTGTGTCAACGTACATTGACATTGTCTTCAAACTATTCATCATAGACTCAACGATACCTAAGCAGATTTGGATGAATGAAATCGTCATTTGTTAAACCGGAATGAATGAAGGCTCTGATCATTATGAGGTCTTCTTCTGCCACCCCGGCCCATGCTGCATAGCATCCTGGTATATTTGGCCTGCCATCCCAGATGGTCTTATATAAACCATGCAGCCAATCCAGGTTCTTAACCCATGGTCACGTGATGCTGTTGAGCGTATATATCTGGCCTCCTTCCTGTACCAACAAATCATCTTTGAATGACCTTTGACCCCTGGAAGCTAGGTCGTAGTGCGGTCAGCCACTCAGTGTAATGGTAACGTTACGAGTTACTCTTTGGCTAGAAGGACGGAGTCTTGGACAGCAAAATAACTTACTGACAAACTTAGAAATAAAATTATAAAAATAGTTTATATCAGTTTGCTCCCAAATCACTCTATATTGATGGGACGACCAAAAATTATTTTAATAAGGGTTTAAATTTAGCATGAAAGGAGTGCTGTGGCAGCTTTTTTTTAAATAGGTTTCGTCAGCAAAAGAGAGAAAAAGACCAAATGGCATTTAAGGAGGAGACGAGTGAAGCTCTTTCGGGGTGGCAGGGATAAAGACCCACACAGCAACACATCTTCACCCAAATAAATAGTTCTAATAAGAATAAGTTCACTGCAAGGTCCGTGGCTATCGCACCCGACAGAGATATGCTCCGATAATAATCGCGTACAAAAAATGATTTCAGGCGCTGAACGGTGAACGCCTTGGCAATTATTAAATTGTCTCCGGCTGTTTGCCTTTCATGGGCGTAGCAGGAACTGCTAAGGCAGACGTTTGTTTGTTGTTCACGTTGTGCTGCTGTGCACACGACACACGGTGTAGCAGGCCGCTCATCACAAAGCCTGCATTCATCCCAGCACCATCATCGCGGGAGAAAGGTTAATTAAAAGTTAAAACTCATGCCTCCCCTAGTCTCTCTCTCTCGTCTCTCGCTCTCTCTCTCTCGCTCTCGCTCTCGCTCTCGCTCTCGCTCTCTCTCGCTCTCAGAAGCATACAAACAATCTCCTCTGCGCCTGTAGCATCGCTTCTCGTTCTGCTCTATCTGCTATCTATCAGCAAAGTGTGTTTCCCAACTGTCTCCTGGATCCCAGCTCCTCTCAGAAGATAATGGGGTTCATCTCTGAAATGCATTAAGACTCTCTCTCTCTCTCTCTCTCTCTCTCTCTCTCTCATTCTCTAGCTCTCTTTCTCTCTCTCATTCTGTCTCTCTCTTGTTCTCTCTCTCTCTCTCTCTCTCTCTCTCTCTCTCTCTCTCTCTCTCTCTCTCTCTCTCTCTCTCTCTCTCTCTCTCTCTCTCTCTCTCTCTCTCTCTTGTAATGTCTCTCTTTCAATCTTGCATTCTCTCTCTCTCTCTCTCTCTCTCTCTCTCTCTCTCTCTCTCTCTCTCTCTCTCTCTCTCTCTCTCTCTCTCTCTCTCTCTCTCTCTCTCTCTCTCTCTCGTCAGTGTTGTCAGTGTTCACCACGTCCTCTGTGATGTATCACCGCTGGGCTACCTTGAAATTGTTGCTTTTCCCATCCACTTAACATGGGCTCCATGTGGTGGAGTTACTCATTGTGCCGCCTGTCGTCCCAGCCCCGCGCCCGTGTGTTTGTGCCCTTGTGCATTTTAATGGTTATAGAAAAAGAGTTTACGTGGGAGCACATATAGTTATTTTCTGTGTGTGTGTGTGTGTGCGTAGTGTGTGTGGTCCCCCCGTTAGTACCCAGGGCAAAATGTCAATGCCGCCAGAGAGAATAATTAACCTCCAACTCCAACTTGTCTATTAGCCCATCGTGAGCCCGTCGTCGCTGGAGACGTTTCAGAGCCGCTGGATGAGTCTCTCTGACCGCCTCTCGTATGTAAAAAGGTCTAATTAGTAAAATACGGTTAGGTTATCGCCGCCATGTCATCGCAGTAATTGAAGTCATTGAAGTCATCAACATAAATTACTACTTTAATTGTGTACAGTGTTGCCATAGTATTGTATAGTTTAAGTATAGTACATCAGTGGTGAAGTGTCAGGGCCTTCAAGGTATTCAGAGAAGACCCTGGAACCCTCAGATGAAACAAAAACAAAATCAAATTAATAAAATTAATAACATTTTATAACATTTTATAATTTAAATACAATTAATAAATGAGAATCGTAGCTGTGTTGTTGATCTGTAATATTACAGTGTTACGTTGATTTCATATTCTTCCTGACTAGAACAACCACATTTTTGAATCCGGGGGGGGGGGTGGTCTGTGGTCTGCAGAAGGTCCAGTTGTGACAAAGTTCCCACTGTAATACATAGTATAGTATACAGTGTTGACTTGTAAGTAGTTGATACTGCTGGAGGGAATGGGGAGTAAGCATACCTAAGCGTACTTTGCGTTGCATATGGCAAATAAACACATGTTGAATCTGGAATCTTGAATTAGGTCCTCCCTCTCGGTTCCCTGGATGACGGGTGTTTATCGACATGTGGGGAAGTAATGAGCTCCAGAGTGCTGAGGGGACTGGCTCCGATGGCCTTTCTTAATGAGAGAGAGAGAGAGAGAGAGAGAGAGAGAGAGAGAGAGAGAGAGAGAGAGAGAGAGAGAGAGAGAGAGAGAGAGAGAGAGAGAGAGAGAGAGAGAGAGAGAGAGAGAGAGAGAGAGAGAGAGAGAGAGAGAGAGAGAGAGAGGAGAGAGAGAGAGAGAGAGAGAGAGAGAGAGAGAGAGAGAGAGGAGAGAGAGAGAGAGAGAAGAGAGAGAGAGAGAGAGAGACACTCTGTGGTTCAGTCCCTCTGGGGAGAGACAGACTGCAGATGGACCAGACTGACCCTGGTCTTTATAGGGCTCCTAGAGACTTCTTTGCGAAACACCGGGCACTGGCAGTGCCCAGGTGTTTCAGGGACTTGAACCGGCGACCTTCCGGTTCACAAGCCCCAAAGTCCCCAACAGACTGAGCTACTAACGCTCCTAAATGTTGTTGTTTAACCATAACAAGGACGGGGCAGAGTTGAGACAAGATGAGGAGCTGACGTTGTGTTTATCGACTGGGGGGGGGGTGTCATCCCGGTCGACATGAAGGAGTGAGTCATGAAGTCATCAGAGGTTTATTGTTCCTCATCATATCACGTGGGTCACACCGGCTTGTGCCTGTGTGTCTGCCAGGTGTTTTGAGCCGATGAGTTCTTTGCGTGTCCGAGCTTGCGTTTGGTATTCTCCTGCCACGCCCTGTCTCTGCACACAGCAGTCCATCAGCAGGCCATCTCTTCTGTGACTGTTTTTTGACTTTTGATTCTGTCAACGTTTGAGACGTTTTGTCTGTGCTTTCCCCTGACCTTGCCTCACTCCAATGTAGCCCAGCGTCCGCATCTAAATAACTACTTTTTGGAAATAAAACTATAACTTTAACAGAGGGGTTTTTTTATGATTCTTGTCATTTTAATTATTCATTAAAAAATGATTCATTTGAAAATTCGCCCAAATGATACTTCTGAAATCGGCCAGCTTGCCTTTGAGTGTTTCTCATTTCCTGCTAATGAGCCGTAACTGTGATGTGATTAGACATGGCTCAGCTGCTCAGGGCCACGCCCCCTCACCTCAGGGGTGGTTCCTCAGACACGGATCATCTCTCCACATGTCATCACTCCTGAAGAAACAGACCGGCCCTCCGCCAATTTCGGTTCCTACATAACTATTTTAATGTGTTCATTATTTAAGTCCCAGAGTCAAGGCTTGTTCCTGCTCATTATAACGCCTGACAAACCATCATTTGCGTATAATAACTAAGTATCGTGCACAGTGGCTGAACCTGTCACAGCACATCACAAATAGCACAGTTTCTATTTAAATCGAATAAAACAAGTTCTTAGCCTCAGTCTAGTGCTTCATTAAAAATACAGATCCGTACATCAGCTGTCAGCCGGCCTAATTTCATTTGAAAACCTTAACCTTGCTTGGCTACTGCTACTGCTGACTGCCACCAAACCCTGGCTCAGAACTCAGAGTCAATGAATGACCCTGGACGATGTCCTCTGCTAGGTGGACCCTGCACTCGTGACACCCAGGCACAACCATATATCCACCACTGGCAGGACTTTGTTTAACTTGAAATAGCTGCTTTGTATATGGAAAGAAGAAGACATGTTTGACATTTGCTTATTATATTACTTATTAGCTTATTATGTCTTTGGAGAAGAAGTAAACGCAATGTAGACTAAGCTAAATCTAGTTGTCTACTGGTCTTTCAAGAGACCCCTTTGTGCTGTGGGTGCTGTCAGTAGCCATTAGCCAGTGACCATAGCTTCATAATTCACTCTGCACAGTAAAAAAAAAACATGTTTATTCAAGTAATTACTTTTGTTGTGTTGTTGCTTGTTTACTTATTGTATTAACTTTTTGACAGATCAGATTTATCCCCATGATATATGAACAAGTCTGCTTGCTGAGCTATGAATTATGAATAGAGGATAGATGCTTCAGTTGTGGCTTATTGAAGTTCAGATCCCAGTCTTGGTGTCTTTGTTTTGTTCACCTGATATATTTATAGATATTGTTTTTGTTGTTACCATTTATTTTTGTATAGCGCTTTATTTTACTTGCTTTAATGATTATGTCAAAGTGCTTGATTAGTAAATCATGTTGCAGGAGGCGGGGATCTGTAAGCGTGCGTGCGTGCGTGCGTGCGTGCGTGCGTGCGTGCGTGTGTGTGTGTGCGCGTGTGCGCCTCGACGGTCCAGTCACGCCCTCTGCTTCTTCCTCTTCCTCAGGCTTGGCTGGCTGAGATCCACGAGTACGCCAAACAAGATGTGGTCCTGATGCTGCTGGGCAACAAGGCAAGGCATCATGGGAAAGATGGTTAACCTGGTTAAACCGATTGGTTAAACCTGATTAAACCTGGTTAAACCGATTGGTTAAAGATGACGTGAACCGGAAGCAGCGCCGGAGCCCCTAAAACCACTCGAGGCGCCTCCATGTCAGCCTCCATGCCTCTAGAGGGTGGAGGCCATGGAGGCCATCTTGTTCAGTCAACGTTAAATGGTTTCTTATTTAGTGTTATCAATTCGTTTCATCAAATCTATATGTCTTAATGCCAATCTTGAAATGGTTTTATGATATAATGAATGACATACGGACACTTTGATTTAAGAAGAGTCGTGACAATCTCTCGTTGTGCTTGAACATCATAATGCTTCATGCATTGTTACGTTCAAAAGGTGTGGTTTATATTACGTTTAGCAGTTGCTTAATTTATTTGGAGGCGGTTGTAGTGGTCGACTCTCAGGGTGTCTCAGGGTGTCTCATGGTCTCTCATGATGTCTCCTGGTGTCTCAGGGTGTCTCATGATGTCTCATGGTCTCTCATGATGTCTCCTGGTGTCTCAGGGTGTCTCATGGTGTCTCAGGATGTCTCAGGGTGTCTCATGATGTCTCAGGGTGTCTCAGGGTGTCTCATGGTGTCTCATGATGTCTCATGATGTCTCATGGTGTCTCAGGGTGTCTCATGGTGTCTCATGATGTCTCAGGGTGTCTCCTGGTGTCTCATGGTGTCTCATGGTGTCTCAGGATGTCTCAGGGTGTCTCATGATGTCTCAGGGTGTCTCCTGGTGTCTCAGGGTGTCTCATGATGTATCAGGGTGTCTCCTGGTGTCTCAGGGTGTCTCATGATGTCTCAGGGTCTCTCAGGGTGTCTTATGATGTCTCAGGGTGTCTCATGATGTCTCAGGGTGTCTCATGGTGTCTCAGGGTCTCTCTCATGGTGTCTCAGGGTCTCTCATGGTGTCTCATGGTGTCTCAGTGTGTCTCATGGTGTCTCTCATGGTGTCTCAGGGTCTCTCATGGTGTCTCTTGTTTCCAGGCCGATTCAACTCACGAGAGAGTGGTGAAGAAGGAGGACGGAGAGAGGCTGGCCAAGGTGAGGATTAAAAGAGTCTAGGGTAAAATACAAAACACATCAGTCTGTTTAAAATGGCTCTTTAACTGTCTCTCTCTGTTGGATCCTAGTGTTAAGCCTGTGTGTGTGTGTGTCTGGAACAGAAAAAAGGTTTTACCTCCTTTTTTTAATCTGACCTCTCACAAAGAAGATTAAAGTGAATAACGTGTTGATATTCAAGGGTGGGGTGAAATTAAACCAATATCTCACCTCTTTAGTATTTCTGTTGTGTTTCTCCATGGCCTGTTAAGCTGTTTAGAGGAATACTTCAAAAAGTATAAATAAAAGAACAGAATAAACTGTGAAAAGCCAAGTGAAATAATTCCTGAATGATTGTTCTACAGCCAATAATGCACACTTTATCATGAGTATTTATCATGTCGACACAACAACCCTCAAAATGACCGACCAATGTTTGAACGCTCTCCCAAGACTCCTGGTCTTCCTCTCTGTTATGCTGATAACTGAAGTGGAGGTGCAAAAAACCACAGCGCCACCTGCAGGCTGTTGATCCTTCACAGCTGCTCCAGAACATCTCTCCTTGCTATACTATTCCATTATAATCCAGCCTTTATAATATGTGTTTATTTGAATGAATAGCATATCAAATATTGTATAATCAGTTGTATTTCCTAAATGTATGTAAATCGTGCGATTGTTGCCTTGACACGCATGCAAACACGACCACTATGAATACTCTAGGAATAAAGCATGCTGAGCCAGAAACAGTCGACCGCCTGACGGAACGTTTCTTCTGCCTGTCGTTGTTTTCGTCGTGTTGTCCAGGAGTTCGGGGTTCCCTTCATGGAGACCAGCGCCAGGTCAGGCCTCAACGTGGAGCTGGCGTTCACTGCGCTCGCCAAGTGAGTTCCTGCAGCCCTCGGGGCAAACAAGCGGCAAAACAAACCGTAGGCGAAGCTTTAGAGTGGGGACACTTGAGCACACATCAAGAATCCAGTGAATTGTCACTACCCAGATATCAAGCTGGTTTAAAAATCATCAGTCACAAGAAACCGTTCATTGCCAACGCTGAGAAGGTCCGATGAGGTCAGATGTGATGATGATGATGATGATGTAGACGTGTTAGATTCTTCACCCTCCTTCTGCCCTGCAGGGAGATGAGGCATCGGTCCGCCAAGGACCCCGGCGACACGTTTAAGCTGCACGAGTTCGTCAGCAAGGAGGTCAAGGGGACCAGCTGCTGCGGATCCTAAGACGTTCTCTGTCGCCCCCTGCCTGCGCTCACGTTTACCAAGCATACTAGCTTTGTGTGTGTGTGTGTGTGTGTGTGTGTGAGAGAGAGAGAGAGAGAGTGAGTGGAAGACAGACAGAGAGAGAGAGAGAGAGAGAGAGAGGGTATGAATCTGTGTTGCGTATTGTCCTGTTTCTTCTGAGTCAGCCACACCGAGGTACCGGAAATCTTTGCACTCCGATTGCTTTTAGGTTTTTAAACATTTAAAAACATCCTGTGTTCAGACTTCTTGTCCCGATCGTTGGAGGACATATTTTGGCATTCATACAATACATCAATATTTCACAAATGATTCTTACCACTTTAATTTATTATGTTTTGACAGTATTCGTGGTCATTTTCGATGGATGACAGGTGAATGAATGTGTGCATAAATTGTGTATTCTTGTACTTTGGTCATTTCATCGAATTCTTTACCAGCATTGCAGTCTTATTTTAACAAACATTTCCATGACAATGTTTGCATAGTAAAATATGACTTTTTTTCTGTGATATGTGAACACAGTCTAGTCACAAAGCAAATACGTTTTGGAAAATCTTTGAGCGAATAGAGTGGTTTAGGGGTTTAGGTTTAGAGAGAGTAGAGAGAAGTCTCTGGAAATGATAGAACTATGGAAACTATAAAATAAATATTTTAATGTATCCTGAACTTATCCTTTGCTTAATCATTTTTTGGCCACTAATGAAGACCAAAAACCATTTTTTGAAAAAAAATCATCAAAATGTGATAAGCTTAAAACAAGTGTAAATAGTTCCTCACATAGTTTATATGTATTTTTCTGGGTTTCAGGGGGTTATTGTTTGAATATGTGTTAAAGTTAAATGATTAAAAGTTTGACATTTGAAGCCTGCCGTTATTCATGTTTTCAAGAAACACACTTTGTAATTTTCCCACGTAACAAAGACATTTAAGTTAACATTAAGGCATTTCATATAACTGTTAATATTAAGGCATTTTATATAACTTAACATTAAGGCATTTAATATAACTGTCAACATTAAGGCATTTTATATAACTTAACATTAAGGCATTTTATATAACTTAACATTAAGGCATTTCATATAACTTAACATTGTTATTTCATATAAATGTTAACATTAAGCCATTTCATATAACTTAACGTTAAGACATTTCATAGGACTGTTAACATAAATGTGTTACATATAACTTAACATTAAGGCATTTCATCTAACTGTTAACATGAAGGCATTTCATCTAACTGTTAACATGAAGGCATTTCATATAACTGAATATTAAGGCATTGACTATAGAAGCAAAAGGCATTGTTTTTTATTAATCTGTTTTCTATTGTCGGTGGTGAAACGTGGGTAGTTGTATCCTATTAGTTGAATGTGCGTATGACAATGAGTATTTGACGCCGCGGTGTATTCATGGTACCTTCTCCCTTATGACCACAAGCACAGAATGTTCCCACAACACACGCCGTACGTATGTGTACGGTCCATATCCCCATCATCTAAATATGGTCTCATTTTACTACTTTTCAACGTGTAATAATAGTATTCATTTCAGATGAAATAACAATAAAGTCTGTGCGGTTACGTGGCCTCCACTTGCTCTCTATGTTGACCTTGTTGTGTATCATCACCACACAATGGAACACTACTATATATTATTTTTATATTACTATATAAGTATAAGTATATATATACTTTATACAGTATTATTACAAACCACCGTCGTTAAGGACAGCGTTAATGACATACTGATACTTGATTTTTACTTGTTCTTTTTTGTTACTTGTTATATATTAATCTTCAATCTTGCTATATATATATATATATATACCTATAATTCTGCACATATCTTATACTTACTCAAGTTATTTTATACAGTTTTTAGTAGACTGTCTTTACATCTTATTTAACCGCTGTACATTATATATCACCATGCACTTTACTGCAACATTTGCACTCTGGTTAGATGCCAAATTATTTCCGCTGTACTGTACTTGTGATGTACACTGACAATACATTTGAATCTAATCTAATCTAATTTTTTGACTTGACACAAATAACCCAAGAAGATCTGGCTCAACGCAACGTCTCCCTCTGCTGGGTAAATGACTTTATTGTGTGGTACACATTTACAACAAGCATTTGGCAGACTGAGAATATTGAATACAGTATAACGTCACGCACGCAATGAGGTGATATCAATCAAATCATAGCACAGAGATAGACACACAATGTTTACTCGTGGCTGCTTGGGTCGATTGAATTTCATTTTGCATACGCACTTTCATGTCAAATCTGAGCACGTAGCAACAGAACGCAGAACTCCCCGTTATTCAAGTAGATAAGCAATGATTAATCAATTAAATTGATAGGTTAAGATCTCTAGAGATCTTCGAAGAAGATATCTTTTTAAGAGATGATGGGGTCTCCTACTCTCTTCTCATCCTTAGTACTCATCTTAAAAGGCTTTGTAAGTGATGTTATGGTTTTGGCTAACTTCCTGTCCTGTTTGGCTGACTTCCTGTTAGTTTTTCTTGCGTGACTCGGGTCTCTTTTTCCTGGCAGATTTATTTTCTTTGTTCTTTTCTTCAGCGGTTTCATTCCGATCTTCGTGTTCTCCTGGGAGCGCTGGAATCACTAGCTTTCCGCCTGCTACGCCGACATCAGTCATAGCTCAGGAGGTAGAGCCTCACAACCCGGAAGGTCGCTGGTTCGATCCCCTGGCTCCTCCTAGCAAAAACGATCAAGGTGTTCTTGAGCAAGACACCCAAACCCTAACTGCTCCTGACCTGCTGGCTGTCTCCTTGCAAGGCTGACTCCGGGTGAATCTGAGGCATGACTTGTAAAGCGCTTTGGATAAAAGCGCTATATTAAAGCAACAAGAGAGGGACCGCCTCTTTGTGGAGCTCTCTCTCTCCTGATTGGATAAAAGTGGGAACGGGATACCGGGAAAAAAATGCTCGCAATATAGAGCTATTTAACACATATTTTACCACATCAATATATTTTAGAGCGCCTTTGATGTCCTCTCATGCGATCACTTGGCTCTCATCTGTAACTCCGTCATGTCATCTCTTGTCCTGAGAAGTCCTAGGATTTGTGTTTAAAGCGAGCTTCGACTGCAGGGAACACAGGGAAAAAAGGACAAGAGAACAGAAGAGGAATTGAACAAAATGCAACAGCAGCACAAAGTGCCCGTCCCCGTCCCCATCCCAGTCGCTGGGTGGGACAAATGGGGAAAGCACTACCCTGACTTTTCATCGTAGCACTTGTGTCTCTATTGGTGTCACTATTATTGTTATTATTATTGTTACTGTTATTGTCCCTGTTTGATGTGGTGATCGTGTCAAATCTAGGGAGCCAACTGATTGTGCTCCTGGCTCTCACAGGAGCCAGGAGCTAGTTCTTGTCTACCCTGTTGTTAAATGACCTTATTGTAATGTCATGGAATATATATTATGTTATTATATATGTGTACATGTATATATCAATTATATTATATATTATGGCTTGGCTTCTTTGGAAGGAAATGCACTCGTGACTTCTGGTGACTAGTAGTTATCTTGTTTGTTGAATGACCTTATTGTAAATCGCTTTGGACAAAAGCGTCTGCTAAAAGAATGTAATGTGATGTAATGTAATGTAATGTAATGTGGTGTAATGTAATGTGATGTAATGTACCTGCATACTCCTGAGGGAGCATGGGCCGGTTGACCGCCCGGTAGAAGACGGTCAGCCAGTCCCTCTGCTCCGCTTCGGTCTCGCAGGCAAACAGGAACTTCCTTTCCGGCGTCAGCACGGTGATCTCAAACGGCCAGCGGTGGCCCTGGACGGAGAGGGGCAGCGCGGCGAGGATCGCGTAGCCACTGTCCTTGCTGCCGAGGAACACCTCGCCTCGCGCGTTGGCGTCCTGCGAGGACGGAGAGAGATGGGACACTCGTCAGTGCTACGAATCGTCAGTGCTACGAATCGTCAGTGCTACGAATCGTCAGTGCTACGAATCGTCAGTGCTACGAACCGTCAGTGCTACGAACCGTCAGTGCTACGAACCGTCAGTGCTACGAACCGTCAGTGCTAACCCCCGTTACTAACAGCCACTGCTAACCGCCACTACTAACCGCAACCACTAACCACTACTAACCGCCACTGCTAACCGCCGTTACTAACAGCCACTACTGACCGCCACTACTAACCACTACTAACCGCCACTGCTAACCGCCGTTACTAACAGCCACTACTGACCGCCACTACTAACCACTACTAACCGCCACTGCTAACCGCCGTTACTAACAGCCACTACTGACCGCCACTACTAACCACTACTAACCGCCACTGCTAACCGCCGTTACTAACAGCCACTACTAACCACCACTGCTAACCGCCACTACTAACCTCCACTGCTAACCACAACCACTACTAACCACCACTGCTAACCGCCACCACTAACCACTACTAACCGCCACCACTAACCACTACTAACTTCCACTGCTAACCGCCACTACTAACCGCCAGTGTATCAAACAAACGGCACAGCGCCCTCTATTGGTATGGCCCTGTGTCTGCAGTGCAGCGATACCTCAGGAGCGCCCCTCCCCCCCCCCCTTCATACCAGTGGATCTTTGAAGTACATCAGCCTCCTGTCATCCAAGGTGAACCACCTCTTCTTGAAGCCCTCTTTGTGCTGCGAGACGGGAAGGACCGGGTGGGAACAATCTATAATTGCTTGTTAGCTATTATAGATGAGCTTGTCATTTATTGATTTTTCTATCTTTTGTAATATATGAATACATTTCTCTCTTTTTTTTTCTCTCGGCATGCTGTTGTGGCAACCAAATGACCATTTGGGGATTATTACAGTTAATTTAAGTATTCACTTACTTCATTCATTCACCGAAGCTACTTGTGTTTAGTTGTTTACCTTGGGGCCAGTCTTCACCATCAGGCCCTCCTTAATGTAGTTCCTGGTTAGCTGTGGAACCAACTGGACAAAGAACATGTGAGGACACTATTGATAGTGATATCTATAGCGGTAGTGATAGATATATAGCGACAGTGATAGTGATAATGACTCTGATAGTGATAATGACTGAGAGTGACAGTGATAGTGATTGTAACTGCCTCTGTGTTCAGTTTGAGTTTTTGGTTCCTACCAGTTTTTGGTTCCTACCTAAATGCTGTAGATTAAGGGCGGAACTAATGGTTGAAGCGCACAGTGTTCCGGGGACGTTTTATGCCGACGCACGCGTGTCAAAATCTCCGTATATAAGAGAAAGTTCCGTCACAGTCAGTCAGTTCGGTCGGTCAGTTCAGTCAGTGAAGTTCCATAATTTCCTCTCTTATTGCATGCAGCCAATAAGGTACGTTTGGTGTTGTGGTTGTTAGCTGTGTGTAGGCTCAAGCCAGGTAGCTAAAGTGCTAACGAAATGTTTGCTAAGTGAGTTTATTATTATTATTATTGCAGAAGGATTTAATGTGTTTTGTAGGTTAAGTTCATTTTGGTTAACAATATTGTAAAGACATGTGACACTAAGAGACGAAGTAGAAATAATATGGATGTATGTTGTTATTGTTTGATCTGTGATTTATTGTATTTCATGTGTGTGTTTCACAGTTCTCACGGTCTGGATTTGAATAAATCCTACCAGTATCATAAAGAACGCATTGCTGTCATCATTGCATGAGAGGGAATTACAGTGAGAACTTACTGCTCCATAAGACAGCATCAGAAAGCAGTGAGTAACAACATTAAACCAAGTAAAGATGTCTGAGAGTGGCAGCCAGCGTGTGGTTGTTGTGGATGTACATTGCACAGACATGCAGGCACAAGCACCTGACAAAGAGGGTGCAAATGAAGACAGCACAACCGTGCAACCACAAAGGGAAGAAGGCACAATAGTTAGCAACCCCGCTTCCTCAGAAGAGCCACGAAGAGGCCAAAGAGTCCGCATGTTGACGGAAAAGGGTCAAGAACTGCATGATGAGCAAATAAGAAAAGTTGCACATCGTTTCAGTGTGGTCTATGAGAAGTGGAAAAATGTTGCTAAAGAAGCTAACCAAGCGCTGTGTGCACCGAGCTCAGACGACCTGCTGGATGGACACGTCACTAAAATATGCAGTGCCTCTAGGAGTCTGAATGAGGTTTATGACGATTGGAAGCGTATTGAAGTGCCTGACCATAACGCACGTCGCAGAGTCGACACCTGTGAATCAGTAACAAAGAAGATTTTTAATAATGCAATGGACCTTCTAGACACAAGAAAGGCTAAAGGTCAAATGCATGAAGAACAATTCATGGAAGAGATAGTGTCTGTAGCCTCAGTCAAGACAGGCACCAGCTCTCGCCACACTGAATTCTACTCTGCAAGCAGAACAAGTGCAGCTGCTGAGGTTGCTGCTAACCAAGCCACCTTAGAAGTCCTGCTGGAGCAAGAGCGTCATATTGAAGAACTTCAGAGACTTGAAGCTGAAGCCGCACAGTTTAAAGCGAGACAAGAGGCTGAAGCCGCCCAGTTAAAAGCCAAGATGGAGGCTGAAGCCGCCCAGTTAAAAGCCAAGATGGAGGCTGAAACTGCAGAAAGACAAAGAGTGCTAGAAGCCAAACGCAGAGAACTAAATCGATTGGAAACTATTAAGAAGCTAAAGGCTGCCAAGGCACGACAGCAAGTGTATGAGCAGAGTGAATGTTCAGCTCAAGTAGCTAAACGAAGTGACTGCTCAGATGAAGAAGTAAATGAGCTTCTCCATCGACGTGTCTCTGTGAAGAGTGAAGTGGAAATCAAGCCTCAAACTAGCCTATTACAGCACCGTTCTCCACCACGAGCTGTATCACAAACAAGGCAAGAAGACAGATCTGAAGACAGCACAGCAGCTCTTGTCAGATTGTTTGCAGAAGCCATCAGTGCAAGTCGCATTCCTATACCTGAACCTACAGTGTTCAATGGCGACCCACTCAGATACAACGACTGGAAGGTGTCCTTTCAGACGCTTGTTGGCAGGAAGAACATACCAGCCGAAGAGAAGATATATTATCTGCGCAAGTACGTGGGTGGATCTGCCAAGAAGGCCATAGAGAGCTACTTCTTACTAGGCACAGAGTCAGCCTATTATGCAGCATGGCACATCCTAGATGAGCGATATGGCAATCCATTCCTCATTGCCAAGGCCTTCAGAGATAAGATTGAGTCATGGCCCAAAATAAGCTCCAAATGCAGTGTGGAACTTCAAGAACTCGCCGACTTCCTGCGCAGCTGTGAGGCTGCCATGTCTCAGGTCAGAGGTCTTGAAATACTTAATGATTGCAACGAGAACCAGAAAATACTCTCCAAACTTCCAGACTGGCTGACTTCAAGATGGAGTAGGAAGGTCATGACCACAGAGGATGAAACTCACATGTTCCCGAGCTTCAGCCAGTTTGTCAAGTTCCTCACACGTGAAGCCAGAATCGCTTGCCACCCAATAACCTCTCTTCATGCTCTGAAGCCAGGGGAAAGTATTCTGGACAAGGGTGCCAGGAGCAGAGATCCTGGAGCAAGGGTTTTAGCAACCAGCTCAGATGAGAAAGCCGTCGCCACAGGCTGTGTCTTCTGTGAGAGGGCAGGACACAGTCTACAGAGGTGTCGCAAGGTTATGCAGATGACAATCAGTGAACGAATTAAGTTTGTCCAAGAGAAGAACTTGTGTTTCGGCTGTCTGAAGTCTGGTCATCGCTCCAAGGACTGTAGAGATAGAAACACCTGCGACACCTGTGAGAGAAGACATCCAACTTGCCTCCATGATGATCGCACCAAGGAAGAAAGGATGTCAACAAGGCCTGATGGAGCAAGGAACAGTGATAAGTACAAAGAAAGAGAGAATAATCAGCCACAAGACCAGGCAGAGAGACCATCACGTGAGGCGACATCATTTAGAGTCATCCAGAATGATGGGGACACTCATACATCCACAATAGTTCCAGTGTGGGTGTCATCTACAGGTGAGCCAAGTCGTGAGGTTCTGGTGTACGCACTCCTCGATACACAAAGTGACACAACCTTTATCCTCGAAGAGACAGCAAAGGCTCTCAACACAAAAGGTGAACCAGTTCAGCTAAAGCTCTCCACGCTGGCTTCAAGAAACACAGTCGTGTCCTGTTGGAAGCTGACAGGTCTACAAGTAAGAGGATTCAATTCAGACAAGATAATCACTCTGCCAGTGACTTACTCAAGAGAGTTTATCCCTGCAAACAGAGACCATATTCCCACACCAGAGACAGCGAAGGCATGGCCTCATCTTGAACACATTGCAGATGAGATCGCTTCTCAGCAAAGCTGTGATGTCGGCCTGTTAATTGGCTACAACTGTGCTCAAGCCCTCGTTCCAAGACAAGTGGTGACTGGTGAGGAACATCAGCCGTTTGCTCAGAGAACAGACTTGGGCTGGAGTGTGGTGGGATATGGTAACCCGTGTCTCAACTATGGAGATACAATCGGAATCAGTCACCAAGTCATTGTGAAGCAAGTGACGCCAGGTCTACCGTCCTCTTCAGACCTCACAAGTGAAGTGCACTATGTCTGTAGAACACAGATCAAAGAAGTTGTGTTACCTGCAGATGTCATAAAGATGCTGGAGTCTGACTTCGCTGAAAGAGTGTCAGAAGCCAGCCCCATCTCTCAAGAGGATCTAAGGTTCCTGTCGAAAATGGAGAAGGGCATCAAGTTAAAGAGCGACGGTCATTATGAAATGTCGCTGCCATTCAAGAAGGAAAGGCCTAACTTACCTGATAACAAGATCTGTACTATCCATCGTCTCAACTGTCTAGAAAGGAAGTCGAGAAGAAACGATCAGTACCACACAGACTACAAGACCTTCATGGATGAGACCATAACCCGTGGAGATGCAGAAAGGGTCCCAGAGGAAGACATCTACAAAGCTCCAGCTTGGTATATCCCACATCATGGGGTGTATCATCCACAAAAGCCTGGGAAGATACGTTTTACCAAGTGAAAGAGTTACCAAGTGGAGAAGTCAAGGTGGGAGAGATCGCAAGTGACGACCCTGAACTTAAGAAGGCCCAGGTTCTCAACACCCAGGCGCAGTCGGAGGTGATCTTTCCTGTGGAGGCCAAGGACCGAAGTTATTGTATTTAGTTTTGTTTACTTTCTATGCAGTAGGTTGGCTCTAAGTCATTGTAAAATCATATACAATTGATATGTTTGGTGGGAGTGTAACTGCCTCTGTGTTCAGTTTGAGTTTTTGGTTCCTACCAGTTTTTGGTTCCTACCTAAATGCTGTAGATTAAGGGCGGAACTAATGGTTGAAGCGCACAGTGTTCCGGGGACGTTTTATGCCGACGCACGCGTGTCAAAATCTCCGTATATAAGAGAAAGTTCCGTCACAGTCAGTCAGTTCGGTCGGTCAGTTCAGTCAGTGAAGTTCCATAATTTCCTCTCTTATTGCATGCAGCCAATAAGGTACGTTTGGTGTTGTGGTTGTTAGCTGTGTGTAGGCTCAAGCCAGGTAGCTAAAGTGCTAACGAAATGTTTGCTAAGTGAGTTTATTATTATTATTATTGCAGAAGGATTTAATGTGTTTTGTAGGTTAAGTTCATTTTGGTTAACAATATTGTAAAGACATGTGACACTAAGAGACGAAGTAGAAATAATATGGATGTATGTTGTTATTGTTTGATCTGTGATTTATTGTATTTCATGTGTGTGTTTCACAGTTCTCACGGTCTGGATTTGAATAAATCCTACCAGTATCATAAAGAACGCATTGCTGTCATCATTGCATGAGAGGGAATTACAGTGATAATGACTCTGATAGTGACAATGACTCTGATAGTGAGAGTGATAATGACTCTGATAGTGACAGTGATAATGACTCTGATAGTGACAGTGATAATGACTGATAGTGACAGTGATAGTGACATGCTGATAGTGATAGTGATAGTGATAGTGACTCTGATAGTGACAGTGACTCTGATAGTGACAGTGATAGTGATATTGATATTGATATTGCATATAGCATATTAATAGACCCAGGCGTATGGCGCCGTACGAGATGGCTGCCGTGTCGCGAGCTCCCGCACGACGACGCAGTTTTTTGTTATTTATTCTTTTTATAACTATTTTAGTTCAGGATGTTAGCAGCAAGTTCACTTATAACTTTTGCACACTTCGGGAGATCAGATCGACAGTCGCTCGCCGCCTACCGGAGTTTTTTCATTCTTTCGACTCGGACGTCCCGCCCGAAGTCACAGCTGGATTATCTCCGTCCATTTTGGGCACGATTACACGCAAGCGTCGCCGGAGGAAGCGAGGGAAGCGAGCCGGCGTGCTAGTCAGGCTGAGACGTCGATCCGATCGCCCCCCACTACCCACCATTCTACTGGCTAATGTACAGTCTCTGGACAATAAGTTAAGCGAACTACAGGCTCGTATTCAATTCCACCGGGAAACTAGGGACAATTGTATTATCTGCCTTACGGAGACATGGATGTCGGAGGGGGTTACCGATGCAGCTATCGAGCCGACGGGATTTTCCGTACACCGGGCGGACAGAACAAAGGCTCTCTCCGGTAAAGATCGCGGAGGGGGGGTATGTCTCATGATAAACAGATCTTGGTGCAACCAAAGTCATGTACATCCCCTCAAGTCCTTCTGTTCCCCGGACCTGGAGTACCTGATGCTTATGTGCCGTCCATACTGGCTACCTCGGGAGTTTACAGCGGTAACCGTGACCGCTGTTTACATTCCCCCACAAGCCAACACGGACACAGCGCTGAAGGAACTGTACGGGGCTATCAGCGAACAGGAGTCGGCCCACCCCGAGGCTGCTCTCATCGTGGCGGGGGACTTCAACAAGGCGAACCTGAAGAAGGTTCTCCCGAAGTTCTACCAACACATAAAGAGCAACACACGGGGCGAGCGGATCCTCGACCACTGCTACACTCCCTTCCGTGATGGCTACAAGGCCCTCCTCCGCCCACCGTTTGGCAAATCAGATCACCGCTCTATCCAGCTACTCCCCGCCTATAGGCAGAGACTGAAGCAGCAACCGATCGCTGTGAGGGAGGGTCCAATGCTGGTCGGACCAATCAGATTCTACGCTGCAGGATTGTTTTGATCACGCTGACTGGCACAAGTTCCGCGTTGCCTCGGACAATAACATCAACGAGTACGCGTCGTCGGTCACCGGGTTCATCAAGAAGTGCATAGATGACGTTGTACCGACCAAGTCGGTTCGGATATATCCCAACCAGAAACCGTGGATTAACGGCGATGTTCGCGCTGCCCTACATGCGCGTAACGCCGCCTTTGGTTCCGGGAATACGGAGGAATATACGAGAGCCCGTTACGACCTCCGTAAGACCATCGTCACTGCCAAGCGGGAGTATAAGGACAGAGTGGAAGATAAATTCAAGAAACACGATGCGAGGGGTATGTGGCAGGGGCTGCAGAAGATAACGAACTTCAGAGGGAGAGCCAGTTGTGTAGAGAACTCCTCTACCTCCCTCCCAGGAGAGCTAAATACATTTTTTGCTCGGTTCGACGTAAACGGCAGCCCGCCGAAGCCAGCACCGACTGGGGAGACCAGCCAGCTGCGCATCTCGGAGGCGGATGTGCGCCGCACCTTTAAGCGGCTGAACATCCGTAAGGCGGCAGGCCCCGACGACATCCCGGGCCGCGTCCTCAGAGCATGCGCAGACCAGTTGGCAGGAGTCTTTGCAGACATCTTCAACCTCTCCCTGTCCCAGGCTGTTGTCCCCGCGGTCTTCAAGATATCCACCATCGTGCCTGTCCCTAAACAAACCAAGGTAACATGCCTGAATGACTACAGACCTGTGGCCCTCACCTCGATCGTTAGCAAATGCTTCGAGAGGTTGGTCAAGGACTTTATTTGCTCCGCGTTACCTACCACGCTGGACCCATGGCAATTTGCATATCGTCAAAATAGATCCACGGACGACGCAATTGCCATGGCCCTCCACACTGCCCTTTCCCACCTGGAGGGGAAGAACTGTTATGTGCGAATGCTGTTTGTGGACTACAGCTCAGCATTCAACACAATAGTTCCTGCCAAGCTCGACACCAAGCTGAGAGGTCTAGGCGTACCCCCATCCATGTGCAGCTGGATACTGAACCTCCTGTCGGACCGCCGCCAGGTGGTGAGGATGGGCAGCACCACATCAGAGCCACTGACCCTCAACACGGGAGCCCCCCAGGGATGCGTGCTGAGCCCTCTCCTCTACTCCCTCTACACCCACGACTGCATGGCTATGCACAGCTCCAACGTCATCGTCAAGTTTGCTGACGACACGACAGTGATAGGCCTGATCGCCGGCGACGACGAGACAGCCTACAGGGAGGAGGTCGGATCGCTGGAGCAGTGGTGCCAGGAGAACAGCCTCGCCCTCAACGTCAAGAAGACCAAGGAGCTGATCGTGGACTTCAGGAGGCAGAGGGGAGAGCACAGCCCTATCTCCATCGACGGCGTTGCAGTAGAGAGGGTCAGCAGCTTCAAGTTCCTCGGCGTGCACATCTCCGAGGACCTCACATGGTCCACGCACACCACACACGTGGTGAAAAAGGCCCAACAACGCCTGTATTTTCTCAGGCGTCTGAAGAAATTCAGCATGGGCCCCCGCATCCTGAGAACATTCTACAACGGCACCATCGAGAGTGTTCTGACAGGGTGTATCACCGCCTGGTACGGGAACTGCACGGCACTCGAGCGCAGAGCGCTTCAAAGGGTGGTGCGGACGGCCCAGTATATCGTTGGAGGTGAGCTCCCCTCCCTCCTGGACATTTACAACCAGCGGTGCGTGGCCAAGGCCAAAAGAATTATAAAAGACATTGCCCACCCCAGCCACGAACTTTACTCACTATTACCGTCAGGCAGGCGATACCGCAGTATCAAGTGTCGTACAAATAGGCTTAGAGATAGCTTCCACAGTCAGGCCATCAGGCTGCTGAACAAGGGCGTATAACATATAACAATGTATATTTTATTACATTGATTTATATATATATATTGCTCTTTTCTGTGCTGATTTTTGCATTTTATAAATTGCATTTTTTATTTTTTATTTTTATTATTATATTCTTTATTCTATTTTTTATTCTATTTTTATCTATTTTTATTTTATCTTATTTTATAACTGCTGTCTGTCGTCGGGTATTGCACACAAGATTTTCACATCACTGCTTTATACTAAACTGTAAACTGTGAAGTGACAATAAACTTGACTTGACTTGACTTGACTTGATAATGACTGTGATAGTGATAGTGATAATGACTCTGATAGTGATAGTGATAATGACTCTGATAGTGACAGTGATAATGACTCGGATAGTGATAGAGATAGTGATAATGATAATGACTGATAGTGAGAGAGATAGTGATAATGACTGATAGTGATAGCGATAGCGATAGTGATAATGACTCTGATAGAGATAGTGATAATGACTCTGATAGTGATAGAGATAGTGATAATGATAATGACTCGGATAGTGATAGTGATAATGACTGATAGTGATAGAGACAGTGATAATGACTGATAGTGATAATGACTCCGATAGTGATAGAGATAGTGATGGCAAGGGTGATAGTGACAGTAATGGTGATGACAATAGTGATAATGATAGTTATAATGAGAGGGTATAGTAATAGTGATGCTGATGCTGACAGTAATAGTGAAAGTGATAACAATGGTGATAGTGAGAGTAATGTAGACCGTGGTAGTGACCGTGATCATGACAGAGATAGTAACAGTGATAATGACAGTGATAGTGTGTAAGTGTACAAGTGAGTGTGTGTAAATGCAGGACTCACATCAGCGTTGGAGGCTCCAGGGAAGGCCACCTGGAGATAGTGAAGCCTGGCTGCTCTAATGGCGTTAAACCAGTCAACCATTTCCTGAAGGGGTAAAACATCATAGATACAAATACTGTTTCATTGTTAGATGAGAAATATATATTGTTTTACATTTTTGGGGTTTATTTTTACCAAAGAAACACCCCCATTTATATCACAAATGGTATATTCCAAAATTAACCACATATTGTATTCTATAATTCTGCAAAACAAGCAAAACAATATGTCCACGTCTTAATCTAGCAATTACAAATAATGTCCAGCAGAGGGCGACATGTAATAACTTGTTGTGGCCCGAGGACTTCTGCCTCTACATCCTAACATAGGGCCATTGTGAATCACCTTGCCATCGCCATGGTAAACAAAGATGTTCCTCGTGCTGTTGTCGTTCAGATAGGTGATCTGCAGCCCGTGGGCGTGGCCTATTTTCGTCGGCTGAAAGGTGGCATTGAGGGTATTGATTCTCATCACCGCTTTAGGCTCCTTAGCCTGGAGACGAACGAGAGCGAGAGACAGAGAGACAGAGAGACAGAGAGAGAGAGACAGAGAGACAGAGAGAGAGAGAGACAGAGAATAGCAGTGAAATAGGTTTATATTTGTATCTGAGTTTATAGCATGACAGTGCTGGTGTTTGCATATTCTTAAAATATGTCAGACATTGACACACTCATCGACAAATAGGCCGGTTGTGACTACAATACAAAAAATGACAAAAGTATATTGGCAGAAAGATACTGTGCCTGCTATTGTATATCAATAATTATATTATATACCTTCAAGTTAGCAGCGGCACAGTTGATGACAAGAGACAGAGAGCGATAGATGAGAGAGAAAGAGAGAGAGAGACATTGAGAGAGGAGAGATACAGAGACAGGGAGACAGAGGAGATAAAGAGAGAGAAAGTCAGAGACAGAGGAGATAAAGAGAGAGAAAGTCAGAGACAGAGAGAGAGCGAGAGAGAGAGATAGAGACCGAGGGAGAGAGAAAGAGAGAGACCGAGAGAGACAGAGACAGAGACAGAGAAAGTCAGAGACAAAGAGAGAGAGAGAGAGAGAGACAGAGGGAGAGAGAAAGAGAGAGACCGAGAGAGACAGAGACAGGGGAGATAAAGAGACAGAGAAAGTCAGAGACAAAGAGAGAGAGAGATAGAGACCGAGGGAGAGAGAAAGAGAAAGACCGAGAGAGACAGAAACAGAGACAGGGGAGAGAAAGAGAGAGAGAGAGAGACATGAGACAGAGAGAGGAGAGAGACAGACAGACAGAGAGAGGAGAGAGCTTGAGGAGAGAAGTGGTGACGACAGAGACACTCACATCGTGCTTGTTGAAGTACTTTAGGACACCTTCCCGCTCAGACAGAATGAACTTCCGGCTGAGGTACTGTCCGTTGTCTTTTCCTCGTTTCCATAGAGACCCCTCTCTGTAGCCTGCCGAGAGGCAGACATGCACAAGACATAGCGTACTTTAAACCGAAGGAATACGGGCAGCAGTATAGTCCAACAGGTAGAGCGGTCGCCTCACAGCCGGAAGGTTGCCGGTTCGATCCCCCGGCTCCACCTCTTAGCAAAAACTGTGGAGTTGTCCTTGAGCAAGACACCCTAACCCCTAACCCCTGCTGGCTGACTCCGTCGTCGGTGGTTGAACGTGTGTATGCATGGGTGAATGTGAGGCATATAAAAGCATCCATTACCATTAACACAAGAGAAACAAGGGATCACCTAACCTGCACACCCTTGTAATTCACTAAAATTAGTGTCAAAAGCTCTGTGTACACAAATACAAGCTCTAATCACTACTAGACCCAGAAACACTTTTCTGGGACGTTGGTACCATTCCATGACGTTTTGCTTAAATCCTCTTGGATCGTGAACCAAGGAATATGAGATGGCACCTCCTCAAGTCTAAGACCAACTCACATTGTCCCCGGGCTTGGATTCCACAATATTGTGTGTGATGGCCATTGTTCTCTGGTGGCTACGTTGTGTCTCGACACTGCACCACAAAGCACCATTATGTGAGACAAAGAGGTAGTTATTAGTTAGATAGAGAGAGACCGAGAGAGAGAGAGAGACCGAGCAGAAGCAGTAGAGAAGTAATAAACATTGAATGACACTTCTATAACCACCTGTCAATCAAGTGTATGAACAAATGGGTCAAGCTTTTAGAGTGGCCACTGACGAAAGCAACAAGGCACATACACGTACATGCAATCCATTAACTCCATTAAAGGCAAGACCAGAAATGAATCAGGAACTAGTTGTGGGGTAGGATGTAAGAATTACATAGAACAAGATAATGATATTAATACACACACACACAACACAAACACACACGTACACACACATACGCAAATTTGGCAATGAGTATTTCACACCCACACCCACACCCACACACACATCCGGATATTACCCGGATATTACACATAAGATAGCGGAAGGTTTGAGTGAAAAAAGGAACAATAAGTAGAGAAAAAGAGTAACTGAAGGTCGCTAGGAGACGTGGAAACGCCCTCTGAGCAGCACGCCGTCCATCAGTGGATGGAAGGGAAATACATTTGATCCACGTTTGTCCTTCTCCAAACCTTTGCTGCCTGATGCTTCCTAATAGAAATTCTAATATTTGGTTCCCGGATCATTATGAAATAAATACTTTCGCCATACTCTTGTCATGATGAAGAAAGCACGTAATAATATTCATACCGGCACATTAAAATAACATTTACCAGATGTTGCATCATGTTAGGACTTCACTTTGTACTCTGGTAACTTCTTGTAATTGTTTACATTTTCTCATGAAAACATGATTAATCGGTTGATCTGAAAATTAATAATTGACTACGGAAATTGTCATAAGCGTTGTTGGGCATTACAATAACATCAAATGTCCTAATAATAATAATAAAAAATCCAGCAGTAGACTGGGTGTTAGTGCACAGGGTTCAATGGTTGTCTAGGGTTCTGTGGACGTCCACGGCACCGGTGGACCTCCGCGGTACCGTGGCCGCCCAGAGCAGAGTTCTCTATGTGGGCATTAGATCAGCCGGAGGACCCTGGAACGCTGGGAATGATAAACGGATTGAATTTGTTGTTCTCGCCAGTTAAAGAATAGGAGATACTGTGACCGGGGACAGAAAAACAACACTGATCAACTCATGATGGGTAAGCATGCATAGCCAGTATGGTGTGTGTGTGTGTGTGTGTGTGTGTGTGTGTGTGTGTGTGTGTGTGTGTGTGTGTGTGTGTGTGTGTGTGTGTGTGTGTGTGTGTGTGTGTGTGTGTGTGTGTGTGTATTTGTTTGTTTGAGTGTGTATGGGTGCGTGTGTGTTCATGTGTGTGCATTTGCGCGCGCGCGTGTGTGAATGCGCGCGTTTGTGCATGCATGTGTGTGTGTGCGTGTGTGCGTGCATGCATGTGTGTGTGCATTTGTGTGTGTGTGTTTGTTTGTTTGAGTGTGTATGGGTGCGTGTGTGTGTTCATGTGTGTGCATTTGCGCGTGCGGGCATTTGTGTGTGTGTGTGTTTTCATGTGTGTGTATTTGTGCATGCATGTGTTTGTGTGTCTGCATTTGTGCATGCGTGTGTGTCTGTGAGTGCGGTGTGTGCGTGTGAGTGCGTGTGCGTATGCACACGTGTGTGTTTAAGGTTTACCTGCAGAGTACGGCTCCTGCTTTTTGACACACACAAACTCGTTCCTCTCGTACCTGGCTCGGATCCACTGTTCCCGCAGGAGCCTGCGGAGAGAGGAGCGCCCTGGTTAGACTGTGATGTCATTTCCTCTTCCTGTTTCAACTCACCTACGGCCGGGATGTGTCTTGTTGAGGAGCGAACATACGCTTACTGACTGACCGGCTCCGTTCTAGATTCGAGCTGACATCGTCACAGCAGCTCACCGTCCATGTTGCTTATTATTCTTTAATTATCTTATGATATTTGCTTTTTATTTATGTTTTTGTGGAATAATTCCCCCCAGATATCATCAGCCTAACCCTCATAAAAGTACTGGCATTTTTGTGGTTAGAGCTCAGTGATTGGACAGATGTCCTCTCTTTGCAATCCCACTTCCTGTGCACACTAAAGCCACAGGAGGTGGGTGCAGTGGCCTCCTAAGAGACTTTGTACTGTGTACACTTTCTGCTGCCACAAAAAAAAACCTTGAAGACTTCGATGGCTCAAAACTACGGACCTGAAAACGGTCATTGGGTTCAAACTAAATTGAGCGCAACGCACACAGCAGGTGTGTCAGACCTGTTCATGTTCCCATATCACCCATTACGTCTCAACGGTAGCCTCACACAGTGGCCACAGCGGCTTCCGAGAACAGCAGGGCGTGGCAGGGCGTGGCAGGGCGGGGCAGCGGCCGCGGCCTCCTGACTTACGTGCAGTCTGTGTGCGTGGGACGGTAGTAGAACGCAGGCATGCTGGGTTCATATTTGGCCTTGGCCTTGCGGTTACCCCTGGAGGCCATAAACTGTAGAGGAAGAGGAAGATCTTTCATTAAGTGGACATTGTTTTACTATATGGGCTGAACACACACACACGCGATGTGAATAACACACAGATCAGCTACATGTTGAAGCAAAGTTCCCAACGTTCAAGCTACACACATTTGAACCACGTAAGTACGGATGTATAGGGTCTCTAAACTCATGGGGGTGAACCTTAGACTAATAAGATAAATATAGCTAATAAACTAGAGAGCCCCCGGTAGGGAGCATACATCCGCCACACCAAAAAGTCCCCAGGATCCGGATTTGGATCCGGATCTGTGCCAAAATCAAATCAACTCTTCCTTGGCCCATAAGAAATCAAACCACCAAGTGTTGTTACAATTCCGTATAGCTTTTTGAGTTATCTTGCTGACAGACTAACAGGTGGCGAAAGCACAACCTCGGATCCATCTCCGATGGCAGAGCTAATGAACAGACAGAGGGAGAGATAGATAGATAGATAGATATTTACGAATGGCCGCTGTTTACTTATTGTAGTATTGTTCAAAGTGACACAGAATGTGTTCCCCACTATGTGTTTATGTGGACGAGTCTTCCCAGTACATGTGTGGATTTAAACATTGTTTTAAAACCAGTTTAACACAGCAACACGTTGGGTTTTAAACCAGTTTAACATCAAACGACACATCTGGAGGATTGGTACACATACATACATACATACATACATACACGCGCACACACACACACACACACACACACACACACACACACACACACACACACACACACACACACACACACACACACACACACACACACACACACACACACACACACACACACACACACACACACACACACACACACACACACACACACACACACACACACACACAGTGAAATGAGTTTCTCTCTTGCATTTATCCCATCCTAGTATATTAAGAGTCCTGGACAGATAAGGGGAACGGATCCGGAGATCCGGAGACGGATGAGCGTGTCTCCGTGGTTCTGACCTCCACCTCAGAGTCGCTCCACGGGTCCAGCAGGACTGACTTGACTTTGCTGATGTGCGTGATGTTTCTGTGGAGGCCCGAGCAGCTTTGGCAGATGAAGATGCCCAGGGTGTAAGAGGCCCAGGTGGGGTCTGCCAGGGAGACCGAGAAGACACGGAAGACGCGGATTCAAAAATGAGTCGTTGCCGTCGAAAGACATTCACCGACCAAATGGACCGCTGGTTAGCATGGCAGCATGTAATCAACAGGCTGGCTACCAAAATGCATAAGTCTCGAATTGTATAGTTAATATGAAGCCAGTCATAAGTTTCCAGAACCCCCATGGGGGGGGATCTCTCTCTCTCTCGGTTACACACAGTACTCATTGCTAGTTCTAGACTGTTGTAGACCCAGTTCTGTGAGTCAGTATTCACCCTACAGAAATAATTCAGAAGTTGTTCAGATGTTCAGAGGTCTTTTTAGGAACATCTATACAATTAACTAAATACAATTGTATTTATCTATGAATATTATTTATACAACTCAACACATAATAGGCCTATAATAACAATAATACTAGAAATAATACTACTACCAGTTGAAATGACAAGAGGAAGTGTGGTCCTCTGTCAGTTTGGTTTACAACACCTGATTAAGCAGGACAGTCAGCTTATAACACTTGCTTAGGCAGGCTATGCCGTTTAAAACACCTGATTAAGCCGGCTTAATGACATTAAGTCCAATTAAGAACCCAAATCGTAGGCTTAGTAGTAGGCCTACCTATTCGAGTTTAAATTTGCCTAAATTTGAGGTTGTTTTGAGAGCAGATGTAAGTAGTACGCCTAGCCCTTTGTCACTTTCACTTCTCCCGAACTAACTGTTTTAGTATTGTTTCATACTGTAGGTGACACTACTACTACTCAACCCGGAGAGGAAGACACCTGTACACGTGAGCCTGTAACACACCTACACGTCCTAACTAGAAGTCTAACCACCACAACAACAACAGCAACAGCGGCAGGTGTGTGTGACGCCTGTGCCCACCTGGAGCTCCACAGTCCACGCACGCCTCGTTCCCGGGTTGGTCCACAAGTTGTCCAAGACGCCTTCTGTTCTCCTTCTCCTTCTCCTCCGAAGCCATGGCGCATACTTTATTTTCTGGGGGAGGTTTTACAACACAATCTTCTTGCTGCTGCTCGGTGTATCTCACACTCCAGTACATCTGAACAAACACAAATGTGTCGTCACACTATGTGACAATGTGACCGTGGAAGGACCCCGGGTCGATCGTTCGTCGTACCGCGCAGTCTGGTGGTGCGTAAAACAGTCATCACTTATCATAGGCTTAACCCTTAATAGACACTCTCAGTCGCACACTGTCTGACTGTCTGTCCTGCAGACAGACAGACAGAGTCGTTAGACAGAGTGTCTAACGAGTGGTTCAGCTACGTCCTTATGCGATTTGCTTTAATTTCCCCAAGAATAAATCCAAAACTATTTAATTCAACATTTAAAAAGGTAGATGGGGTAGTCGTAGTATAGACGGTTGGGTTTTCAGCGCCATCTGGTGCCAGAGAAGGGTAACACATTTTGTGCGGACTGTACAAATCATCATCTTATATCATTGACTTAAACAAAACCCATTAACCCCAGTTACTAATGGAGAGAGAGAGAGAGAGACAGAGACAGACAGACAGACAGACAGAGAGCGAGCGACTTTCAGTTACAACTGTAAACTACATTCAAAATTCTTTATGTTTGCCATTGTGTAATAAGAACAAAGTATAACAAAAATAAAAATAAGAATAAAACCAAAAAAAAAAGTTTGTACTAGAGTGAATGAAACTAAACACTGCCTGTTCAGTTTTCTCCCCACGGAAAGGGCAACCCGGTGTACAAAGGATATTACTCAGTATTCCACTTTTGTTTGTTTTTTTCTAAAAGGGAAGCAGGTAATAAATCTGAAAGGTAAGGAATGCAATGTTTCACTTCTCGTGTACATAACACAAACATCACAACTCACTCACCACAATAGCCCAATAACAATAATAAATAATAATCAACCCATATCCTATAAATATCAAATACAAATATATAATAATAATAATAATTATTATTAACAATCTTTCATATACACGTTTCATATGTCAAACATTATACACCATATTCAAATCCTACCAAAAGCCTATGCACGTCTTTCTCCGCAATAGGAAACTACAGCTCCCATAATGCCCCGCGGCAAATCAGGAAGTACAGCACCCATGTCAAATACCGGTCCCTGCGTTTCATTTAATCAAACATTCAGAAAGCTAACGAAAACAAGCACGGATGGACATGGATGGGACAGCAACGTTATAAGTCAAATGTTAGCTTTATATTCCACAGCTTCACCATTTCGTTAACTTTGATTATCAGAAACTAAACTGCACAGTGCAACGATACAGCATAGCGATAGCAGACAACATGAAGCGTACAACCAGCTTACCAAGCGGCTGCATACCGGGTTGAAAGTCAGTACAAAGGAAACGAATCTCGCGCATCCTTTTCAAGAGGTAAACACCGGTCACGTGGACCCACAGCACGCCCCTCTCTTAAAGAGGGACCGCACTATTGGGCTAATGAACCTCAAAACGTTTCTCAATTAGCTATTTGCAGCTCTGGTTTAACGTAAACATTTGATTGAAACATGTAAATAAGAAATAACAAAACTACACAAATGACATAACTCCACAGAAAACACAACACTGCCAATCATAGAAAAAAAAAAAAAGATATACCGGTATATATATATATCAGTGGTGAAGCGTCAGGGCCTTCAAGGTATTCAGAGAAGACCCTGGAACACTCAGATGAAAAAAAACTAATTAATTGTATTAATAAAATGTAATACAATTTAATAAAATGTAATAAAATTTAAATAAAATGAATAAATGAGAATCGTATCTGTGTTGTTATCTGTTATATTACAGTGTTACTGTTACGTTATCCATTCATCAGCGGATTTGTCTTAGCACAAGAAACACACATCCACTCAGGGTCGCGTCGGAGGGGAGAGGGAGTTGATTACAGACATGCGCAGTACACGGTCACTACAGGGGTCCGCCCAGGGACTAACAACCGTCCAATGAAATGCCTGTAAAACGAGGCTGCATTACACACAATACACTATGTTCAATACCCCCCACTCAGGCTCATCTTTACAGCAGACAAAACAACAAACTTATGTCACACATATAAAACTTATATTACAATAACTCTAACATCTTATGGTTACCGATGGTTTCTTCAAACAAGTAACATTTGAACCTTTCAAACTTGACCTTTGTTAGTGGCTTGGTCAGAACATCTGCCACCATGTGTTCTGTGGGACAGTACTCAATTTCAATGTGTCTTCTCTGACTCATTTTAACCTCACCTTTACGCTGTGTAAAGTCAATGCCCAGAAAAAGTTCCCCTAGATCCTTCATCTTAAATTTATTTTTCAGCATTTATTTCACCTCACTGACCAGCTCGTTGTTATTGGCCGCAATTAACAAATCGTCCACCCAAATGTTCAGGATCACCCTTTCACCCTCAAATTGTTTTTCATAAACGCAATTATCTGCTGCGTTTTGTTCAAAATCCTTTTCTACTAGGTGATCATGTACTACCGGTACATGTACACACACATTAGTTTCTCTGCATTTAACCCATCCTAGCATTAGGAGCAGTGGGCTGCTATTGTATGTAGTGTATATACAGCAGAGCAGTGCAGGGGGTCTGGTGCCTTGCTCAAGGGCACCTCGGCAGTGCCCAGGTGTTTCAGGGAACTTGAACCGGCGACCTTCCGGTTCCCAAGCCAGACTGAGCTATCCTGCCACCCCTGTCAGCCAATAGCAGGGCAGCATTGCTGAGATGCCTATCAAGTCATATCTGTTGAAATATGACTCTCACCCCGGGTGGAGGTGACACCACCCGGGGTGATTTATGTGAAGAAGACTTCTCACTTCACTAACCAAACCCATCAGCGGGGTTCTTCACCGTGAAGAAAGGACTGTGACACGCACACTCACACTCACGTTTGAAGCAAAACAATGAACGTGAAATATCGAACCAGTGCTCTAGCCCCGCCTAAGTACAATAACAAGGAATGCACCTGGGAACAACACACACACACAGCCAGTGGTGTCAGCCCAGAGAGTGGACTGACACAACCTCCACCCACAGAGCCCAGAGTGTGTGGACTGGAGCTGGGCTGGGCTGTAGCTCTCATTGGGTGGACAGAGACGGAGCGGTGCCCTGGGTGACCAGACAGACGGGCTATGCAGACAGACGGGCTATGCAGACAGACGGGCTATGCAGACAGACAGACGGGCTATGCAGACAGACAGACGGGCTATGCAGACAGACAGACGGGCTATGCAGACAGACGGGCTATGCAGACAGACGGGCTATGCAGACAGACAGACGGGCTATGCAGACAGACAGACGGGCTATGCAGACAGACAGACGGGCTATGCAGACAGACGGGCTATGCAGACAGACAGACGGGCTATGCAGACAGACGGGCTATGCAGACAGACGGGCTATGCAGACAGACGGCGGGACATTTTGTATGGTTCAGAAAGTCCCCTTCCCCCTTGTGGAAATGATGTTCAACCATCTGGGTTTGGTACCAAGTCATCAGTACGGCCCAGGCTTAGGTAGGTGTGTGTGTGTGTGTGTGTGTGTGTGTGTGTGTGTGTGTGTGTGTGTGTGTGTGTGTGTGTGTGTGTGTGTGTGTGTGTGTGTGTGTGTGTGTGTGTGTGTGTGTGTGTGTGTGTGTGTGGCAGTACAAAATATATGTTGTACATCTGTCCAAAATATGTTTTGTTTTGTCTATTTTTTACAGTGGTAGGGATGTTTGGAACAGCTCTGGCGAGGTGTGGTTGGTGGTGGAGGGGGAGCCAGTGTACCCGGACACGCTGCCAACAATAACGCATTGGTACGCATTTTAAATAAAGAATACACAGAGCCATTCATGTGTTCATGTATTTCCTTCATGAATCTAATACATACATACATATGTATGTGTGTGCCATGGACAATTTTAAATTAAGTCAGTCATGTATGTCATTAAGCCGTCGTTAATTCTTTCTGTGGCACAATTCTCTGTATGAATCAAACTGAAAGATTAATAGGTTTCAGAATTGGTTCTTTCCTTTCTTCTTTATTCAAGATTCAAGATGTTTGTAGTGACCGCTTGTCGCTCCCCGATTGTGTTGACAGGCGTCACGATGCTCCATGATTAGTTCTCTACTCGGTAACAAAGTTTGTGATGCAAATAAAGTAGAATGTCCAAGTTGCGACTGGTGTAGTTTGCAGGGTTTTATTGTCCAAAAAAGAATAATAGTGAATAAATGGTTAAATCAGAACAGTTGTCAGTTGCTCAATTTATCAGTTCCAAACAGTGAAACAGGTAGGAAAACGTATCTCCTTAACAGGTGCATGCATTACACTGATCAGCAAGGTTACTTATAATAGAGGTGGTGTGCCCCCTAGAGTTCAAACATAAATATGACACCAAACATATATAGAAATTCTACAAGTCGGTTTCTGCTTCTACACACCGGCCCCTAATTGTGCACTAAACTAACACAATTACAAAAATATATTAAAGAAGCTACCGACATAACCAATTTCAATTTGATATCATAGTTCTAAACACAAATAAGCTTGACTGGGTCCTGGCCTCCATTTGTCCCTGTGCATGGGAAGAACAAATGTTAGTGATTCAGATAACAGTCAAGGTATTTCAAAGCATTAGGCTGTTGGTCAGGCTTTGTCCAACAAACTGGCTCCATTGTTATGGGTACTTTTCTACAAATATAAACAAACAAAATCTATTCTTGCTCATGCCTTATTCTGAGGCAGGCACCAGTAAGCATAGCTTACTGATTGGTCGTTCCAACGTGTTAGTTCTGGTTTTTAGGAGTACGCTGCGCACCAATCCTCTGGATCCAGGGCGCGTCTCCAGGACTTTTGCCATGACCCAGGACCCACGGGGTGCATTGGAGTCTATGATTTTTCTTTCTTTATTTCAGGGTCATCGGGATTGTCGGCGGTTAGTCGGTCAGGAAGTTTCGGCCATTCTCTTTCAGTGTCGCACATTAAGAATGCCTCAGCATGGAGACCGCGAGAAGCGTGGTCTGCCGGGTTCAACTTGGTGTTTATGGACCTCCACTGCCATACATTTGTTGCTTCTCTGATGACGCTCACCCGATTGGCTACAAAGGTGTGAAACCTTTGGTTTTCATTTTGTATATACCTTAGTACCGGTGTACTGTCTGTCCAGAACATGGAACTTTCAAGAGGGATTTTGAGCTCAGTCATCAACATTCGGTCAATGCGTACAGCAAGGGCTGCTGCAGTGAGCTCCATCCTAGGGATGGTTATTTGTTTGAGAGGTGCCACTCTCGCCTTTCCCGTTATGAAGGCTGTGGGCACATCATCTTGTTTGTTTGACATTTTTAGGTAGGCAACGACACCATACCCCATCTCACTTGCGTCGCAAAAGAGGTGCAACTGTGCAAACTGGATTGACCCGAATTGTTTGGGTTTGACACACCGCGGGATACTGAAGTCTTCCATCTGCTTCAAACCCATCAACCATTTTTGCCACGGTTTTCTGATGGCCTCTGGAATTTCCTGATCCCATCCGCTATCAAGCTTGCACAGTTGTTGTAGTATGTGTTTAGCTGTTTTCACTGTAATTTTGCACTGAATTCTATTTCACTTTTCACTTTTTTCAGTATTCATCAGAGTTATTTATTAATATATTATTACTGCCAATTTGCACTATACGTATTGTTGTGTATTGTATATACCTACGTATTACTGTAATAATACTGTAAATTGTGCAATTCATCTATCAATACACTTAGATTCATTTAGTTATATTTTGTTTATACTAGTTTTATTTAGTTAGTTGTTGTTATTTAGTTTTTAGCTTAGGTATTAGTATATTTGTGTGTGCATTTATTCCCCCTGTGTCAACTGTTGCACCTTAGTTTCCCTCGGGATTAATAACGTTTCTTGAATCTTGAAAACAAATGGGGCAAGAAATCCAAGTGGATCATAGACTGAGCTCACAATGGAAAGAATACCTTGTCTAGTCTCCGGTTTGGGTTTCAGGCTGACTTGGAACTTGATGGTGTCTTCTTCCACGCACCACTGTATTCCAAGCGCTCTTTCGATGGGAAGAGTTTGTTTCTCCAAATCCAGTGTCTTCACTTCCTTGGCTCTTTCCTGTTCAGGAATTGAAGCCAGCACAGTTCTGCTGTTACTTATCCACTTGGTCAAGTTGAACCCTCCTTTTGCACATACGTCCTTTAGCTCTGCACATAGTCTCACGGCTTCTTCTTCTGTGGAAACACTTTAAACAATCATCTACATAGAAGTTGTTTCGAACAGTGTCAACTGCTTCAGCTGAGAATGCTTCTGTGTTGTCCTCTGCAGATTTCAGTAGGGCATAACTGGCACAGCTGGATGAGGATGTAGCACCGAACAGGTGTACTGTCATCCTGAACTCAGCTAGGGGTTTAGTGACGTCCCCACCAGGCCACCATAGGAAGCGAAGATAGTCGCGGTCTGAGGGTGCAACTTTGACTTGATGGAACATTCCCTCCACATCAGCCATGAAAGCAATTGGTTCTTGTCTGAACCGCATCAAAACGCCAAGCAATGTGTTGGTAAGGTTGGGACCTTGGATCAGATTGTCATTCAGGGAAGTTCCTTGTAGTGAGGCAGAGCAATCAAAAACAACACAGAGTGTGTCTTTCCTTGGGTGGCGAACCCCATGGTGTGGTATGTACCATACCTTTCCACTGTCAGTCTTGAGCTCTTCTTGTGGCACAGGCTCAGCATGACCTTTCTGTATTACGCCTTCTAAAAATGTTCTGTATTCCTCGTGGAAAGTTGGATTCCGGTGGAACTTTCTCTTTAGTGACATCGTTCTTTGTTCTGCCAGATGGCGATTGTTTGGCATTTTGGTTTCCCTTTGCTTAAATGGAAGTGCAAGTTGATAACGTCCATCTCTTTTCACAGCAGAGTTCGACATAATCTCCACAAATCTTTTGTCTTCAACAGACATTTCCTTCTTTTCCTCATATTTCCTTTCTGGGAAATCATGGTTGTATTGTCCAATGAGAAGATCGTTCAAGTCTGCTACTGCAATCCGATTAGTGGTGACAGATGAGTGCAGTCCATCTCCATCATCCTTGTTTAGTGATCCATTCACTATCCATCCTAACACTGTTTTAACAGCATAAGGTCCCTCATTCTGACTGTTAATGACCTTCCACGGTTCCATTAGTTGTGGCGCATTGGTTCCAATGAGCAGTCCAAAAGGCGCATCAACTTCTGTCAGGTGAATCTCCTTCAGGTAGTCCCACCTTTCTAGTGCAGCTTGTGTAGGTATATGATCCTTGGCTATAGGGATTTCGTCTTGGATGTACAGCTTTGGCAGCTCGTAGAACTCAGAACTGTCTATGTTGCTTACTTCAAGTTGACCAGTGGGGATAAATGAAGTGTTAACAGCTTGCTCTTGGCCCATAGTCCTCAACAGGATTCGTGTTTTCTTTACCTTCGTATTCAACTGCCGTCTCAATGCTTCAGTACAAAAACATGCTGTACTCCCCGAATCCATGAACGCATACGTTTGGATGATTTTAGTTGATTTTCACTTGTACTGGTATGATTGAAAGTGTTTGGCCATCACCGGCCCCGGTAATGCCATGGGCTTCCAGAGAAACCTTCCCACTGCTGATTGACCTACTTGTTTCACCCGTCTTTTGTCCTTCATCTTTTCCTTTATATATGTGTAGAATTGTTGGATGTTTTTGGGAGCACACATCACAATTCAATCTGTTCGAACAATCTTTGCTTCTATGTCCCTTATTTAAACAGCCGAAGCATACTTCTTTGGACATCAAGCATTCCATTTTTTCCTTGTGAGGTCTTTTGTTCATTTTACATGATTCATCTGCATGTTCTCCTGCACAGAACACACACGGTCTGCGCACAATGGCGTTTAAGCGGTCAGCGCTTAGCTTTGAACCTTTGTAAGGCTTCAGTTCGTCATGGAAACCAGGGGTTGTAATAGTTGCAAAGCTACTTCGCTTGTAATCTGAATTGAACTTTGCATTGAACAGTTTGCTTCCTCTTTGTACCTTTTTGGGTGCAGGGTCTTGTCATGTCCCCAAAAAGAGGATCTGTTGCTATTCTAGCCTGTCGCTCTATGAAAGCAACAAGTTCAGGAAACTTTGCCCTTTTTCTTTTACGTTCATAAAAGTCCTAAGCAGTAGCTCTCCACCTCTCCCTGAGCTCGTATGGTAATTTTAGGATCACCAGCTTCATTTGAGATGGGGTGCTCATCTCATCCAAAAATTCAATGTCTTGCATTGTGTTTAGACATCCACGGAGAGCAATTGAATAAGCATGCAGTGCCCTTTTGTCCTCACTTTTGATAGTAATCCACTTGGAAACTTTCTCCATACAAGCTGCTGCGATTAGGAGTTGATTTCCAAAGTTTTCTTCAAGTAGTCTTTTGGCTTCGTTGTAACCCTTCTTGTGGTTTGTATACTGACAACTTCTTACAAGCTCTTTGGCCTGGCCTTCGGTAAACTGTTCGAGAAAGAAAAGACGGTCTTTGTAGTTGTCAGTTTTCTCTTCAATTGAATGCTCAAAGACTTGGATGAATGACAGGTATTGTAGTGGATCTCCTTTAAACACGGGTATCTGGCTGGTAGGAAGTAATGAATGACGTTGCTCTTTTATTAGCATTTCAGTTATTTTGTTCTGCCTTTATCACCTTTGCCAGGATGCTGTTTCCGCATGTTTGATTTAGATCAGTGCGAGACTGAGGGGCTTGGGTTTGAGAGGAAGTGGGCCGCACATGCCGGCTTCGACCAGCAGGGGCAGCACATCTTGTTTTAGTAGTATGGCTTGGCCACTGCTCCACCCCTTCTACTCCATCCTCTTCTACTCCATCACTGTCCTCATCTTCATCACTGTCCTCCTCGTCTTCATTAAGTTGACTATACAGTTTATCTTTCATTCTTCCATTGTCATGGTGTTTAATTGAACATGCCTCTTTGTCTTGACCATACTCTTGTTGTTTTTGTTCCTCAAAACTTGATAGTGTCCTTATTTTTTGCATCTGCAGCTTCGATGTCAGTTTGCAGCTCAAGCTCCTCTTGTAAGGTATTTATAGCTGCTTGTCTGGTTTCCAATTCATATTTCAAATCTCTTTGTTGTTTCTCAAGCTCTTGTTTTTTCTTTAAATTGGCAGCACGTGCCATCATGGCGTCTTTTTCAGCTTCAGTCTTTCTAATCATCATGGATGAGGTTGTTGAGCTCACGCTACTTCTATGACTGTTTGGTCCCTTTTTGCTCCTTTTGAAACTGGATGGTGCCTTTTCTTGCTCCTGAGGAAGGGAGGCAGCTTTACACATCCAATTATTCACAAATACTTGGAACCTTTTACAGGCAAGCATGGAAGGGTGCCATTCTAGGTTGTCTTGTTCTTTATTCCTCTTCATCAATGAGATTCTGAATGGACTCATGCTTTTCTATAACTTCCTCTTCAAGGGCTCTGAATGCAGCAAAACGTTCTTTAACAAGTAACTCATTTCCAAAATCAATCATTAATTCTTCGATTGCATTCCTTTTTATAGTCAATGTTTTCATTCCTTTAACTCTTGTCTTTTGAAGTTGTCTTATATGAGCTTGGAGGGCCTTTCTGGTGAGCTTGTTATCCCTCTGTGGTCTAGCATCATGTTCTTTTCCCACAGGGCCTGTTGCTCCATTTCCACTTGTCTCAATTAGAAGTTGGCCTTCCTGGGCTGGTCCAACAGCTCCATCTTCTTCCATTGCTTCGGACATTTCGTTTTTTTGAATTTTTTTAATTATTCTTTTGTAGTTTGAATGTTACATTCACTTGGTGTGACGTCAGAGCCTTCAAAGTGGGTCTATCTTCTTCCTGCTAATGAATGCAGTAACGTAGTATAGATAGCGGCTATGCAGCTGTAGGCATATAGGCCACAACGCGCAGCCAGGTTTCAGCGCAACATATTTATAATACAAATAACACTAATTACGTTGGTTCCACGTAATACTACGGCACACATTCTCCGTTCCATATAGTCCACTGCTGTATCGGAATTCAATCAGTCCATTGCGCCATTTAGTCTCCAGTTTCCACACGTCCAGACAACATTAATTGCGATGGTTCCACATATTAATACGGCACACAGTCCGTTCAATAATCCACAGCATCGCAATCAATCAATTAGTCATTTCGTCAGTCTGAGTCAGTTTAGAATACTCCACAGCGTTCGCACGGAAGCGCAACAAAGTAGCAATGTCCCAAGTCACGTTTCATTCATACATTACAGCAGCGTCCAAACAATTCCACATCGCGGTAGGCCATTACAGCTCTTCACGTCCTTCAATTCCTTTATCCAGGTCTTCATTAACAGAGGTGTTATTCATAAATCTTCTTACCTCTGGCTTTCTTTCGTGAGGGAGGTTGTCCAACTTTATACTCACACGTCCTTCTTTCGTGAGGGAGTTTTCCTACTTTGCAGTGACCGCTTGTCGCTCCCCGATTGTGTTGACAGGCGTCACGATGCTCCACGCATGATTAGTTCTCCACTCGGTAACAAAGTTTGCGATGAAAATATAGTAGAATGTTCAAGTTGCGACTGGTGTAGTTTGCAGGGTTTTATTGTCCAAAAAAGAATAATAAATAAATAATAAATGGTTAAATCAGAACAGTCAGTTGCTCAATTTATCAGTTCCAAACAGTGAAACAGGTAGGAAAACGTATCTCCTTAACAGGTGCATGCATTACACTGATCAGCAAGGTTACTTATAATAGAGGTGGTGTGCCCCCTAGAGTTCAAACATAAATATGACACCAAACACATATAGAAATCCTACAAGTCGGTTTCTGCTTCTACAGAAAGTGAAATATCGAACCAGTGCTCTAGCCCCGCCTAAGTACAACAACAAGGAATGCACCTGGGAACAACACACACACACACAGCCAGTGGTGTCAGCCCAGAGAGTGGACTGACACCACCTCCACCCACAGAGCCCGGAGTGTGTGGACTGGAGCTGGGCTGGGCTGTAGCTCTCATTGGGTGGTGACCAGACAGACGGGCTATGCAGACAGACAGACGGGCTATGCAGACAGACAGACGGGCTATGCAGACAGACAGACGGGCTATGCAGACAGACAGACGGGCTATGCAGACAGACAGACGGGCTATGCAGACAGACGGGCTATGCAGACAGACAGACGGCGGGACATTTTGTAAGGTTCAGAAAGTCCCCTTCCCCCTTTTGGAAATGATCAACCATCTGGGTTTGGTACCAAGTCATCAGTACGGCCCAGGCTTAGGTAGGTGTGTGTGTGTGTGTGTGTGTGTGTGTGTGTGTGTGTGTTGCAGTACAAAATATATGTTGTACATCTGTCCAAAAAAAACAACTCCTTTAAAAACCCAGGGCTCATATTTGTGATGGTGATTTTTATATATATATTTTTTGTATTTGTGTATTTCATTCTTTTTTTTGTTTAGTTTTGTCTATATTTTACAGCGGTAGGGATGTTTGGAACAGCTCTGGCGAGGTGTGGTTGGTGGTGGAGGGGGAGCCAGTGTACCCGGACACGCTGCCAACAATAACGCATTGGTTTAAAATCAACCACTTTTAATTTAGGAAAGAAACAACCTGTTTTTTTTTTATGAGCATTTTAAATAAAGAATACACAGAGCCATTCATGTGTTCATGTATTTCCTTCATGAATCTAATACATACATATATATATATATATACATTTTAAATTAAGTCAGTCATGTATGTCATTAAGCCGTCGTTAATTCTTTCTGTGGCACAATTCTTCCTCTGTATGAATCAAACTGAAAGATTAATAGGTTTCAGAATTGGTTCTTTCCTTTCTTCTTTATTCAAGATTCAAGATGTTTCATTGCCATTTGCAACCAGTACAATGGAACACTTACTCCCCGTTCCCTCCCACAGTATGCATTTCTACAGTTGAACATTATATACTTTACTATGTACTATACTTACACTATACTAACACTTTACTATAAGAATACTATACACAATGGTGGACAAGGTTACGATAGTGGCAGCACAGTACTAGCAGTTCAGTAGGCACACTGTCTGCGGGTAACACCTGTCCTTAAACCTGGTAGTCCTGCTATCAAGAACTACATACCTTTACCATTAGAGGGACACTGTAACCCAATACAGGAACTCCCAGGTTGGCCTAATTGAAAGGTTCTCAAATGCCTTTTTAAAGCTTTGCACCTCAATTACATCGTGAAATCACGATTTTCATCCTCCTTCCGAGATTACGGCAGAAGGTTTTAATCTAGCTAATGCACTCCGGTGGCCAGGTAGCCTGGCCTAGCGTGGGGGACACAAAGAGCCACAGCTGACTATTGTGTGTGAGGCCCTTCTTTGAGAAGGTGGCTGGGATACTGATGATATAATCCTCCTGGGAGACCTAAAACGCTCCAACAAAGACTAAAAACTTACCCCGCCCTGGAGTGGGGCGATGGGGAGGAAGGGCTGATCCTGGGGCTTGTTATTGGACTTCTTCTTCTTCTTCTTCTTCTTCTTCTTCTTCTTCTTCTTCTTCTTCTTCTTCTTCTTCTTCGTGAACATAACATAACATAAGGCTGCACGTAAGTGTAGGCCTAGATGGTGTGGTAGTAGAGCACATGGTGTACGAGCTGTACACCATGACGATGGGCGGCGGTAGCTCCGGAGGTAGGAAGGAACGTGTTGCCTGGCAACCGGAAGGTTCAATCCCTGGAAGGTTCGATCCACCTCGACTCCTCCTAGCCAGGTTTTAAAGTGTCTCTGAGCAAGACACCCAAACCTTAACTGTTCATGACCAGCTAGCTGGTTGCCTCGTTGCATGGCTGACACTTTAGTTAAACCATTTACAATCTGGTATTGAATCAGATGGTGCAATGGAAAACCACCCATGGGCCTGGTAGGCCCAAAGCATACAGTTGGGAATGACTGCTGGAGGTCTCTGTCCGGATTGATTTTAAACATTCTCCTCTGAATAAAGTTGATGATGGATCATTTAGTAAGCTGACTTTTCTTAACATGTTAGCATCCATGAACATGCTACGAAATATTCTCTCGGCAGCAAGCCGAGTCCCGGTTGAGTGAAAAATCTGTTGCGATGTCTAGTCTTTACAAAGTTTCAATCAAAATAATTGCCCAAGATGCATCTTCTATCAGTTTGTCTATCAATACATAGGAAAGTGGTTGATGACTGGAGGGTCCATGACACCGCTCAAGCTGTGTTAGCTTATGACCGTGTTCCGGTGTTCCGCACACATGAACAAAGATGACATTGCTTGGTTATATATACACACACACACACACAAATATGTCACTAAATGTTTAGCAAACAGACGTGGACCGAAAATGTCCCATTTCAAACTGAAATTGGACAAAGTTCACTTTGAGCAATGTTCCCTTTGTCTATGGGGGAAAGACAGGTCTGGCATACCAGGCATTTTACCGGTGGGCCGATGTCACCTTGGGCCAATTAATATATCATTTATAATTAAAAATAATATAAAACGATGTGTCCACATGGCCTAATGCGGAACAAATTAAGTTCAGCTTTTGTCCCAGCTTTTGTCCCGTGGAATATTTGTTTTAATGATTGTGGTTGTTTAATTCGATTTTTGTAAACTCATGATAGTCTGTTATTTTCCTCAAGGTGCTTAATATGCATGCTCCTCATGTTTTTTGCTGTGTTTTTTGCCGGTACCTGATTTGGTGCTAGCGCTTTAGAAGAGTCTCGCAATTCGGTGCACACTCAGCATCGTCGCATATGGCAGCACCTCCCGTTTACTTTAAGCGAGAGTGCTGCCGGGTCTCTCTCCTCTGGAGTGACAAGGGCTGAAAGCTCCTTGGCCTGGTCTGTTTACGACCCAGTAACCTTTTCGATGAGCAGACGCGGTTCACAGGAATCTGGTTAGGTAACATTATTGAGCATGCGAAAATCTGAGCAATAACACAGGGTTTGCAAAATGCATGACGGACTCCGTGAGCTGTTACAAGGTTCACCAACTGAAGAAACATCAGGGTACATCGCTGCAAACCCATCAGCGTTCTCAATTCTGGGCACATCTAAAATGGTCTAAAATTCTCGTGACTTTGCGATCGTTTCCCAGAAGAAAGGAGAAGCCCTCCACAGGTACACCAGGCCTCAGCACACCCTCCACTGGACCAGGTGACTAGATCGGACTCCAGCATCACGTTATACAAAAGGTTCTCGACAACCAACGCATCTCCACCCCCTTGCATTACTTTTCCACTTTCCATCTCTATGTAACTAACACTTTTCATCACATGACAATTTTGAGTAACGGCTTGTTAACGATGGCTAATCACACTTATACTTGGTGGCAAAATAGGGCCCCTTTAAATGGATCTGGCGCCTTCCCCTTCATAGGTGCATCTGGCACCACCAAAGACTTGTAGCTCTTGCTTAGCTAGCAGAGCTACAGTTTTGGGCTTCCCAGACTTCCACAGAGATCCGGAGTGAGGCTGATTTAGACTGGGGCCGGGTGAGGCTGCTCACCTGTGGTGCATCACAATAGCCGAGTCCCAACCATACATTATACGTTTATATTATATATATATATATTATATATAGATTTAGACTGGGGCCGGGTGAGGCTGCTCACCTGTGGCGCATCACAATAGCCGAGTCCCAACCATACATTATACGTTAAACCACACATCATCACACAGACTCGAGAGCAGTGCAAACATGTCAGCCGTGACCTCTGTTGTGTGGGTGCTCTTCTAATAAAGCCATTCTCAAACCCTTCAATGGAGAATGAGGAAAGATATGTCATGCTGTGTTGCATGCTGGGATGCCATCTTGAGCGTTGTTGTCCTAAAAATTTCAGTAAACATAAAGTTGTTTAAAAGTATAAATGATATTGTATATTACATATCCATCCATCCATCCATCCATCTTCTCCCGCTTATCCGTAATCGGGTCGCGTAGGTAGCAGCTTCAGCAGGGGACTCCAAACTTCCCTCTCCCTGGCAACATGGACTAGCTCTGACTGGGGGATCCCGAGGCGTTCCCAGGCCAGTGTGGAGATGTAATCACCCCACCTGTACCTCGGTCTGCCCCGTGGTCTCTTCCCAGTTGGATGTGCCTGGAAAACCTCCCTCGGGAGGCGACCAGGAAGCATCCTTACTAGATGCCCGAACCACCTCAACTGGCTCCTTTCTACGCAAAGGAGCAGCGGCTCTACTCCGAGTCTCTCACGAGTGACTGAGCTTCTCACCCTATCCCTCAGGGAGATACCAGCTACCCTCCTGAGGAAACTCATTTTGGCCGCTTGTATTCGCGATCTCGTCCTTTCGGTCATTACCCATTGTTCATGGCCATAGGTGAGGGTAGGAACGAAGACTGATCGGTAGATCGAGAGCTTTGCCTTCTGGCTCAGCTCTCTTTTGGTTACAACGGTGCGCCAAAGTGCACCCAATACCGCTCCCGCTGCACCTATTCTCCTGTCAATCTCACGCTCCATCCTCCCCTCACTCGAGAACAAGACCCCGAGATATTTGAACTCCTTCACTTGGGATAAGGACTCCCTCCCTACTTGGAGTGGACAATCCAATTCTTTCCTGCTAAGAACCATGGCCTCAGATTTGGAGGTGCTGATCCTCATCCCAGCCGCTTCACATTCCGCTGCAAACCGATCCAGTGAGTGCTGAAGGTCACATACTGATGATGCAAACAGGACCACATCATCTGCAAACAGCAGCGATTCAATCCTAAGCCCACCATACTGAAACCCCTCCCCTCCATGACTACGCCTTGAAATCCTGTCCATGAAAATCACAAACAGGATGGGTGACAAAGCGCAGCCCTGGCGGAGGCCAACACCCACTGAGAACAGGTATATTATATAATAACAGGAAATCTTGTACATGTGTCATTTAATTGTTAGTGTTGTTTTATTGTGTTGTTTCTCCACAAACCTAGAAACAAGGTTTGTGAAAAAGTTCCATCTTGTCTGGATAACATGAACCATGAATTCAACAACAACAACAACAATGACCAGAACTACAACAGTGCATTTGTCTTAAGAGCGTTGATGCACGGTGGGCCCTGCAGGGGGTCACAGTAGGGTGTACGTGTCACTATTTTCATGGCACCGAAAATACACCTGTTAAAATACACACATTCCGACACCGAAGTGTAAACACAGGTGTGTGTATGTGTCTCAACAACGTTTGTGCCAATGGTGATTTCAACTAATCAACCACATCATTAGACAATATTATGAGGTGAAGTGGCTACATAGTCACGTGATTAACACAATAAGGCAAAAGGCGAAGCCAAATGTATTTACAAGACTACAAAAATACAGAGAGTCCGCATATGCAGAGAGACAGCTAAGGATTTAACGCAGCAGTGAGGCACCATTGGGATGTTGGAGATGATAGGAGGCTTTTGTTTACAGTGACAAAAGAATGCACAATCATTCGAGCATCTCAGAGCCATCTCAAGAGCAAACTTAACAGAAAATAAAACTAAATGTAGAATTTTACACAGACTGAGACTACTAAAGTAAGGAAAATCTTAACATGTATGTGGTGCAAATCGTAGCACTTAATTCTGCTTTGTCCACAGTGAATATCAAGTAATTTTTCTTGTAACATTCTCCAACAACAAATCGTGAGGATTGAATCCTCTTTATTGGTCACATACATGAAGACATACAGTGAAATGTGTTCTCTGCATTTAACCCATCCTAGTATTAGGAGCAGTGGGCAGCTATTCATACAGCGGCCGGGGAGCAGTTAGGGTTAGGGGTCTTCCTCAAGGACACCTTGACAGTTTTTGCTAGGAGGAGCCGGGGATCGAACCAGCAACCTTCCGGTTGTGAGGCGACCGCTCTACCTCCTGAGCTAGACTGCCGCCCCCGTGAGGTGAAATTCCATGAGGTGAAATTGAGTTTAATTTGAGAATGAATCAGAAGCGGTTAGAATTTATAGCGAATGTATATCTCTAATAGATAGAGATACTGTGGTTTTAACACTATATCTCTAATGTATAGAGATACGGTTGTTTTTCACACTATATCTGTAATGCAGAGAGATAGGTTGAACATCTGTGAAGTTATCTTTTAAGTTCTTTGGATTTTGATTATTCATTGTTCAATATGATAAGAATATATTAGTATTTGATTAATTGATTTATTAGCACCATCTACAACCACAATTCCAATCACTTATGCAACGTGTCACATGCAGGGTAGAATCCTTTATGCACGTGTTTTACTCTTACATCACCAGATCAAACCAGTTCTGTGGGTGGGTACGCAGGCCTATTGTTATATTGTATAGAAGACTGTATAGAAATTTCACTCAAGAGCCATTAAGTTCCTTAAAGACAGATCAGGTATCATGTGAAAACATTAACAAAGCCTGTATGTTTACGTGAATTTCGTTAACTCGATAGCCCACACATGACGCCATGTAGGAAAAGGCCAAACTACATCCTGACGCAACGGAACTACTAGTCTACCAGATTCATAACTACATTTCCTTCCTAACAAGCCTCCAATAACCAGTGCTCAGGAAACAACGTTTGTTGGTTTTACTTTTTTGTCTTTCTTAACTTTTTAGGTCACTACCGTGAGTCGAATTGTTTTATATATTGTTGTATATCTATATATATTCACTGCCTCAATCTGGAAAGCACTTTGGGTCAACTTCTATTGTTTTAAATTTGCTATACAAATAAATGACGTGACTTGCTTGTTTTTTTAGCCTGGATGCCCAAAAGCATAATACACAACTACGTGAAATAGTTTTTATTTTTAGCGTGTTTCATAACTGTGACAAACAGGGGTTTTTTTTTGTTTTTTTTGTGGGTTTTTTCACAGCCAATCAAACCGCTTCGATTGTCTCAAGCTAGTATGTGGGGGAGTGGTTATGCAAATTACCCTTTGAAACACATGGCATAAATAGGTGCTTTGCGTGGAGCCCCGGACACACAGCTGAAGCACGGCGAAAATGTAAGTACTTTTCAGGCCACTCACTTATGGTAAAATGTCCATGGCATTAATATAGTAACTTCTTTCACCTTTACTCTGTGTCTGCGTCCCAGGAGGTACATTGCTGCAGCCCTGGGCTTTCTGTTGGTGTTGACCACAGAAGCCAAAATTGGGTAAGAATTCATTTTCTTGTTCATCATGCACGGTAATTGCCCCTTGGGTAGGCCTCCCCTTTAACACCGCATGTTAAATTGTTATTGCATATCGTTATTTATTGGCCCTGGATCATAGTTTTGGGGGAATTCTTTCTCTGTTTTCTACATCCGTCTGCATCTCTTAATTCCAACAGTAATTCCTCCGAGTCTGAACTCTGCTCCGAGACCAAGGAGTGCCTCTTGTATACCCCGGTGTGCCAGGGGGATGGCTACGAGGTGAGTGAGCTTTTGGAACGATTCAATTCAGTGCAAGAAATTTGGAAAAAAGCCAAATGTTTTGCCGATGCTGAGCCAACCTGTCTGTGCTACAGGTGCGCCACTACGATGGCGCCATGTGGGTGACCACCACCGAGGAGCGCTCCTTCGTCATGGAGTCTGCCACATACACCGCCTTCATGAGACTGTTTAAATACATCTCTGGCGCCAATCAAGATGGTCTGTCTGTCTATGTGCACTGGGGCTGTCAAGTTTAGCCAGAAATGACATTTGGTTATTCGTTCCTTTTACTTTATTTGTGCCAAAATAAAAGTCTAGCGATAGTTTCCACCATGGTACACTACAAAAGTCTGTTTCAAATCTGTATTTTGCATGTGCGTAAGCACAATGGGTATAGGCTTGACAGACACTGTCACTGTCTTTCCAAGTAGCAATTTCTTCGGCGGGAATAACTCGTCATTGTTGTACACCGGCAGGAACCAAAATTGAGATGACCGCCCCGGTGATCATCAAGAGCGAACCAAGAACCAGTCTCTTCCAGCGGCGCACGTACACCATGAGCTTCCTGCTGCCGTCGACGCACCAGGCCAGCCCCCCCCTGCCCACGGACAAGAAGGTGAACCTTTGGCCCCTGCACACATTAAGACCCCCCCCCCCCTCTCCTCTCTCTCATACAATACACCAGCAAAGTGTGTATGGCTGGTCGTCCCCTCCATAAGGTCCCTTCAAGTAGATGCAAACACATCTGTTCTTTAATGAATTGGTGTTTTTGTCATCCGTTGGACTCGTGTGTTCTGTCTGTTTACAAACGCCCCCATTGGTACCCAACTTATTGGTTCATGCGATCAAGACGTAAAGACACTTTTTTAGCATTAAAAGTAAGACCCTGTGAGTAGAGTCCATAGTTGGATGTTGGTGTAAGTTGCGAACGACTAAGCGAGAGGTTTGTGTATTTGACTATATTCGTGGTGTCGCAGGTGTCCGTCGTCAGTCTGCCGGACATGAATGTGTACGTCCGTGGCTACGGCGGCTGGATGACCACCTTGGGGGACATGATGAGCCTCCGCAGTCTCCGTCGGAGCCTCGACTCTGTTCAGGCTCGGTACAACGAGGACTATTACTATGCTGTTGGATACGACAGGTAATGTTGTTTTCAGTGTTTATGATACGTTTTTCACACTTTTACGTTTGTCAGTCTGTCTGTTGGCAAGATCAGAACAGCAAAAGTTATGTACGGAACCGGATGAAATGGTTGATTTGATTTAGCCACGGATACAAATCCGGCTCAACCAAAAATCCGGCGTGATAGTTTGACACGCTGTGACTGTTTGCGTTGCAGTCCTATGAAGATGTTTAACCGGCACAATGAAGCGTGGCTGGTTGTGGAAGGTGAGCCAGTGTGTCCTCCTGCTCTACTGGCATGAGAAGCCTGCCTTCAGCCCCACGGAGCACCTCGACCACCGGCCGAACAAAGAGCTGAAATGCAAAACATGTACAACATTTACATTGATTCAATGGCATATGTCCAATTTGTCTAGGAGATTTTTAAACATTAAAAACAATGATTTTAATTTGTACTACTGAAATATACATTGACATTTAAATACTTATCTACCACAAGAAATAACGTGAATACCACCAGAGAGACCCTTTACAACATCATTCAGTAACATTTATAGAACCATATAACTGAACAATTAATTACTGTTGCTGTTTTGACGAAACGGATTACATGAGTTTAGTAACCTTTTAATTTTCGATTGAAACAGACTTCATAGGCAGCAATGCGTCACAACGTCGCCAAATTACCGACCGTTGACGCCAGTCAGTTACAGCCCTGATACCGCCCTCTAGCGGTCATTTGGACGAACTACTTCATTCGGTCAATGCCTTCAAAACCTGCCTAGTCTGGCGCATCTCAGCAAGGCTGTGGTTTAGTCAATATTATATTGAGACGTGACTTGATGCCTGCCGAATGCCGTTTGGCACACGGCCCTTTCCCTCCGACTGTTATTCAATATAATGATTAAGCAGAAGGATGCAACCAGTATTAAACATGACTTTAGCTTTATATATTTTAAATGTATGTATACAGCAAAATAGTGTTGGGAACAAAGCAGATGAATGTAAAATAAAACTAACAAATGACTTCTTTGACAACGTATGTCCTTTCAATGTCCATCACATCCCCTCTTCAGTTGTACATCGTATAGTGCTGTTCATTCAATCCCACGTACCTCCACCTTAGTCTCCTCCAAACAAATAATACGGCTGAGGGAGTTTAGAAAATGTCAGCTGTACTCTATTCTGTCACGGTATCTCACCTTGTGTTATACATTCCCATTCTTATTAAAGTTATGGTACACATAACTTAAGAATGGAATGGGCCCATAATTTCAGTGCAGTTCATCTTGAAAATGTACAACACAGACATGTCACAGAACATACATACCAGATTATAGGGAGTGAAACGTGGAAATGTCTTTTGTAAAAGCATTATTCAAGTGATACTGCATATTGAATGTGAGAGTTAGTAAAAAAAAAAAAGAGGCCCTTTGCTAAGGTTCATTAGTCTCCGCTGCTTGAGACCAATATGAGAAGTACTTCATAAAAACCACGAGAGGGCGTCACTGAATTCAACTTTTACGCACGTTCATTCGTCTCGGTCTGGCCAAGCATGAAGTAACTGACTAGTATCACTAGAGGGCGCCACACCGAGGTGGCCCCGATTAAGTGATGTCCAGCAGTGCGTGCACGCACGCGCATGCACGCGCACACAAATACGCACACAAATACAAATGCAGCAAGAAGAGCTGGGAGTAATAGCCTAAGGAGGTCCTGTAATGGTATAGTCGAGGGCATTTGTATTCTTCATATTTTAAAACGCAAAAAACAAACAATGAACAGGATATACATTGAGAGAGAGAGCAAAAGCTTAAATCATGAATAATCGAAACTGATGACACGTATACATTACTATGTATTTGCCTCCATGAATGTCTACACGCCTCCTGACGCTCACCACCAGGGGTCGCCAAAAACGACGCTGCGATAGGTGTGTGTGTGTGTCCCTGCTAAACATCTTGAAGGAAAAACATTTGCACCATCAATGATTCAATCTAATATATAAACTCAAATCAAGAGCCACTGCGAACGTTACGCCTCCTGCCGACATAGTGTTGGTGGGAACTAAACAAATACCATGTCAAACTTACAGTTTATGTCGAAAAGGCTTTATTTAGTGAATATAATAATAAAATAATAAAGTCGGAAATAAAAAGCTGATTAGATTGACACGTGTCACAAAGTGAATTAAACGGAGTCATAAGTGTTCACCCTTGGACTGTATTATCTTTGATGGCACCGGGGGGGCTGAGGCCTGAAGCTAGCCAATGCCCGTGCCGCGTTGGGCCTGGCCTGATCCAGCAATCATTATTATTGGGAATTGATAGAAGATTAACGATCCGTATATCCGCCAAGGAAAGGCCCCTAAACAAGTATACAAAGGAAACTACCGACTGCCTATTTAGGCTGGTGGTGCATTTTCACCAGAAGTCAACAGGCACATCGTTCCATTTGGTGAATAAGTAGTAGTTGTAGTATTATAATTTTATTTTTATAATTTATTATTTTTATTATGATTATTATTATTTTTCTATTATTATTATTATTACTATAATTATTATTACATTATTACGTCCGCCATCGAAGATGGACCCGAGGTTAGGTTTTCGCCCCTGTGTCTGTCTGTCTGTCAGTTAGTTAGTTAGTCTGTCTGTTAACTCAATATAAACGTTATGTACGGAATTGGACACAACTTGGTGGTTAGATTAATTATCTGGGCCAAGGAACAGTTGATTAGATTTCGGCACAGATCTGGATCCAGGGGACTTTTTGGTGTGGTGGCGGTATGTGCTCTACTGAGTGACCTCATTGTATAGTATTTTACTGAGATATGCATTTACTTGGCCACACTTTTACCTGTATAACATTTACTATAACAATATAGCCTACTAGTATTTAGCTAAAACAGTAGACATGTAAGGTTTGAAAGGGCTTAAGACAATAGGGCTTGTACATTGTGACATCACATTGCATTGACGGCCTTGACGGCCTCCAATTTGGAGGCCATCAGTTATTATGTCAGTTATGTTGGTAGTCATGTTTTTTGGTCATTGTTATTGTAATGTATTAGTCATTATGGGGAGACATTGTTCGCCGAGGTTACAGTCTATTTAAATACATTTAGGATTTTACTGTACTACAACTCTCTCAATTACTCAAATTATGCATTTTGGATGTCAAGGTGGATGATGAAAAGGCAGAGTTGTGGGAACATTTTTAAGGCACAGGGTTATCGGTTGAGCAGTGCTATACATATGCAGTATACGCTATGTGTGCAGTTTTATTGGCAATAGTTATGAGAACTGGACTCAACACGTCATAGGATCCTTATCTTATCAGTGTTGTTGCATGGTGATTACTGTTTCTGTTGCTGTATTATACAGCCCAGTCTTTCCACAAAACATTTCAGCAGATGCCTACCTGCCTCCCAAGATGGACTGGTTGACTGATCAGGAGACAGGCTGTCTGTCTGGCTGACTGACTGCATAGCATTCTCGCTGACTGGCTGGTTGACTGTCTGTCCATCAACCTGACTGACAGACTGACTTCCCAGCTGGCTGACAAACTGACTGAGTGGTTGACTGAGTGTTCTGACTTGCTGGCTGACTGGATAGGTAGTAGGAGTGCCCATCCAAAGGGTTTTATGACACTCGTTATGGTTCAAAGTCTGCCAGTGGGCCTCAAATCAGCCCCAGTCCACCAGGGCTGCGTGGTCTGCCTCTCTCTCTCTCTGTCCTCTCTCTTCCAGCGGTTGGGCTCCTGTCCCTGCTAGTATGAGGATCGACCTGGTCCTGGTGCCTCCTTAGCCAGGATGGATCTAAGTGGTTATGACGTGGGGCTCCAGCCCCGTGGCCCTCTGGCCCACCACCCTGCCGACTACCCACCGGACCTGCTGCATCTGGAGGGGTCGTGTGAGTGCTTGCTGGTGTATCCACAGAGACCACAATCTCTTTTAGATTAGTAACGGTCCTGAATAGTGGTGCTTAATGTAACACATGGTGGGATATTTCAGAGCGTCCGGCCGGACGTATCGTGTGATCAATGTAAAAAAAAAAGAGAGATACACACAAGTTTTTGCCGAGTTGTAAAATAACGTAGGTATATTTTGCTATCCTAACCTCAATGAGATCCACTGAATAAATAAAACAGGTTGAATCATATTTGACAATGTCGTACTGGCGATGTGAAGACATGATTGGCTATGACTCACGGTTACGGTCGTGGACAATTATGTAACGCTCATGTGTGTGATTGTACTTTGACAAATCCCCCTGGTTGATAAGAGCGTGTATCTTGTGAACACGTACCTAACGAAAACCATCCAATGGCCCACTTACGGTTGCAGCCTTCCATGTTGGTCTCTGCCTTCAAAGTTGTTCTAATATAATCGAACATATGTATTAACATTCTACATCATATTATGAAATAGTACAGTATAAAATAGTGTAGATATCTGCACATAGGAATTATCAATGGTTCTGACCTCTGATGGTTCTTGTGGGGCGTCAGGGCCAAAATATGTTACATATTTAACATGAATGTATATTAATATTATATTAATACAATTGTTGTATATGTAACATGTATTAAAATGTCAATCTAACTTCATTTGTGGCAACATTCCCCAGCTAAGGAGCTGGAGAGAGAGCCGGAGAGCAGGCCAGAGGAGGAGGACAGCTGCCCGGTGTGTGGAGACCGAGTGTCGGGCTACCACTACGGGCTGCTCACCTGTGAGAGCTGCAAGGTACACACACTCTGGAACCATGTGGATCTGATGCATATCTATTTATATGTATATAATCATTTGTATTGGTCAAATACATGTACACACACACACACAGTGAAATTAGTTCCTCTGTGTTTAACCCAGTATTGGGAGCAGAGGGCAGATATCTTTATCAACAGCGCCTGGGGAGCAGTGTAGGGGTCTGGTGCCTTGCTCAAGGGCACCTCGGCAGTGACCAGGTGTTTAAGGGGACTTGAACCGGTTCCCAAGCCAAGTCCCAACGGACAGAGCTATCCTGCCGCCCAGAGAGACAGAACATCATATAATAATTATATATAGAATTATATATACAGTATATACAGTATATACAGTATATATATATATATATATATATATATATATATATATATATATATATATATATATATATATGTATATATATGTACATATATATACATATATATATATATATATATATACATATATATATATATATATATACATATATACATATATATATATATGTACATATATATATATGTACATATATACGTATATATGTACATATATATGTACATATATATGTACATATATATATATATATATATATATATATATATATATATATATATATGTACATATATATATATATATATATATATATATATATATGTACATATATATATATATATATATATTATATATATTATATATATATATTATATATATATATATATATATATCGTACATATAGGAATGGTTTCTGTCCACATTTCTCTTATACTGTCTTTGTCTATCTCTATCTATCTTTCTTTTTTCTTTTTTTTTCTTCTTCATTGTCTGTCTGTCTGTCTGCCTGCCTGCCTGCCTGCCTGCCTGTCTGTCTGTCTGTCTGCCTGTCTGTCTGTGTCCCTCCCCCATCCGCCCCCCCAGGGGTTCTTTAAGCGGTCGGTGCAGAACAACAAGCACTACAGCTGCGCTGAGGGACAGAGGTGTCCCATGAACCCCTCCCAGAGGAAGCGCTGTCCCTTCTGCCGCTTCCAGAAGTGCCTGGCAGTGGGTATGAGAAGAGAGGGTATGTCGCCTACCGCTTGTACATGACAAACACCCCGGGGGGAGGACGACACACCCACATGTAGAAACACATTCCACTGCGTTGCGACACGTTCTCCCGTGTTGCGTCGACTTTATTTTCTCCCCCCCACCCCTGCTGTGTGTGTGGGACTAATCAGTGTTCTCGTAAACCGACTAGCCTGTGTGGGCCTGTGATAATGTCCCACCTAATAAACATAAAACAACCTAATTAACCTGAAACGAATTTTTTTTAAAGGCGCTGGGGTTATGAAATGACTTTGATTGATGGCGCTCAGGGTGTGATCTTGTGTCTGTGTTCCCCCAGCTGTGAGAGCAGACCGCATGCGAGGTGGCAGGAACAAATTTGGCCCCTTCTACCGCCGAGACCGGCAATTGAAACAGCAGGTCTACTACCAACCGTGCGACGCCCCCTACAGGATTAAAATGGAAACTACACACACGCACCAGCCCACGCCCCAAAGTGACCACCTGACCATCGGTCACTTGAGCGGTCCGTTGCCCTCGGATCCTTTCTATCCACCCCACGTGGTTTATCCCTCTGGCGGCTTGGGCCACCAGTCAGACGCCGGCGTGCCCCAGGACGCCGTTGTTGTGAACACAGACACGGGACTGACCCACCCGGCAGCACCACCCTTCACCGGACCGTATTACCCCGACGTGCGTGACTTCTCTCAGGAGAAATCACAGTACCCGATGAACTCCACCCCGGTGGTGAACTCCTGCTCAATGTCCTCGTTCTGCCCCTTCAGCCCGGGCGAGATGTCGGCCTCCACCTCGGCGGCGAGTTCCACGGCCTCCACCCCGATTCCCTTTCCTTACGCGTCGGCCCACGCGCCCACCGACGACTTCCTGGCCCGTCTGCTGAAGGGGGAGCCGGAGGAGGGGCAGCTGCGTGCCAAGGTCCTGGCGGCCCTGCAGAGGGAGCAGGCCAACAGGGGCCAACACGACCGACTGAACACCTTCAGCATCATGTGCAAAATGGCCGACCTCACGCTCTTCGGCCTCGTGGAGTGGGCCAGGAACAGCGCTTTCTTCAAGGGCCTCAAGGTAATTTGTTTAGATGAGATTAGATTCTAATTGATTGTCATTTCACAGCACAAGTACAGTACAGCGAAAATTATTTGGCATCTAACCAGAGTGAAAATGTTGCAGTAAAGTGCATGGTAATATATAATGTACAGTGGTTAAATAAGATCTAAAGACAGTCTACTAGGTATAAAAACGGTATAAAATAACTTAGAGTATGTATAAGATATGTGCAGAATTATAGGTATATACATACAGGTAAGAATACAGGTAAGTAAAAATGTACATGACCATCATACAGGTATGTAAACAATACAAATGTAAACTATAGGTAGAGGTGGGGAGTTATGATTACAGTGCAAGGCAGTCAAAGACATTGATGGTGATAGGATATAGTAAGCATATAAGGATATAAGTAAGTAATATAGTAAGAGTTCAGAGTTTGTACGGTGGGCAGCAGAGGCGAGGTGGGGAAGAGGGGGGACGGGGGGGACGGGGAGCAGTTCAGGGAGATGAAAGCTTGTTCCTGAGCCTGCTTGACTTGGAACAAAGGTTTCTGTAGCGCCTCCTGGAGGGTAAGGAAAATGGTTGGAGTGAGAGGTGTCTTGAGGTGAGAGGTGACAATTTGACTTGCCTTCTTCAGACACCGTTTGTGGTGGGTAGTCTTTATTGCATGGAGGGGTAATCCCACAATGCGTTCTCACCACCCTCTGCAGCGCTTTCTGGTCAGAAACAGTGCAGTTGCCGTACCACACTGTGATGCAGTTGGTGAGGATACTTTCAATGGCACACTGGTCAAAGCTCACCAAAATCTAAGGCGACAGATGGGCTTTCCTCAATCTCCTCAGGGAGAAGAGACGCTGGTGAGTCTTCTTGACCAGTGAGGCAGTTTTGAGGGTCCAAGAGAGGTCCTCGGTGATGTGTACCCCCAGGAATTTGAAGCTGGAGACACACTAGACCTACGCACCGTTGATGAGGATGGGGGGCGTGCGCGCCAGCTCTGGTCTTTCTGAAGTCCACAATGAGCTCCTTGGTCTTCTTTGTGTTGAGGGCCAGGTTGTTGTCAGGGCACCACACAACCAGGTGCTGGACCTCCTCCCTGTAGGCTGCCTCATCGTTCGATGAGGCCCACCACCATTGTGTAAACTTGATGATGGTGTTTGTACCATGTACAGGAGTGCAGTCGTGGGTGAAGAGGGAATAGAGGAGAGGGCTCAGCACACAGCCCTGGGGGACGCCGGTGTTCAGGGTGAGGGTGGAGGAGGTGAGATTGTCTAACCTGAGTGACTGGAGTCTGTTGGTTAAGGCCCCGTCACACCATAACGTTCTGGTCAGCGTTTGAGGAAACGTTGGTAATCGTCCGTGGTCGCTGGTATAGCGCCAGAAGAGTGTTGTGTGAACGCTGGTAATCGTCGGTAATCGTCGGTGATCGGCGGAGAACGCTGGTCCGGAAATAAAGTTTTGAACATGCACAAAAGTTCTCATGGAGACCAGCGTTCTTCGACCTGCGGCTCCCCCGCAGGTCGGACCATGGGGCCCCGCCCCCTCCCCTAAATCAATAAGAGTGACATGGGATAGACATCGCGGCCACTTTTTTAAATGTTTATTTTTTCAGGCATCTTTTGTAAACAGTATAGGTCCGTAGGAACTCATGTGTACACTGTTGTACGGTGTTGTCGCAATCGTGAAGTCCAACGGGGGGGGGGGGGGAGGGTTGTCGCAATCGTGAAGTCCAACGGGGCGTTACGAAATCTAAGAGGATAGCCTACAGTGGGGGTGGGGGCCTCCTAAACTCCGGGGCTCCCCCGCAACGCGGGGGCTGCGGGGGCCTCCGCTACGCCACTGCCTCTGTCTGGATGAGAGATGAAGTGTGTGTGTGGGGGTTAGGACCAGTGCTCATAGTCATACACTCATCCGACATTGTGTGCCTATTTTCGGATTGGAGATGGAGTACAGACGACATGGAGATGGAGATGGAGTTTAGCAGTAGCAGTAGCCCCCCTCACACACCTTTTTCCTCTTATGATGTGCACTGTTCAATATCCAGAATAACTGTCACGGTTACGGTGGTTGACAGGGGGCGTGGCCAAGCCACGTGCACTGGCTGCGCGCACACACACACCTGTCAGCAATTGCCGTGGCTGATGGCTAATCCCCAAACCTGGGGTATATATACCCTGGCTCCCCATTACCCCGGGGTTAGGTCGTACGTCATACTTTGTTCATGGTACGTCACGTCGTACATTCTGGACGGAATCGCCACGCTGATGTCCCGGAGATCCAGATCCTTTGCCTATCCCGCGTCACCCGCCTGTCTCGCGTTACGCCGGTCTATACGAACTCCCCAGTAATTATAATTACCTGTCGCTATGCCGACCTCCCGGTATCTAGACTTCTCGCTCGTCCCTGATCATCCGCCTGTCTGGTACCTGTCGCTACTCCGACCTCCTGGTACCCAGACTCCTCTCCCGTCCTGGACTACTCGCCGGTCTACTACCTGCCGGTACTCCGCGGATTGACCTCCCGGTACCCAGACCCCTGGACTGTCCCTGATCACTCTCTTGTGTTGTGTTTGCTTGAAATAAAGCTCTGTTATAGCTCCACTGTGTCTTGGTCTGCGTTCTGGGTCCCACCGAACAATCCACTCGTGACAAGAACAACTGAATCCACTGTGATTTCCGCGCGTTTTAACAGTTTGGACATGCAACCCACACGCCAGCAACACGCTAGTCTGTCGTTAGTCACACGCTCGTCTAACGTTGACTAATCGTAGTCGCGCGCCAGTGACACGTCAGCACACGCTAATACTTTTCAGGGGTGTCTTACTTGGTCGCTGGTACACGCTCCTCATGCGTTTAGTCACACGTTAGTCACACGTTAGTCACACGTTAGTCACACGTTAGTCACACGCCAGATGTGTCCACCTCCCCTAGAACGCTCGAAAATTACGAACGATTAGAACGTTCATAGAACGCAGACCAGAACGTTATGGTGTGACGGGGCCTTTAGGAAGTCCAAGTTACAAACAGAGGGGTTAATGTCCAGATTCTTGGTTTCAATAAGGTCACCAATGCGGATTAGTTTGGAGGGGATGATGGTGTTGAATGCTGAGCTAAAGTCGATGAACAGCATTCTCACGTGGGTGTTGCTCTCATCCAGGTGGATGAGATTTATCCAGTGAGAGGCCAGATTTGAGGTGAGCCAGGACCAGCCTCTCGAACCACTTCATGATGATGGGGGTGAGTGCAACAGGGTGGAAGTCAGTGAGGCTCGCTGCAGAGGAGGGTTTTGGCACTGGCTCAATGGAGGTGCTTTTAAAGCACACTGGGACAACTGCCTGAGCTAGTGACATGTTGAAAATGTCAGTTAGGACCTCGGTCAGCTGCTCAGCGCAGTTCCTGAGCACACGACTGGGGATGTCACCAGGACCATTTGTTCTGCTCAGTGCTTGCTCTAATAACAGAGCCATATATAGTTGGATGTGTATACAGTAGGCACGGAATGGTGTGGAACAGTATGGCAACTGCAGAACCGATCGAAGGGTTGGAGTATTGAAAGTCGGTAGTGTTTCCCTCCTCCAGGTAGAAGACCAGATGGTGCTGCTGCAGAGCTGCTGGAGTGAGCTGCTCGTGTTGGACCACCTGAGCAGACAGGTGACCTATGGGAAGGAGGGCTGTGTCTACCTGGTCACGGGGCAACAGGTATGTCACGGCAGGGGGGACTTATACTGGGATAGCCACGGAGCGTATGTCTGAGCGGCCGGCCGTCTGACCTGACTTGTCTGTCTTGCAGATCGAGGTGTCCACCGTGCATTCCCAGGCAGGGATGACTCTGAGCAGCCTGGTGTCAAGGACCCAGGACCTGGTGTCCAAGCTGAAAGCCCTTCACCTGGATAAAGAGGAGTTTGTCTGTCTCAAATACTTAGTTTTATTCAACCCAGGTGAGCCCCCTCTTCGTTCTTTAGGGGGTTTTGAACACCAAAAAAAGTCCTTAAAAGCTACTGCCAGTAAGATTTGAGAGTTGTAAAGAGAGTGAGCTGAAAAAAGACCGCAATTTGGAAGAGAAACAATCCTAGGAAATACCCCATTCCTCGTTGTTTACCACCATGAAGTGTTGCATTCACACAGCTGGTGGTGGTGGTCAACCATCTAAATAGTCTCACAGGGAGGCAGGTGCAGTCAACCAGAACACATAATTTCTCACAATGGCTGTGCGGGTGTCTGGTATTTCCCACAAAATGCACTCAGATTATAGCTCTAAAATCTTACCTAACAGCATCTTTAAGGATGTCCTTATTTTTCAAATGAACCGCAGACCGGCTGGCCTATACAGTTGTGTTGTAACCTAGTGTGACCCAACGCGTTGTTTGCAGCCATTGGTCCACCGAGCTGCCCGTTCCACCCGTTTCAAGACCAATACGCCCAATCACAGCTCTGCAGTGCCACCAGATTGGCCTGCCCAAATTGTTAGGGTCTTCCCCCAGGCTCCCCTTTTCTTGTACAACAAAAGTGTCACACGAGAGAGACTGGAAAATTCGAGTTCAATCCGTGACCACACCACCACGTGTCCCTCGGTGTCACCACCTGTGCCTGTACACTGCGCTCCTCTGTCCAGATGTGAAGTCGGTCCAGAGTCGCCGCCAGGTGGAGCAGACCCAGGAGCAGGTGAACAGGGCCCTCATGGAGCACACGCAGCGCGGTCAGTCGGACAAGTTCGGCCAACTGCTGCTCCGGCTGCCCGAGGTCCGCAGCATCAGCCTGCAGGTGGAGGAGTACCTGTACCAGCGCCACCTGCTGGGAGACCTGCCCTGCAACTCCCTGCTGGCGGAGATGCTTCACACCAAGCACAGCTGAGGCGGTCCAAGTGCGTCCCGTGTACCCCCCCGCAAACCATAGTCATCTTAAGATTCCATTTCTACAAGAACAACTCTTTACTTTCACCGCACAGCACCACCGAGAAAAATATCTTCATCCAGGCCATATTTAATATTTTATTAGTGTTCATGTTACCCGTAGTAAAAGTAGTAACCAAACTAACATTGCCATAAATCGTTGGCAATCTTTGGTCAGAGGGATTTGTATTCAAATGACTTTAAATTGATCAGCATTTGCCCGACAGTATTCAACAGAACGCCCCCACGCCAGTGAAGATGAACGAGGTAGGCCCTATAGCAGTTCACATATTTCAGAAGGGTCAAAGTGAATATTCATGGTTATATTTTAGCATTTAACGATCAGATAAACATTTGTTGAAATGTCATTCTACCGGGTAATATAGTAACTACAAACATGTCAGTCGTTGGGAAAACAAATGTGGAATGTAAATAATGGTTGAATAAAACACAAAATGGATGTAACACAAGACGATGATTTAAAAAGGATTCTTTAATTTGTGTGGTCCAGAGGATTTTGTATTTTTTGATGAACAGTTGACATAACATGAAATGAACAGACACGACGACACGGCAAAAAAGGAAAAAATAAAACAAAAATAATAATGGGACACAACATGAATTCTATCAAATTAATTGGAGTGAATCACCACGGTTGCCAAAAAGGACATAAATAAAATCGAATCTGAAACTAAAGATCCATTGCACCGTCTAATCCACACCCAATAAATACAACCCCGGGTGACAATGGAACTTCTATAGTGGAAAAATTGCACAGAATTAAGTGTTTGCCTACCATATATTTCTTCTTTTTACAAACAATTATATACAAGCATCTCCGCTTTCATGCACACACACTGATCCACACCATAGTAACCACCTCAGCTTATCAAAAATGAATCTCGCGTCAACACTATCCATCTATTGGCGGCAGTACGAGATGTCAAAGTGGCACAGGTCCCCACGTCCACCTAGTGTAGTGCTTAGGAAGGCAGAAAAAATAAGGGCTGATTTTGTGGCTATGTCGCCCTGCTACAGCCGTTCACACGGTGGTCAAGAGGTAACAACCCCCCCCCCCCCGCCCCCCCCCCGGTTGGATGAGCAGAACGGTGACATAGCCACGATGTTCTCCTACATTCTGCCAGAGGGCTGCTCAGAGCAGCGGGAGAGGGCTGGTGCATTCATAAATCATCCTTCATCATTATGTCGTCCTTGCAACTTTTGCTCATGTGCAAGGACACACACACACACACGCATGCATGCACGCACACAGACACACACACACACAAGGGCAGGACACAACATTAACAGCTCCTTCACGAACGAGAGGCTTTTATTCGTCCTGGGTTCAGAGTAGTCACAATACGGTTTTGTTTTGTGTTCCTCCGCCACTCAGGACACACTTGTCACTAAATGCGTAAGCAGCAGGCTAGCTTATTCATAGCTTACAAATGTGAACTTACTTTGTATACAAATCAGTGTCAAAACAGAAGAAACAAGCGGGAAATTGAAGTCAACGTACATGAGAGCCCACCCGGATCCTCCGATGTTCACACATCCACACGCGGTGATGGGCTGCAGAGTAAGGCCCCGTCCACCCATTAGAACTTTGTAGGAAAAAGACAGGTTGATCTTCATTTGGTTCCCCCCTACCTCCACAAAAAGTTGTAGCAATTTGTCCAGCAAACATGTCAAAATGATTATTAAAAAAAAAAAAATTAACAAAAAAACATCCAGATGTCTACAGCTGAAGGACAGCAGAGCACACACACTATCCCTGAGGGCACAGGCAAGCACATACATCACCACTGCCAACGCCCCCCCCCCCCCTACAGTACCACCTACAACAGTACTTTCTGGTCGTGGGTGAACCAATCAAAACTCCCTCGTTAGGGGAATGAGTGTGTGTGTGTGTGTGTGTGTGTGTGTGTGTGTGTGTGTGTGCGCCCCCTACATTCATAAGGAGAGCAGTGTTACCTGGGGTAATCCTTTTGCCCCCTCCCTCCTCCACCCGAGAGTCGAGGCACTGCTCTCTCTCTCTCTCAGGTGATCAGAGGGGGAGGGGGAGGGGAGAGGGGGGGGGGGACCACACACACACACACACACACCGGTAGGGGGTGAGAGAGAAGGCAGCCTTAAGAACTAAGAAGCAATAAAGTGGAGACTGAAGGGAGCCAGAGTGACTCTGACGCCCCCCCGTCTCCACCATGGATGGCAGCATGACTCGCCTCACAGAGTCGGCCACGCAGTCCGCCGGTGAGCATCGGAACAGCAAGGCAAAGGCTAAGGATAAGCAAGGAACAAACAAAACATTTGATTGTCCATCCAGATAATACCAGATTATATATAGATCTAGATCGAGATCGAGATCTATATATAGAGATATATATATATCTCTATATATATATATCTCTATATATATATAGAGATATATAGAGATATATATATCTCTATATATATATAGAGATATATAGAGATATATATATATCTATAGATATTACGTTTTTTTAGCAACACAGGGTAAAACTGTCAGTCGCGACCCGGAGACGGAGAGATCTACAACGGGCTCGGAAGAACGGTCAATAGCAGTGGATTTATCGGCCGCCCGCCGTGTCCCCGCCGGCCAGTCCAGACCGTTGCCTAGCAGCAAGCCCTCGACTCCACACCCTCTCATGCTGTACCTGGAGGAGGAAGGGGCTTTCAAAAATAAAATAAAAATAAAAATAAAAAAAAGCGAGGAGGGGGAGGAGGAGTCCATTGAGGTGAGAGTGTCCCTCCCTGGCCTTAGAGACAATATCTCTCGAACTATTTGGGAGTGCCGAGCTTCTTGGGAGTGGCCGGGCGCTTCTGCCAGAGGTGGGCGGGGATGGTGAAAGCGTCCACGCTCATGGACATGGTCTTTGACGGGATGGCGGTGAACTGCTTGCGGTCGGAGCTGTACTTGAAGATGGACTCCACCATCTCGGGGGCGACCACCCGCGGCCCGATGCCCGTTAGGCGCACCATCTCGTCCGTCTCGGGGTTCATGGTGTACACCGCCCGGAACTGGCAGCTGGCATCGCGGAACAGGATGAGGAAGTGGTTGGCGGCGCTCTTTTCCATTTCCTGGAGTGAGGCGCAGCAATGACAACCACAACACAACCACATGTAAGCGGAACTGTAAACATGTCAACATGTACACACGGGGATGATCACGGTGACTTGTGGCCCAGTTCAGGACTTGTGGAGTCTGTCACGGCTCACCTCCACAATCTTGTTTTTGGCCGGTTCGTTGACCTTGCCCGCCATGCAGCAGCGAGAGATAGCGTTGTGGATGATGAATTTGTTGGACTTGAAGCTGGGCTCCTTGTACAGCTTCGGCCCTGGAACACACACACACACACACACACACACACACACACACACACACACACACACACACACACACACACACACACACACACACACACACACACACACACACACACACACACACACACACACACACACACACACACACACACACACACACACACACACACACACACACACACACACACACACACACACACACACACACACACACACACACAGCTGTTAAAAACCACCCACACACACATGATAATACGTACATCGCCCACTTTAGGGAGTGTGCGGTGGAGGAGGAGGTGGCGGCTAACCGGTGTATTCCGGTATGGGCAGGGAGATGTTGGAGTCGTTCTCCCAGTCCCTCTCTCCGTTCTGGTGTGACAGCCGCCTGGCGGGAGAGTGAGAGCGACTGGAACACCCAGAGGGAGATAAGAGGACAACACAGGAAGAAAGTTGAGGAGACGTGGCCCAGTAGAAATAACAGGTTTTGCTTTTTTTACTGAAATCCATTCAATGGATGTCCCAGTCTCAAACAAATTCAACAAATTCAATACTCGAGGGAAAAGTAGACGGATACCTGGGGGACTTCCGGACGCTCAGGTCATTTGCCACCGAAGACAGATTCATGGTGGAGTGGGAGTACACCTTGTTCAGCCGGCTTCCTGGAAGGGTCACGTAAGGGACGGGAGTTTGAATGCAAACCAACAGAATCACTTGGCAGTTGCGTCTCGTTGGCTCTAGTTCTTGTTTGCCGGCGCTCGTTAGTCATTAGCTTTTGCTTATTTGCTCTGCGTCTGTGTGTCTATTGTCTTCACGATTTGTCATTGCCCCTTTGATTGTACAAATTGTGAACAATCTGAGAGGGAGCCAACTAATTGTACTATTGTACCCGAGCACTGGTTTTGCTCTTGGCAGCTTGTTGGGAAGGAGATGCACTTATGACTTCTGGTGACTAGTACTTCTCTTGCCTACCTACTGTATGTTGAATGCACTTATTGCAAATCGCGTATTATTATTCTATAAAACACATCATTATTATTATTATTATTATTATTCGGCATTTCACATTTCAAAAAGGACCGACCCATGAAGCCCTTGGCGGGGCTGCGGGAGATGTCCGAGTCATCCCTGAAGACGGTCTTGGGCCTCTGCTTCTTCACGCCGCGCACGGTGGTGGGCTTCTGCCTCAGCACCTTGTCCAGGTCCTCCATGATCTTCAGCTGGTGCCGCCTCTCGTACTCCTGCCGGGTGAACTCCCCGCGGCGCTGGGGCGTCCCCTCGCCGGTGGGGGTGCGGGCGCCGGTGGGGGTGCCCGGGGTGGAGGCCTGGGAGTCCCCTTTGTCCCCCCAGCCTTCGATGGTCATCCACTGTGGCTTGCTGAGAAGGAGAAACGTGTCATTCAGATCACACTAAATTAAGATAAAGTAAAACGTAAAAAAAAAATAATAATAACCGTTTGATAAGCCGACCTATCAACTCATCTTATATAAAGGATTTAGATTTCTACTACTCATATTTTAACTTTTGAAGCTATATGCAGAATTAGTTATTTGACACAGGACAAAAAAAAGGCCGAGTTATCAGAGCGATATGCAGTTAATTTTCCCACGATGAATCATGAATTGATTCCAGCCCTAAATCGTCATCCATTGTTCCCATGAATACATAATAAAGAGAGTTCCTACTTTGCTTCCTTTTCCTTCTCCTGCTCCAGCTTGCGTTTCTTCATCTCGTCGGCTCTCTTCTGCTGCTTCTCGAGCAGCGCTGCCCGGCGCTGGGCCATCTCGTCCTCCGGCCGCACCTTGTCGTCCTGGCGACAGGATGCACACAAAAAACAAACACATGACGACGGTCATCCTGTGTAAGAAAATAGATGGTAAAACGGTACCACAACTTCTAGTCACCCCACCTTGAAGAAGAATCCAAGACCTTTCAACTCGGGCTCGGTCACGTCGCTCATGGAGTCGGAGAACAAGTCGGGGCCTCGCGGCAGGTCGTCGTCCTCCTGCTCGTCCTCCCCGTCTCCTCTCACCGCCGACAGGGAGATCTCGATGAGGCTGCCCCGCTTGCTGCCGTTGAACATGGCCGCCGCGGGGACGTCGCTGTCGAAGGAGCACTCGGAAGGGGCACCGGAGCTGCTGCCCCCCACGGCCGGCCGCTCCTTCCTGGCCAGAGCCTGTGCGGAACCGGCCTCCAGGTCCATGCTGAAGATGCTCTGGTCGTCGTTCGAGCCCCCTTCCGAGAGGGCGTCTTCCCCCTGGAGTCGCGCCGTGGGGGTAGGTGTGGGGACCGGAGTCGGGCCGTCGGACAAGCTCTCCTCCTGGGCGTCGGAGGAGTTGCCGATGGAGAACGAGGAAGAGGTCTGCACCTTGCACTGCCAGGGACTCACCCGGCGCAGGTGGGGGATGCGGTCGACGTTCTGCGGCGGAGTGAGCACCCTGAACAGCATTGGACCCTTCGGGTCCATGGGCTGTGCCTGATGGTGCTTGGGACTCTTCGGCGGCACAGACTGGGCCCTGCGATGCACGTGCGGAGACTTGGGCGGAGCCGCGTGGTTCGTGATTTTGCGCGACGGTGAAGGTGAAGAGGAGGTGGAGTTGAAGTCTCTGGAGGACTCGCGGGACGAGCGTACCGGGGTGGAGGTTCTGGGGCTGGAGCTGGGGCTGGGCGGGATGACCCAGGACCGGTTGCCAGGCGGCGCGGCCGGTTTCTTCCGGATCAGCTGGTTCTGTTGCTCCGACAGGCGCTGCATGTCGCTCTGCAGGGAGCTCAGCGCTGCGTTCAGTTTGGACACAGCGTTGTTGTAGTCCCCGAGGGGCGCTGTAGCCTTATCTCCCGGGGGGCCTCCCGCCTTCGGAGGAGCCGCCTCTTCGTCGGTCTGGACTCCCAATTTGTTACCGCCATCTTCATCCTTCGCGGGGTGCCTCTTGTCGCGCTCCTGTTCGTCCTCCTCCAGTCGGGCCAACCTCTCCTCCAGTGTCAGGTTGGAGTGTTCTCCGTCTGCGGAGGGGAGGTTCTCCTCTGCCCCCTCGCCTCCGTCTTCACGTTGCCCCTTTTTCAGCTGCAGGAAAGCGCTCTTGCCCAGCCGTTGCCGATGCTTTGCGAATATGGCCTCGATACGTTTCTTCTGGGCCTCAATGGCCTTGCGCTTCTCCTCGAGTCGCACCCCCAGCTCGGACATCTCGTTGGTGAGCTGTGGACTCTTGGCCGGCCCTTCTTCGGCAGCCTGAGCCCAGCTGGCCGCCCGGGGAGCGGCGGGGGGCTCGCTGGTTTTGGGAGACTCCGGGCCGTGTTTCTTTTTGCGCTCGGCGAAGCTGGTCATCTTCACGCCGCTGTCCGGCGACTCCTTGCTGTGGCTCCTGTAAGGGAGTGGCGCGACTGCAGCCGGAGTGGCGGGACCCGACCGGGCCTTGGGCGGGTCTTCGGAGGCGTCCGAGTCGACGCTGCCGTCCCGCAGAACCGAGTCGTCGTCCCGCGAGCCCTCCGAGGCCTTCCGGCCGCGCTTGGGCTCCCGGGGCTCCTCCGGCGCCGCGGGCCGGTACATCATCCCGGAGCGAGAGGGCGCCGAGCAGCTCACGGGGCCGCCGTCGTGTCTGCCGCCGGCCAGGTCGTCGGGGGAGTGGAGGTAAAAGCCGTCGGGGGCGCCGTCGGGGTGGAGCCGAGGCTCCATCTTGCTCTCGTTGTGGATGATCTGCAGGGCCTCCTCGATGGTGGGCAGCTCCCCCGTCTCGTTCTCCCTGTGGCCGTTCTCGGCCAGCCGCGGTGGGCCGGGGCTTTGGGTGACCCAGGAGGGCCTCTGAGGGACGTTGGGTTTGTTCAGCGGGCGAGCCAGCTCCTCGGGAGGGGTGTACGGCAGCTGGTCCGAGCTGACGGAGCGCGTTATGACCGGGTCGCCCATCACGATGTCTACGTCACTGTCCAGGCCGAAGGGGATGCTGAAAGACACGGCTGACAGGGGCCGGCTGGTATGGGTGAGAGAGGGAGTGAGTGAGAGTGAGAATGAGTGAGAGTGAGAATGAGTGTGTGAGAGTGAGAATGAGTGAGTGAGTGAGTGATAGAAAAAGAGAGAGAGAAAGAGAGCGAGAGATTCTGAATGAGCACACAAAATCTCACAGAAGAAGTGCAGTTGTTGAATTGAGTTGTCTGGATTTCAAGGCCTACCTGAGGGATTTTCTGCTCCATGTCTTTCCTGTGTTTTCTAGATGAGACATTGAGGTAGACTGAGTCAAAGGTCCTGAGTACATTGGGACACACACACACACACACACACACACACGGACACACACACACACACAGACAGACAAAAAAATGAGACAAAAAAATGTAAGGCATGCATAAGACGCAGGGATAAACAACCAAAAAACGTACAAAAGCGACCAAAAATATAACTATCAATATCACATTCAAAACATCTATAAAAAAGGAAAATAAATACAAATAAAGGTTTACAAACAATAGGGAGGTTAGTGCAGATACTGTACACAGAAACACCAAATAGCTATCTTAGTCCCGCTTTACCTGCTGGTGACAACGGGGATGAGATGGGAAGGAAAGGCCTCTTAAAGATTGAAGGTGAGCCACTGGAAAACATAAAAAGACAAAAAAATATATAAAAAGATTGGCACACTTTTCAACTTTCACAAGAACTTCATGGACATGAGTAAGAACGCCTGTGTACCTCTTCCTGGGGCTGGTTGGCACTGCTTCTGTGGCGCCATCTAGTGGACAAGAAGAACGCTTGCGTGAGATTATTACTCTGCTCTGAAATGAGTGTCCGTAAACGCATTCAATCGCATTCAGAGCAGAACGTCACCGACGAGCAGGGAAATTGGTCTCGCTCACCTGACGAGTCTTTGGGTTGGACAAACTCTGGCTTCTTCACTTCAAACCAGTTCAGCAGCTCTGCCAGGAAGCTCAGCCAGTTACTCTGCGCACACACACACACACACACACACACACACACACACACACACACAAACACGGAATAAAGAATGTTAAAGAATAACATTGCGATTTTTCAACCTTGAGTTTTGCTCAAGGAGAAGTCTCGCTCTGAACTCATCACCCTCCCGTGACTCATTCAAATAGTCAAAATCAGCTAAATATTCAGTAATTTCAAAGATATTTTAATGCAATAACAAACGATTTTCCTTCCCATAATGTTGGCAGACACTTAAAATAACGGTCAGTGGTAAAAAATTTATGAAATTAAAAAAAGCTATTTTAGAGGACGTACATTGATGGGCATAATTACCCTAAAGGGTTTATATTATTTTAGATGAAGAAGTATTTTGCGGATGAAGCGCTCTCACTCCCAAAATGCGTTTGTGCTTGCGTGTGCATGCATTACCTGGAGCTCCGCTGGGGCATAAAGCATATCTTCCAGTGTCATGGGACAGCAGCTCTTTAAACAACTTTCGCAGAACTCCCGGATGATCTGCAGGTTGTACAAGCTGTCCGCTGGAGACATGGAATCCTTCATACAAACATCTATCAAGGGGGGGGGGGAAGAGAGAAAGAGAGACAGAGACCGAGACAGAGAGGACGAAACCTATTAGGGACCTGCAGAATACCTCCAAAACTTGTATTTTTTATTCTGGAGCAGTTTGAAGTTCAAAACCAATGTGTCCATCACCATACCTTCAAGTCTTAGCAGGCCAGGGCAGTAGTAGTGCATTACAGCCACAACGGCACAGCCGGTAGACAGGTCTTTGACCTCCTTCACAGTCGGGAAAACCGGTTTCTGTCTGGACTGCATCTTATCCTTCCTGTAGCGCAGCTGACGAAGAGGAACCAGGAGAGAGAGAAAGACTTAAAATCTTCGGGTCTTTGGCAAAATCCCTAATCTCATAATCATGTGAGCATTGGGAGATTCTTAGGTCAATCTCAAAATGTCTAAACACCGAACATGAATGTTATTATAAAAAAAAAAACAGAACAAAAACATACAATCAGCCTCACGGAAGACATCAAATTCAGCTGATTACAGAGAGGTACCGATAAAAGATTCATGCTCATGGAAAAAGAAGGACAGGCAGGCAAAAACAGTAGAAGCCAAGGGTGTCATTGACAGAAAGTGGGGCATGGGAGGGTCTAATGAGGCAAGAGAGAGAGAGAGGGTGTGTGTGTGTGTGTGTGTGTGTGTGTGTGTGTGTGTGTGTGTGTGTGTGTGTGGTGTGTGTGTGTGTGTGTGTGTGTGTGTGTGTGTGTGTGTGTGTGTGTGTGTGTGTGTGGTGTGTGTGTGTGTGTGTGTGTGTGTGTGTGTGTGAGAGAGAAGTTAGGCAGGTCGACACCGCTGAACACAGACATACAGCACACCACCGCACCATCGGTGGACTTGGTTAGTTGCTCCGCTAAAGGGACACTTTACACGCTACTTTCAACCGTACGCGATGCTGTGCAAGGTGCCCTGAGGTGCACCCACATGCATTTCTAACACCCGAAGATGATGCTACATACGACATGGAGAGCAGCCCTGACCCGCCTGGCGCCGGCGTGGGAGACAGAGAGCGGATTGAATGGGGAGGGTCTGAGCGATTGAGAGGGGGGGAGGGGGGGGGGGAGGGAGGGAGGAAGCTAGCTGAGGGAAGAGGAACTTACAGGAACAAGTTTCCAATACCAGCGAGTAGGACACTGTCAGGAGACGGGAGGGAAAAGCACGGGAGACGGAGAGAGACAGAGCGACAGAGACAGAAAGAGAGACACCGAGACAGACAGACAGACAGACAGAAAGGAAAATGGACAAACAAGTGGATAGGATAGATATTAACCAAAACTAGAAAAAACAAGTAGAAGGTTCCCGAGGAATAGCATGAAAGCCTACTGTTTTTACTCGAGCAGAACATCATCACAACATTTAATTGGTACAAAAACGCTCTTAGTGCGCAAGTCAGGCCGCAAATACTTTTGACAAAGTAGCGTGCTCGTAAATGCTTTACGTAACAGTAAAAGGCTGTATCCTCCCAAGAGATCTCAATGGGTTCTGGAGCACTTGGGAGTGGAAACGGCAACACACCAACGGACTCACCGTGGGCTGCACAGGCTGGGGCTCTGGGTTGGTTTGGGCCGGGTCCTCCTGGGACCCTTCTTCACTCTGTCGCAACTTTTGGTTTAACTGAGAAACGGACAGAACAGCCGTGAACACACACCATCCTGACTAGATCAACCGAATACTTTATTTTATTTTTTTTCTCTTTTTTTTTTATCACAGATAACGCATCATTCAAACTGACGCTTGTGCGATTTTCCCTCCAACGTCCACCACATAATACAGAAAATGCGGAAAATAAAATAACAACCCAGTTGTCAAACGTGAGCCATGAACAATAGTTTCTCCTCCAGAACAACCAGAGCTTGAGCTGCCATAAACACTTACCTCATTGACCCAGTGAAGCAGCATCGCCTGCCAGTCGGACCCTCCTCCTAGCAGCTCGGCCGTCCCACGTTTCTTGACCGCCGCCACCGTCTCCATGGCGCCCACCGCCATCAGAGCGTCCATCAGGGCCAGATGGGCACTCTGCGCCGATTGGAATCGGATCGGGGAAACGAGAACAAGGGTCACAGATCGGTCACAGGGAGGTTGATTATAAAACCATAACTCAATCGGAAGCGGATTTCCGTCCGCACGGCAAGGCGCTGGCGAACCGCTAACGCCACACAGCAGCGACGTCAGACCGCATTTACGATGCCCAGACAGCAGGGGTCGCCGGTGGACAACGCTGAGTCGGCATAAAGCCATACACCCAACCACAAGGTGAGGTTCCAGGGGTATGCAACACTGTGGCATTCGATGACTAACCAAATATGTCCCTATTGTTTGAGGTCTGTATAACCCGTTTTGGATGGGTCACACCAGAGCCTGCTTAATGCATTATATACCCCCCCCCCCCCCCGCCCCCTCTCTCTCTCTCTCTCTCATTTGGATCCATTTGCAAGTGCCTTGGTTTACTACTTCAGGGTGAAGTTGATTCATATAATTGTTAATTGATACAGACACTAGCTCCTTCAACAGTCTTGGGATGAATTAGTCTTGCATCTCTACCCTCCTCCGCTTCTCCTCCCAACACCATATGCACCCAGTATGACTCATGTTGCAGACACACTGCTCTTCAGACCGCTAACCGGCCGGCACGCAGCAAGAACACTAATTTGTGTTCCTTGTGACAGCGGTGATTTTCCATAGTGTGAGTGAGTGAGTAATCAACAAAACACACAGCCAGGTGATGCACAACTAGTAAGTGATGACCAAAACAGGGTTTGTCCTAGTGAAGACTTCTTGTTCTCCGATGTTCAGAGCCCATTTAAAACACACCCACCCACCCACCCCAGCACGACCTGATAAGCCTCGAGTGTTCTTCAGAGACGCTTCGCTCATTAGCAGCTCAAGGCACCAGTCCCATAACACACACACACACACACACACACACACACACACACACACACACACACACACACACACACACACACACACACACACACACACACACACACACACACACACACACACACACACACACACACACACACACACACACACACACACACACACACACACACACACACACACACACACACACACACACACACACACACACACACACACACACGTAAGTAAGTAAGTAAGTAAGTAAGTAAAGTAAATAAAACTTCCACAGTGGTTTTAAAAACATGTGATGGCATTAGGGACCATGTTTGTTTGGAGGCCGATAACATTTGCCACGCGATTTAAAAAGGTGGCCGCTTTAATAGCCCCTGTTTCACAATGTCTGCTTCTATCAGTGTGTAACACACCGACCTTTGACCCACAGGGAAGAGGGACACTCAACTTGTTTATATATATACGAAACAGACCCACTTAATCAATGCCAGAGAGAGGGAGTTTAGGAGTGTGTGAGTGAAGTATTCATTAAGGTGACATGCGTAGGCAAGCCGCTACTCTAGGTTTGATTACTAACCCCCCCCCTCTACTCAACCCTTTCTTGCTTGTTTATTTTTCAAACTTTCCTTCACCTGCTCAGGGAGAGATATCCCACAGCATTGTAAAATGGTGTTTGTACTTTAAATGGGATACACACGATAGCCCAGGTCTTCTCTCCTTGATATTAGATTGTAGTAGAGTTATTGACTTGTAGGTCATCTGTGTCACATTACGTTGCATTACACCTACTGTGTGTACCGTGTACAGGTCAAAACCAGCGCTACAAAGAGGATACACGTGTGTTTTTGAGCGGCGAGCACACATCAGGACTCTGGACTCCCATGTGACCCTCGTCTCTCCGAGCACAGTTCACAGTTCACAGCACGCCGCCTGCTGCTGCCTGCTGCTTTCCGACCAGCGGGGGCCATGGGGAGTTCCTCTGCGTGTGCCCCTGCCTCTAGCTTGCGTACCATATCGTGTACGATATCTCTAACATTGCTAAATCTAAATCTAAAGGATGGGAATCCTCTTTATTGGTCACATACATGTACACACACACAGGGAAATGTGTTTCTCTTCATTTAACCCGTCCTAGTATTAGGAGCAGTGGGCAGCTATTGTATATACAGCTGCCCTGGGGGAGCAGTGTAGGGGTCTGGTGCCTTGCTCAAGGTGGCAGTTTCTTTGCGTGTCGGGGACTTGAACCGGCGACCCTCCTGTCCCCAAGCCAAGTCCCAACAGACTGAGCTACTGCCGCCCCATTCTTTACATTATATTAGTCATTTGGCAGACACGCTTGTCCAAAGCGACTTACAATAAGTGCATTCAACATAGGTAGGCAAGAGAAAGTACAATAGGTTGGCTCCCTAGATTTTACACAATACTGCAAGTACATGTACAAGTGCAGTCTTTTTCTCTCCTATTCCGAGTGTCACAGACAGGGGGCGCTCCCTCCCGGCTACGGCCAAACAACCACAACAGGCTTAATGCTGCCACAACCTACCAGCCAACCAGAGAAAGACTGGCAGCTCCATAACAAACACATTCCAGCCAAAGGGGCCATTTAAGCTCCCAAATCGGTGCAAACCTGTGCCAGTGGCCTTTTAACCGCTTATGAATTCCAAGTTTAAAACCAAAGCCTTGAGACTGGCACAGCAGGGTCCCGTGTTTGTTTGTGTCCACATTTAGGGGGGGGTTGGGGGCGGTCCCCGACCGGTGTGCCGTTACATGCGGCAGGTCCGTCCGTCTGTCCGTCTACTCAGCCTTGTGATGTAAAACGCTGACGATCGGCGGCTGCTGCCCCCGAACGAGTGACAGCCGGCTGAGGCCTGCCAAGAGGCATCGGAGGACGTCTCTGACGGAAGGACCGCAGTGCAGCCGCTCAACTCACACAGCGGGCAGGGGACGCCGGGGGGGGGGGGCGGGGGGAGGCCTCGACAGAACAACTCAATTTCCAGAGACAGAGCGGCTGGCGGGGTGCCTCCGTGCTCGGCCGGGGACAGACACCAGGCGCTCGTCGGTCGAACATAAATTAAAATGTGTGGTCCGGCCCGGGACAATGACAGCAGACAACTCACTAATGAAGTCATCGCAGAGGTGTGTGTGGGTGTGTGTGTGTGTGTGTGTGTGTGTGTGTGTGTGTGTGTGTGTGTGTGTGTGTGTGTGTGTGTGTGTGTGTGTGTGTGTGTGTGTGTGTGTGTGTGTGTGTGTGTGTGTGTGTGTGTGTGTGTGTGTGTGTGTGTGCTGAGTCATGCCCGTAGCTTCTCCCTCCCTCCCCGAGGCTGTGATTGGTCATCCATCCCTGAAGGCAGATTACAATGACGACTCACTCAATATCCATAACCATAAAGATCATTGAAATATTGAAGGATGGAGAATCTGAGAAAACAAACACGTATACAGCATCAGAGATAACGCGGGGAAAGAGAGAGAGAGAGAGAGAGAGAGAGAGAGAGAGAGAGAGAGAGAGAGAGAGAGAGTGACTGTCTTTTGTACAGTGATTATTTATGAGGGTGCGGAGGACCTGATCACTACAAAGGGGGGGGGGGGGGGGGGGGAGGAGAGAGAGAGCGAGAGAGAAAGAGAAAGAGAGAGCGATAGAGAAAGAGAGAGAGCGATAGAGAAAGAGAGAAAGAGAGGTATGGATATCCCATCGGAGGGCCCTGGTAAGCCAAATCACAAGTTCCCACTAATGAGAGCGAGAGAGAGAGAGAGAGGAGAGAGAGACAGAGGAGGAAGAGAGACAGAGGAGGAAGAGAGACAGAGAGGAGAGAGACAGAGAGAGAGACAGAGACAGAGACAGAGACAGAGAGAGAGAGAGAGAGAGAGACAGAGAGAGGGAGGGAGGGAGAGTGGAACACAGCACGCAGAGGGCTTGCCAGATCCCCATAGCAACCACCCAGCTGACCCATAATGCACCTCTCTCCCCAAAGCACCCCGGGGGTACAGTGACGCGCTTAGCTTAATAATCGACCCGTCAATCGGAAAATGTTCCAAGGAAAATGACCGGCCCGTCAATTAACACCACGCTGGGACGTCATTACGGTCCGCCGCGCGGCATGTCAACGTCGCAGGAAGGAAAACACGACTGAAATTCAGCCTCGTTACCGGCCTTTAAACGGGTTTATGGGAAATGTTAAAATTGGATTATGTCTGAAATATGACTTGAGTGACCTCCGCCCAGCCCCAGCGTGAGGACGGCTGCTTATCGAGTTAAAAGAGAAAACACGGATCAGGCCGGACTGGGGGGGGGGGGGGGGGGGGGGGCTGCGGCGGGGGGGAAAGGTCGAAGGGCAGAAAGCCCTCAAGTACAAACACAGGAAATTGTTTCCATGTTTATTTGTTTTTAACCAAAGCTTCACATTTGACAGGGTCCAAGGAGATCTCCAAGACCGTCAAGACGTAGTTCTCTGATCTACTAAAAAACAAGACCAACATGTTTTCGCTGTTTTTCCCCGAACGATCACGGAAGCTAATATTGGCGAGGCAAGAATGTTGAGCATTTCTGAACCGGGGACAAAAGTACGCCACTTGTAGTTTCAGCCCTCGCTCATGACTGACGCTCACTGGGCCGTAAAAACTGCAAACGCAGCACAGCGATTTCAAATAAAAGTACCGAGGGGTTGAACACCAACAGAGCCTTGAGAGTGCTTCTCTTTGGCCTAAACTTCGTTCGGTAAGCCACATGGACGGCTAACCACACATTTAAAAAAAGGGCGCTGCAAGTGATATAGAATTCTTAAAATAAGTGTTGAATAGCGCTATGTTTCCACAGCCATCACTGTTACAGTGAGTATTTGGTCAGTAGCCCGGCTCTCCCCGTCCCTCCGCTCTGCAGTAAACAGAATATATTTTTTCCTGGTATCCCGTTCCCACGTTATCCAATCAGGAGAGAGGAATCAACAAAGAGGCGGTTCTCTGGCGGTGAGTTGACGGACAGGCAGCCGTATTTCACTGTGGACCGATCGACTTACGACTTACACCACCAAACCCTTAACGAAAACCAAAAAACTTAACAAACTCATACTTATAAACCACCATATATGACTGACCGTTTACTAAATTGACTGAAACGGACCAAAAATATGATATTAGTATGTGGTTCTGTTCTGGTAGGTCATCCGCTGGTGGATGCAGATGACATTTAGTCTGCATGGCAGATTATCTTTAATCTTCACAGATCTTTATCCTCAAATCAGTGGACGGATGGGGGAAGGGTGGCCCACCACCACCACCACCACGGGGAGAACTGACTGAGAGGGGTGATGGATGGGTCTCTAGCCGGAGATGGAGGAGCTGGAGGACTCATGGCGGAGTGAGGCCGAAGGGTGTGTCGGCTATAAATCTTCCCCTTATATGATGGAGAGGAGCGATCGGTTGGCCTTAGCATCCAGCAAGAGCAGGGAACACAAAACCAACGCACGCAAAAAGGGACATTGTTAAAGTAATAATACCTATATTTTTATATATAAAAATAATACCTATACTTTTATATATATATATATATTTTTTTTTTTACAATTATTTATATTTTATTTTATTGCTTTGTTGGGAAGCACTTTGTGCTGTATATGCTTGATAAGTGAGATGTATAGACAGAGACAGATAGACAAATATACATACATATATATATATCACTTATCAAGCATATACAGCGAAAAGTGCTTCCCAACAAAGCAATAAAATAATTGTAAAAAACGGATGGCATTATATACATTTTGATTAAAAAATATATATATATATATATATATATATACACAATCTACTATTATAAGAAGATTAATAACATCAACCCAAACATGGACAGAATAAAACATTTAAAAAAGGACACTGTCCCATCTGATGTAAAACCCGACAGCGAAGCAGCAGACCCAACAGATGGGTCGATTCGTTCCACAGCAACAGATCGGACCTCGGCGCTTCGTAAAGGGCAGCAGATCACGGCTCAACCTATCTGTGGGACTGTGAGGAGGACTGTTGTCACGTGGGGGGGGGGGGGGGGGGATTTATACTGGATATATATATATATATATTTTTTTAAGTCATTGCAGTTGACACAAATCTACTGAGGTTTAGTACCATGGCAGCGCTGCGGCGGTTTGCTCCCTCAGAGCCGTACACTGGCAGGGGCCCGCCTTCGCTGCTTCAGCTCCACTAATGCTGCATGACCCACTTTCCCTGGGCGCGCGCACACACACACACACACACGCACACACACACACGCACACACACACACGCACACGGCCGGCCATTGGCTGCCAGGCTCAAGTTGGCACTGCAGCGAGAGAGAGCGAGAGAGAGCGAGAGAGAGCGAGAGCGAGAGAGATCAAGCGAGGGCGAGAGAGAGAGAGAGAGTTTAGACAACAGAGCCTGTAGACAGCGGCGGGCGCTGCACCGCACCGCGATCGGGAGCATCGTTTGTCGCCATGGCAACCGACAGACGCAGTTCCCAGGAATGACATCACGTCGGCGGCGGCATGTTTAGCTCTGGTAATAGATGAGGGTCGTATGAAACAGGGATTCTTCTGGCAAGCAGGGACACTGTGGCACAACAAGGACACAGCGCGGACGGGAGAATGTCAGGACACTAGCAATTAGAACGTGAAACACAACAAAACAACAGCGCGATTCATGATGTACATCCACGCATTCAAAAGCCTATCCTCCAAAATATGTTGCAGCAGGTCTGCCTCAATATAACACCCAACACCCATGATATAAACACAGAGTGGAAGGGGGGGGGGGGGGGGGGGGGGGACATATGTGCCTTTGACTGGAAGCTGCAGGCCAGGGGGCGAACAGGAGTAGCTCCTTGTCGCAATATCAAATGTACAAAACAGTGACCAACCAAGTGGCCGTCGTGTGCTGAAGAAATAAAAAATAAAAAAAGACTACATTTCCTATGACCCTCTGTGCCGTGAGTCACCAAGAGCTACTTTGACTTTAGGTAAATAACCAGGACCCTATGTAAAAAAGGCAAAAATGAACATGTTTTCCATTTATTTTGATAAAAAACATGAAGCCTACACCAACACATCCGCCTTCTATCTATCCCTGGTATGGAAGAAGACAGTATAACTTGTTTCTCTTTTTTACATTCCTCAATAGAATTATTTTGCAATTCATCCTAACCACAACACACACAAGCACACACACACACAAGCACACAACCACAACACACAGAAGATGAAGACCCAATTAAAGCTCATCCCCTCTATGCTGGGACTGGGCCCCACCTGCAACCATGGCGACCAGATGAAAGGGCGGAGGAGGAGGAGGAGGACTGGGCGCTTTCCACCTGAGCACAGTGGGAACAATATGCCAGCCTCCCTCCCCGGAGACTCCCAGACCCCTGGCTTCACAGAGAAGCCTTTTGTGCCGCTCGAAGCAGGAAGGTGACAGACACTACTACGCTTGACTGGAAAAGCAGGAACTCTGTAGCGTCCACCCCAGACAAAATGCACCCTACCAGTCTTGTAGGCAAGATTATGGGTTTGTTTGTTTGTTTGTTGTGGTGGTTGTTGTTGGTGTTTTAGGCAGGGTTGGGAAAGTATAATGACTGATTTGGTTGAGTGTCTGGTTCTCACAGTATGTGTGTGTGATGGACTCCAAAGAATCATTGTCAAGAACAGAGGAGCCAAACCAGTTTCTCTCGTTTAGAACGGGAGCCGATTCTTAGCCCACCAGAGAGACACAGACAGAAATGAGACACAGCCTCTCCAGTTTCACTTGGACTGTATTGTTGTCCATCGGATTGTTTATATGTTTAAGACAGAGGAACTCCTGTGGTGCAGCCTCACAGCTGGATCCACTCTCCCTCTGCAGTATAAGCCGAGGCTGGGTTTCTGTGGAGGTGGGGGATGGTTTAGGACATTATGACTTTGATGTCCCTTAATCCCCTGGAATAAAAAACGTTTACAGCCCACCCCCAAAAGCCCACCCCACCCTGCACTGCTCAGCCTTCTCTTGTGCCTCACTGGGCAGGACGGGAGCGCAGGTGCCCAGTAAGACCACTGTTGACACAGACATCTCGTCCTTGTTCACTGCTATCCAGGTTGGGGAATTATTTTGCATTACATTAAAGTCATTGAGCAGATGCGGTTGTCCAAAGCAACTTACAATAAAGGTCATTCAATAGGTAGGCAAGAGAACTAGTGGTCACCAGAAGTCATGCAAGTGCAAGTGCACTTCCTTCCCAACAAGCCTTCGAGAGTTTAAACAGTGCTCGGGTAAAAGTACAATTGCATTCAAACTCATTTCTAACCATAACCCTACTGAAGCAATGAGTGTGCTTGAAAGTGTCTAAGACCCAACATTTCAGACCAGAAATACATGCTTACCCATGATGCTCTTGGGTCATGAGGGGCTCATGTAAGGGACAACGGAGGCAATGGGGAGAGATGAAAAAACATCCAAAAAAAAAGGCCTCAAGCAAAGAGCAGCCATACTTTACCATTTTGATGGGCTTGCGCCGGAGGTCTGCCTCGGTCACCGGGGCGTCCTGGTCCCGGGGGGGCGTGCCTCTGCGGGCCAGCAGCGGCATGAGGGCGACGATGTCTTTGGGGGGAGCCTCGGCCTCCTCTGCCTCCTTTTCCGACTCCGACTCTTCCTCCTCCTCCGCCGTCAGGAGGCTGTAGGCGCGACAGTAGAGCTCCGAGGACAGCAGGAGGCGAGTGACGGGAGGCTTGAGGTGCTCCTGCTCGTACTGGTCCCGGTAGAAGGGCTCCCGGAGATCCACGGGAATGCTCTCTGTGGGCGGACAGACGGAGACATGCGTGTCAAGGTTTTGCACTTCCGGAGGAAAGGGCGACAGACAGAACTACCACGACACAGATAGCACTGGCCAGCAGACGCCTCGAGACTCTCGAGGATAAACAGGATGGTGTGCGTGTGTGTGTGTGTGTGTGACACATAGGACAAACAGTGCAATATGATAAGAAAAGGCTGTATAAACCCTTATCACGACTTGTTCTTCTTAGTCAAGGGAAATCATTGGAATTGCGGCGTTCGTACGTTCACACGACTCGGGAGTAGATTGAAACAAACATGGCATCTCGCCTAGAGTGTCAATCAAACCAGGGAGTGACTGGAAATAACAGGGGTGACGTGAAGTGTGCGTGTTTGCGTGCCTGCGTGCCTGCGTGTGTGTGTGTGTGTGCGTGTAGTAAGGGAATATAAGTATGAGAAACTCCGCCAGTAGAAAGGCGAGCAGGAAGAAAAAAATAGATCGGTCTTTTGGGAACAGACGGAACGTAGCAAAAGGGAAGAAGGCCCTCCTTGCTTGTCCTTGACGACAAACGCACGGGACCGTGGCCAACAGGACTGTAAATCCTCCATAATGTGGCGCATTCCTGTGGGCCGCACGCGGTCACATGGTTTCTCCCGCCGGCCGGTGAACGCAGTGGCGGTAATGGGCGGCGTGGGACACGGTGACACTCAGAGAACTATAGCGCCACCAGGCACACATTCTACTAGACATTCGATGATAAGCTACTTCTTTCTGCTCTCGAATCAAACGCCCCCCCCCTCCTCCGCCGGACTTTCCTTGCAGCCCACGTACACAAATTACACCAAAATTGTCGTGGCTTTGCATCACGCAAGGTGCCTTTTAAGGTGTCATAATAGCGGTTTGTGAAGTGCGTGTGGTTGGTGGCTGCTTGAAGCAGCCTCACCTGGCCCCAGTCAGACTGAATAGGGTCTAGTGGAAGCAGCCTCACCTGGCCCCAGTCAGACTGATTAGAGTCTGGTTGAAGCAGCCTCACCTGGCCCCAGTCAGACTTATTACAGTCTGGTTGAAGCAGCCTCACCTGGCCCCAGTCAGACTGATTAGAGTCTGGTTGAAGCAGCCTCACCTGGCCCCAGTCAGACTTATTACAGTCTGGTTGAAGCAGCCTCACCTGGTCGCAGTCAGACTGATTACGACTCTGCTGGGTGAGGCTGCACACCTGTGTGGGTCCTTGGAAATCAAGGCCCACAGGTTAAACCAGCCACCACCACACCCACACACCCAAAGAGAGAGCCCTAGCTTGGACCATGTGCTCCGTTAGTCATTCATCTACAAACTACAATAAACCTGATGACTCATCATCGTCATCCTTGTGTCGTCAGGAGGATCCAATAGTGGCCATTTTAGTGGCAGGGGTGCCTCACACTTTAATGTCAAACAAAGCTGTACCTTAACCCAAAGACAATTATTTCGCTGTCGACCCCTCAGAGGATGTTGAGCAGCATGTGTGTGTGTGTGTGTGTAGTATGTGTGCGGCGGTGTTGTACTTCGTACGTAATCGTGTGTGGGTAGGAACACCGGGAGCAGGACATTAAATACAGACTTGCCTTTTCAGCACACAAGCGCAGAACAAACAGTCTGAAACACACACACACACACACACACTTGACACGCCCCTCTCACGGAACTGGTTTCACTGCATTCAGAGTGGTTGTTGAAACTCCCACCAGGAGCACACCCGATCCGATAGCCTACATTAGCGCAGAATGATACAGGGTCACAGGCCGGGGGTTGTGTATTAGCCCCTTTAGAGTCAAAAGCTGCAAAAATACTGGACACACACACACACACACACACACACACACACAGCTGCAGAACTATAGGAGGCAGACAATAACGTGCAACCACATGGCTCTGTGTGTTGGGAGAAACGTCCATTGTGGTGCCTTTCAACTCAGCGTAGAGAACACACCACATAACAAAACCCTGGGACGTCCCCGGTGTGAACCAAATACTACAGAAATCTAGGTCGCCGTGTGTGTGTGTGTGAGCGGCCCCCAGACCGACACTGATGATGAAGCAAGGACACGACTTGAATGCAAAGCAGAATGCAAAAGGCCACGATGGACGCCGTGATGTCCCCTTTAGGAGATGACTGGCGTGTGACAGGCTCTGTATAGGTTACAAAACTAACTTACACTTTTTTTTTTTGGTTGCAAAACCCTAAACCTGATGAAAGGGCACTTCACACAGAGACACCTGACCAAGAGTGAACAGTGCAACACGAAGGACAGGAACAAGAGAACACTGCCCGGTTAGCCGAATGCTATCAATTGGTTCGTTAACATGCACTGGTGAGCACTGGCATCGGTGTCCCCATTGGTGTGTTGACATCAACACGTCTCCTCCTCTGGTAATATTTACACAGCAAACATCAGATCCTGCATAAGCAGAAAGAGCAGCAGAGAGGGCAGAGAGCGGGTTCAGTCAGACAGGTCCAGGGGTCACAAACTGTTTATGTTTTCTACATTGGGAAGGCAAAAATAGGTTAAATATAATCTCAATCTAAATCTGGAGGATTGAACATACATGTACACAAACAGTGAAATGGGTCTCTCTGCATTTAACCCATCCTAGTATGTTAGGAGCAGTTATTTTGATATCAGGTATATTATAAACGGAGCCCGGGGGAGCAGTGTAGGGGTTTTGGTAGGCACCTCAGCAGTGCTCAGGTGTTTCGGGGACTTGAACCGGCGACCTTTCGGTTCCCAAGCCAAGTCCTAACAGTCTGAGCTATCCCTGCACCCCCTGTACACACGTGGCTCCCGAGAGAGAGGTGGTGATCAGGGTACAGCGTGGCGGCTAACAGATGGAGCTGGGGTTGATAACGTTGTTTATCAAGTATCTTTTCGAAGTTCCAGGAATTTCCAGGAAGGTGTCGAAAAATGAATACGACAGCGAAAAAGTGACTACCACAAATTATATTTATTTATCGATGTATTACGGTAGTCTAAACAACAACTCTAACCCCATCGAAGATGTGTGTCCGGGGGTTGTGTGGTGTGAGCTCTACAAACAACCAGGTGCCACTCCACACAACAACAGACCTTCTGCTGCTAACAGAAGCCACATGTCAGATCTAATGGATTGAGTTAGCTCTCGGTGGTCACATCCCAGACAACACACACGGGTCGACCTGCCTAGAACTTCTACACACACACACACACACACACACACACACACACACACACACACACACACACACACACACACACACACACACACACACACACACACACACACACACACACACACACACACACACACACACACACACACACACACACACACACACACACACACACACACACACACACACACACACACACACACACACACACACACACACACACACACACACACACACACACACACACACACACCTCCGTACCCTACTTTAGTCTCCGAGTGGTCCGGCCAGCATCAGATTTCAACAGGGTTGCCATGGGAACGGGGAACATTAAGAAGCTCTTTGTATTAATTAACTGGCGCACGCTCACATCACAGTGGGCAAAAATGTGCCGGATTGGATATTCCGAGTTGCCCGGCTGCCTCACTTAGACGGCCCCTCAGAGACCATGGCACTGGGCGTGGGTAATTCACCAGAGCCCAGATGTGTGCACAAGTGTTAACAGGCACGACCAAGACCTAGTCTTGAATTGTTCTTCAAAAATTGGCATCGTAAAAAAAAAAGGGGGAAATAAAAACAGCATATGAAGATTACTCAAGGCCTCAACGTTTAAGGTTATTTTTCACTTTGCCCGGTCAGGCAAGTGGCTCACAAATTGACTTGCCCGATTACAAATTGTTTTATTTACGAGTAGCTTTCCAATCACAACAAACGCTAAAGCTAATTGTCGTGTTTCACCCTTATTTAAGTCAATCGTTTTACCACTTGCCTAATCAGACACAAGTGCACCGTTAGGTTTCCTAGCCCGACGTGTCATCTTACTTGCCCCGGGCAATAGTTATTGTTAAAACCCTTTGACTTAATATTCCATCACCGTGCCACTCAAACGACTTGAATTATGACCTGGCACTGCATGTGCTCGTCTCCACGAGGCTACAGAGGAGGAGGGCAGACTCCCTCGGGAACAAAACGTAAACCAAGTCACTTTTAAAATGCTTTTTTCCCGTCATGTGGTCGGATCAAAAACAGGCAGGATTACCCGCTCGGGGTTGGAGAACAAAGCCAGGTCCTGTTTAAACCGCCCCTAAATCTGGTGTTGGTGGTTGAGAAAGGGGGGGTGTCCGTGTTGCTCCCTTAGATCAACGCGACCCACCCCCACTAGTCCTGAGTGATATGCTAATCCCAAAACACCTCAATTAAGACTGATTTGATGAATACATCAAAAACGGCTACTGAAATAGACAAGACACCAGACACCAGGTCATGTGACCCCCGGATGGTTGTTATCGAGAGACTTTTATCGGGACACAAAATCGTCAACGGTCGTATAGGACAAAGAGTGTCACTAGATAAGCCTGGGACAAAACATTACATTACGTCCGAACTTCCTTTTGGATTACCACTCCATTATTATCATCACCGTTTCTCCACCTGACAAAACGGGTGTGAAGAGAGCACACACACACACGCACACGCCATCTGTGTGTGACGCCAAGTACAAAGCAGCCCCTTCACAAAGCAACATGCAAGCCGTGTCTTAAACGCCTGTGTGTGTTCACCCCAGACACTCAGTAATGTACCCAGTAGTGTACTCAATACTGCACAGTGTGTGTGAGGAAACACAGCTTTGTGGAGGGGCGTTACAGTCGCTAGCTTGAAGAGCTTGTGCTGTACTCATGACATGGATCAAGGTAGCTTGATGGTGTTAAATACAGAGAGGGTGGAATGGTGAACATGAGGCATAATGGTTGCACAACAGTAAGAGTTATGTAATGCAACACAGTAACCCCGTAGCAAGTTAGTGTGCCCCCGTGACTGACTGAGCCTGGCCACTCTCTGTGTGTGCGTGTGCGTGTGTGTGTGTGTGTGTCTCATTCCAACAGGCTCTTCTGATGATCCATGAGCTCAGGTGTGCCCAGGTGGAACCCATCAGGCAACAGGTTCCAGCAAGGTGCTAAGCAAACATCCGTCTAGCAACTAAACTATATTTAGCATCGATGCTCTGGTTTACCCTTTAACCAAATGATGGGTTTGACGAGTGTCGGCTAATGACGAACGACGACGAGGCTGCATAAAAAAGGGTTTGTCTGTTGTCATAAAACATATTTGCATTATAGTGTTAGTAGTAGTGCATCATTTTGTGTTTTGAGTAGTCAATGCAGTTTTAACAAACCATTTTCTTATGCTGGTGAAGTCGCGGTGGTGCTGTGTGTGTGTGTGTGTGTGTGTGTGTGCCCTGCAGTCACAAACAAAGCAGAAATCTACAGCCAATCATTCGGCTTATTGAACAAGATAATCTGGAATGGTGGGTGTAGTGTGTGTGTGTGTGTGTGTGTGTGTGTGTGTGGACATCCTCTGCCTCAGCCCGTGAGCCCGGGGGGGCAGACAACATGACGATGACACTTTAATTTGTGAGAAGATATATTTGCAGTTCCAATGGGAAACCAAACCACCTTCCAGGGACAGAGGACGACTTTGACCTCAGAGGGCGTGGCCGGACCACAGGGAGGGACATGCATGAACGAACAGCGTACGAAACGCCTACATCGGAACACACACGCACACGCACACACACACACACACAGTGTGTGGCCCAGACTAAATGAAAGTGTATGTAGGAGGTTCCAAAACGAATCCACCGTTTAATGACAGCGTATTGCTTTGAAGCCTTCTGGGGCTGTAACTGTGATTAACGGCTATACTAATAAAAATGTACTTGACTTGACATGAATTTCCGTAGACACCGACAGTAATACTTTCCCCGTCCCGACAAAAACAAACGCCTCGGTATTTCGCTATACATGTTAAAACCCAAGCAAAAACATGTGGACGGCACGTCTAGTCTATAAATATCTAAGAACACTTTATAGGTTAAGAAAAACCCTCAAAATCGAAACGGTCCACCTTATTGTCCCAACAAGACAATAGGTAGGTGTGTGTGTTTGCGCATCACCAAAAGGGCCCTGGGGGGGGGGGGGGGGTCTCCACTCCAGCGCGGGCAGCACTATGAAAGCAAACAGGAGTTGTAGGAAAACATTGTTCTAAAAAAACACAATGCGTAGCAGCACGTCAGCGAAAAAAGACCGATGATGGGGACTAACCTGTGTGTGTGCGTGTGTGTGTTGTAGTGGTCGGTATTTAATTGAAGGATCTAGAGCAATGTCCTATAGCAGTCTGTCAAGGCCCGAAACGCAGCCCCCCCATGTGCTGCTGGCTTCTCTCTCTACATTAAAAACAAAGCGGATTAACAGCTAAAGATGGGGCAGAAGCGGTCAGTCACTCACAGTGTTCTACCACTGAGTCACCATAGGACCGATACCCATCCCTGGGGGGGGGGGGTCAGTGATCAGGGACCCCCGTCCCAAAGAGAGACGACACGTTGCCTCCCCCCCCGACCCAAAAAAAAGAAAAACCAGGTAGTCTAGTATCTAGTACAGAGTCAAAGGTGATTACAACAGGACTGAGACCACTGACGTGCTCTCTCTTTGTGTGTGTGTGTATGTGTGCGTGTGTGCGTGCGTGTGAAATCGCTGAGTTTACACATGCTACGATGGAGTCTCTCTCTCTCTGCGCTACAACATGCTTTGCTATAACAAAAAAAAAGGATGCCATTTCGAAACGGGCCACACACACACACACACACACACACGTACGTACGTACGTACTACTGTGTGTTAAAGACATACCTGCATTGCCGTAGGATTTCGCCAGGAGCCATCCGACACTTGCGCATACCCTCCCCCTGGCCCCATCGTACACGTCCAGGGGCTGGACGTCCGGCACCGCGAAAGACCTCCTCGGCGTCGTCGTCGTCGCATTATTAGAGTCCACCATGTCGGAACGAAAAAAAAGACTCCAGAAGTGTTATATATATATATATATTTATATATATATATAATATCAAAGGATCATTGCTGCTGCTGGCTGTTCCTCCTCCTCCTCCGACCGACCGACAACACGGATGTGGGCTGAGCGTTCACACAGGGAGAAATATCCGCCCGGGAGCTGCGCTTCTTCTTCTTCCCATACAAAAATAGATCCTATCTTATATCCTAAGAAAGAAAAAAGAATTCGCACTTATTCTACGTTTTCACAACGACCCATCCCCGTGTGTGGGTATTTTGAGAACGAGGTGTGTGTGTGTGTGTGTTATTCCAACTCGGTGTGTATGTGTGTGTGTGTGTGTGTCCTTGTCCCTTTCGCATTGCTGTGGGATTCAGGACCGGACTGATTTCCAGGTGCTCCGCACTGACGTCACTCACTCGAGCGCCGACCGTCCAATGGGAACAGAGGAAGCGGGAGAAAGGGGCGGGGCCCCGCTGCGCCGTGTGAAGGCGGCCAGCAGGTAGGGCTGCTGGCTGGCTGCACAGGTATCTGTCTGCGACAGGTGCATCTGCAGGTGTTATGTTTCCAGAAGCTAGTATACTTTAAATGTAGGCCTAACTACAACACTACGTGTTGGCAGATCTGGTAAGGCTGCATTACAATGAATCCAATCATTCCTCAGTAATTGCTCTATACTTACTGCATTAAAACAAAACACGATAACTATGCCCACATTACTATGCTGTCATAACTAAGCCATATTCTTAAAGTAATCAATTAAGCCTATGACATGAGCATAAACGTATCACCTATTTTCAGCAAGGATATTGAATCCAAGCAAGATACGTGTAGCCTATTAGCCTATCATCAGTACATTAGTGGATTAACCATAGCAGTAACAGTCATTCATATAGTTCAGTGATCAATAAATAATTCTTTACCATTAATCTATAGATATAAAACTATAATAGCGAAATGTAGTCTACAATTAGTTACCTGTATCCTAGTCAGCCTACTCGGCCCCACCCAATATGATCTAACTAGTCTGACGGGTACGACACACAAAGAACCCACATTGATATATAATCAATATATAACAGTAGCCAATATTTGGTAACTTGCCATGATAGCTGTCATTTTAATGAAATGGTATGCTAGAACAAGTGAATGTCCACCCAGATGCGTTTGGTGGGACAAAACTTAATTAGAAAAATATTATGCACAGCCATCTATACAAAAAGGGAGCAAATGCAAAGCAACCGCCTGAAAAGCAAGTCATGCATTTACGTTTCGGTGTGTAACCGAAACACTGAACGAGGGCGCCACCGTGTGGCCAAGGGCGATAACGACACGTGGTACAGAGCGCAGGTTCACCATGTCCAGGAAATAACACCAACAAAAAAACCATAAACAATAGCCGTGTGAAACATTTACTGGGGGTACAAATACATCATAAACTGGGGTACAAATACACCATATACTGGGGTACAAATACACCATATACTGGGGTACAAATACATCATATTCTAGTAGGATTGCAGCGAGCTGGCGAGGATTCGTCTCCTGGAGTCTCCTAGTCTTCTTTCAGGCCCCCGAACACAGCGGTGGGAACACTCTTCTGCTCCAGCTGCACCTCTGTGAGACGGCAGAGCAAAAAAAACAAAATGGGCTTGTGAGTCACCAAGAAGATCACACGCGGTGGTGGAGTATGTATTCAAATCTCGACCCCTACCCTCTGGGCCTTGATCTTCGTCATCCGCGTTCTCGTCGTCGCCGTCGTCATCGTCGATGTCGATTTCGTCGGGGTTGGCTTGCTTGGCGAGCTGGGCCAGCTCAGTGCGAGACGTGTCGCTCCTGCACACAAGACATTCACAGCTCAGCCGTTCAGCAAACAACATGTTAAACAAAAATGTAGTCATACAGCCATGAGTAACGAATCCCAGAAATGGCAGCTAGGGACGCAAAGACCAGGGGGTGGGGGGGGTTTGTCTTGCACCTACATATTTTGACACACACTACACACCTGACAAAGAGGATTTTCTCTTTAGGCTTGGCCTTGTCCTGCTCGGCCTCTGCGGCCAGCTGCTGGGCTTTCTGCTCCAACATCTTCATGTCGTCCAGGCCCAGTTGGCCCGGAGCGAGGTCCGACACTGGAGGCGGAGAACGAGAGAGAGAGGGAGAACGAGAGGGAGGGAGAGATGAGAGAGAGGGAGGGAGAGAGGGAGAGAGAGGAGAGAGAGGGAGAGAGACGACGTGAGACAAAGCAGAGTGTGGAAAAAAAACGTCTAAGCCGGCAGCGATCAAGCACGAGTGTGTGCTGCTCTCTCTCCTCTCCTCCACCGGTGCCCGTGGAGCTGGTGGTGGCCTTCATCATCTGGGAGGACATGAAGTTGACCTGGGTGTTGTAGGTGGCCTGCACACTGCGCTTGATCCTCAGCATCTCACGGATGGTGTCCTCGTTGCCGTGGCGGATCTCAAACTCCTTCCACGACTGCCAGAAAGAAGCAGTGACCTAAACACAGACAGAGAGAGAGAGAGAGACAAGCGTATAGGTCTTAGTCACGGAGAAAGCGGGCGACACCGGGACACCGCGGTTGCGGTGGGAAGAGGGAGAACTGGATGACGTTGCGTGGTCTCACCCGGGGGTCACAGATCTGGGAGCAGTAGGAGTAGATGGCTCTGGCGCGGTCGATCTCACCCAGCTTGCTCTCCATGTCTGCGAAACGCACACACATGTCCCTGGATTTCTCATCCGGAAGGACCTGGAAGAAAGAAAAAAAACAACAAGGGTTTTGTCTCCAGGTATCTCATACACATACTCACAGTACATTGCTGAAGATAATTATGACCCATCATACAGAAAAACAAAAACAAGGCAAGTGGATTATGCCCAATTTGAAAGGCCTCTTATTGAAGGCTTATTAACTCAAGGGGGTTATTTTTTTGCCTCCGTTTGTTTTGTTAGGAATAAGCAACTCCAAAAGTTTTGAATGGAATTAGACGTGGTTAGATTGCTTATACGCCATGATGACGGCGCAGATCCGGATCCGGGGGCCTTTCTCGTGTGGCGAGGTATGTGCTCTACTGAGGGGCCCTCCAGTTTACAATGTATTCTAGAAGGTCTTCTATAACAGGGGTTCCCTACCGCCGGGCCGCGGACCGGCACCGGGCCGTGGAGGTGTTACTGCCGGGCCTGCTCTGTGTATCATCATATTTGACTCAAATCATTGAGTATAGGTGAACGGCGGGCGGTATAATCATATATATAGAGATTATATATATAGTATAATCTATATATATAGATTATATAGCGGTATATATGGGCGGTATAATATATATATATAGATTAAATATATATCGGCATAACGAGACTTAGTGCACGCGCTACTAAAGAGACGCGCTAGTGACGTGTCGGTTTTTTACGGCGCTGCGCGTACATGCGCGTTTATACTGAAATCGAGCCCTGCCGTTTTGTTAGGGGTGTGTGTTGACACACACTTTGACAACCGTTGCGCGAAAATTGACAACCAGTCCGCGAGATATTTTTTCATGTATCTGCCGGTCCGTGGCACAAAAAAGATTGGGAACCCCTGTCCTATAAGACTAAAAAGACAACCGTACAAACCCGGCAGGTGCAAATCACACAAAGACAACCCATGAGACGGGACGGGATAAGACTGTGCTTGATGAAGGCCAGACGATACCTCGATAGCCTTCTGGTAGATGGCCCTGGTGTAGGTGACGCCGTAGATCTCGGCTGCTCTCTTGATGTAGATGTTGAACATGTTATGCCTCTCGCCGAGGTCCACGGCCTGCGTGGCCCGTTCGTACACGGCCATGGCATGACGAGCCAGGCCGTACTCCTCCTCCAGCTTGGCGTACAGAAGGTAAATAGCTGGAGAGAAACATCAACAGGATACCAAGCGTTAGTTTATTATTATTATTATCATTTTATTTTTAGTCACAACATGATTCCATTGTGGTTTGTGATATAAGAAAATAATAGATGCTTATTGTGGAGTGTGTGGTGGGTGGCTGGTTGAAGCAGCCTCACCTGGCCCCAGTCATGCTGATTAGAGTCTGGTTGAAGCAGCCTCACCTGGCCCCAGTCATGCTGATTAGAGTCTGGTTGAGGCAGCCTCACCTGGCCCCAGTCATGCTGATTAGAGTCTGGTTGAGGCAGCCTCATCTGGCCCAGTCATGCTGATTAGAGTCTGGTTGAGGCAGCCTCACCTGGCCCCAGTCATGCTGATTAGAGTCTGGTTGAGGCAGCCTCACCTGACCCCAGTCATGCTGATTAGAGTCTGGTTGAGGCAGCCTCACCTGGCCCCAGTCATGCTGATTAGAGTCTAGTTGAGGCAGCCTCACCTGACCCCAGTCATGCTGATTAGAGTCTGGTTGAGGCAGCCTCACCTGGCCCCAGTCATGCTGATTAGAGTCTGGTTGAGGCAGCCTCACCTGGCCCCAGTCATGCTGATTAGAGTCTGGTTGAGGCAGCCTCACCTGGCCCCAGTCATGCTGATTAGAGTCTCGTTGAGGCAGCCTCACCTGGCCCCAGTCAGACTGGTCCGATTATGGGGCAGGTGAGGCTGCACACCTGTGGGTCCTTTAACCCAACGAATTTGAAGCTGGTTAAACCAGCTTCCACGCACACACGAGCGGAACGCTACAGGAACGCTAGCGTGTACCATCTGCTCTGCTGTCTTACAAGGAGGAGCTCTAAGAGGCAGTCAGGTGGAAAATGCTAGCTTTTTTTGTAGCAAGATGTTTTTTTTGTTGGCTGGAAAAAAAGAGGGGCTACTTTACTCTTGGCAAACTTGGGGGGGCAGCCGTCCAGCGCTTGTTCAAACAGGTCGCGGGCCCGCTCCAGCTTCTTGCCGGCGTAGCGGTCGATGAACTTGGTGAGGTACGTGTTCCAAATGTCGTACACGTTGGGCCACCGGAAGAGAGCGATGCCTCGCTCGTACGCCTGCGTAGAAAAAGAAAAAATGTAAATTAATAATAATAATTAATTTAAAAAACAAGGATAAGGATCCGTTTAGACAGTGTAACCGTCAGCCCCCCCCCGTGTGTGTGTGTGTGTGCGCGCCTGTGTTGATAAGTGTGTAGAGAGAACACGTGTTGACCTTGAAGCTCTCCTCAAAGTAGTTATGCTCCTCCAGGAACATGGCGTAGTTGATGATGATCTGGGGCGTGGCAATGCGGAGGTCAATGATGCGGTCGTACACCGCCTTGGTAGACTGGAGGAGGAAACCAAGAAGGAAGGGAAGAACAAAAGCTCAGCGCTCAGAGGCTTTTGCCCAAAGTGAAACATCACACAAACACACACACACAAACACACACTTTCATTCTAGATACCTGGAACGTTCCCAGGCTCTCCTCGAGGTCGGCCAACATGGACCAGACCTTCAGGGACTTGAAGACCCGGTTCTGAACAGGCTCGGACACGTCAAAGTACTCCGCCTTCTTGGCCGGTATAGCCGTCGCTTTCTATAGCCATGGAAGGATAAGAGGGAAAAAAAAAGGGTTCACGTCTGAACTGTAAGGAGGAGACGATACATCCTCCAGTCGATAAGGCTCCCCCCCGCACAAGACACCGATGGAGGACAAGACACCGACGGAGGACAAGACACCGATGGAGGACAAGACACCGACGGGAGGACAAGACACCGACGGGAGGACAAGACACCGATGGGAGGACAAGACACTGACGGAGGAAAAGACACCGACGGAGGACAAGACACCGACGGGAGGACAAGACACCGATGGGAGGACAAGACGTAGACGAGGCTTACCCTCAGGATGCGAAGCGCCTGCTCGTAGTTCTCGTGTCTCAGCTCCATCTCTCCATAATCGCACCACACCCCCGACAGGTCGTCCACCTGCTTGAAGCTCACTTTGGTGGCCTTCTCGAAGATGGTCCTGGCCTGTGGGAGGGGAGGGGGCAGGAGTGATTAACGAGACGGGAACGAGGAAGAGGACAAGGCAGACCCAGAACGGAGTCGTGGTCAATTATCCGAGATGAACGGGGATGGCTCACGTCGTCCAGCTGCTCGTTTTCCTCGTAGAACTTGGCGAAAGAGACCCAGAGCGAGTGGGGCTTCCCGGTGGCCTTCATAGGGTCTGCGGTCTGCACCGCCTCGGTGTACGTGTTGATGATCTGTCAAGGTTAACGCACAGTCCATTGATAACATGCTCGTTACACACGATTTCCCATGTTGACGGCCCTGTGGTTTCCCCTGAGGGCAGCAGAACGTACCTGCCGTGGGTTCCCCTCGTACAGCTTGACTCTCTTGTGCCACTCGTGGATGTTGTGTGGGTTCTGACGCAGCAGGACGCTGTTCAACAGCAGCGGCCGTCGGGCGATCAGCTGCTCGAAGCGGGCCAACCTGAGCTCCAGGTCAATGTCCTCTGGGGAGACAGAGAGTCAAAGAGACATGTTTAAATTCAAGGCACTCAAAAGGCCCGTAACAGTTGTTGCTAAAAAAATTCCTGGATCCGGATCTTCAGTGGTTCTGGATTCGTATCCTGATATTTCTCCAAATGTTCATGATTCTAAATTGCCATTGCAACTGAACCCCTTACCAAGACTTATGCAAATAAGTAAGTTAAATAATAGTAACTTTAAAAATATCCATGCACCAAAACGTTTTCCGTCCCTAACTTTTTTAATCATCTTGCTGAGGTAGAAGGTAAAAAAGACACAAGATAAATTATACCACAACGAAAAGGAAAAAGAGGTCTCCGTCCACGCACCCTCTTCATCCTTGCCCATCTCAGACGTGGTCTCCATTTTGGCCGCGATCATGCTCTCCTCAAACTGGGCGTAGCTGTCAAACACCTGGGTGAAGTCCCTCACCGTCACCACCGTCAGGATGGCCTCCTCGTACACATCTCGGGCCTGAGGGGGGAAACCGCACGTGTATCAGCACCTAATCCTTTAAACCCGGACTGTATAGCGGTAGCAGACGTATCGCTAAACAGAAACATCGCTAAACTCCGCCCCACACTCAGTCTATCAGATGCTGAAAAGCTTGTCCACGCCGTTGTCTCCTCCAGGCTAGACTACTGTAACGCACTTCTCATTGGGATTCCTGCCAAGGACATCCAGAAGCTGCAGTACATCCAGAACAGCGCTGCTAGGATCCTGATGAGAGTGCGGAAGTATGAGCACATCACGCCCATACTCAAATCATTGCACTGGCTCCCGGTCTCACTCAGAATTGACTACAAAATCACCCTCTTCACCTATCGCATTCATGGAAATGCGCCCTCATACATCAAAGAACTTCTCACCCCACAAACCTCCAGGAGGAGCCTACACTCTGAAAAGGCAAACCTCCTCCTTCCCCCCAGGACCAAACAGAAAAACCATGGGAGACCGAGCCTTCTGCTCCGCTGCTCTGAGACTGTGGAATGCCCTCCCAAACCAGCTGAGGACACCACAAAACACTAAAAAAGGCCTAAAAACACATCTTTTTAGAATAGCTTTTCACTAGATTTTTTAAAAAACCCCACTGGTTGCCATGCCGGCGTAAACGTCGCTGCTTTTAATTCTGTTGTTTTATTTAAACCATTTTTACTCCATTTGCACTTTGAGTTTTGCCCACGCAAATTAAAAGTGCATTAAAAATATAATGTATTATTATTATTATTATTCTCTTGATTTGATCGAGAAGAAAAAAAAGACCTTACCTTTTCAAAGTGCCCGCTGCGGATATAGTAGTCGGCTAAGGAGCACCAGAGTTTCCCCAGCTGGTCCGTGAAGCGGGTCAGGCCTCCTCGTATGATGGCCCCCACTTTCAGAGACTTCACTTTGTCGGGGTTTTGGGAGATCAGGTCACACAACTCATGCCACAACTGTCAGGGGAGATGATAATGGGAAAAAAGAGGATTCAGGAAAGTTCTCTCGTTCAGTCGTAATTACAGCAATAGAATAACAATATTGGGAGAATGGCTGAACGATATGGTAAAAAAACACAACATTATTTATATTATCTTTACCAACCAGAGGTTTTTCTTACATCTGGAGAAAACAATGTATAGGCCAGGGCACCACTGCAGCGCTACAGTATTTATTCATAATATTGTTATAAATGTACATTTATAGATTCTACCCATGCAAAATTGCAGCTCCTGCGATTTTTTTGATTTATAGCATCATACACGGTCATATTGGGATTTGGATAATAGTTAGGACGAATTGTTCAGCCCTTGTTGGGAGTGAACTCCCACCTGGTAGTTGGACTTCCCCTCCTTGGACACAAAGTTCTCATCATTGACGATGGCGGCGAGGCGTACGGCCGCCTCGTCCAGGCGTCCGATGGAGCGCAGGTAGTCGATGTACTCCTCAGCGTTCTCTGGGGAGAGCTGCACACCACACAAAGCGCTCAGCACAGCCCCGAAACCAACAACATGTGTACCACCATGATGCTGCTGCACTACTGGCACTTTAAAAATGCTTTTAAAGATTCAACACATGTACATGTACAAAAATATCTTGTAACAATCGGTGTTGAGGGGAGGACCCTTATCATCGTGATCTCACACGCCATCTCACTGAACTGATCACAATATGCTGATGAGAATTCTAAATACCATTCTTAAAACCGTCTTACTGAGGGTAATTCCATTGAAGTAAAACATTTCACACATTGAAGTAAAACATTTCAAGTAGGACATCAGACTGAAACTAGCTTTTCCTTTCTTTCTCTCTGACGTTTCAAACCTCATATTGGATAATTCTAAGGGCATATCTCATCTTAATAAAAATTAAATAATAATATTGAATTATAACCCAGCCCCAATTAAAAGGTGCACTTGCACGTTTTATGTAAAACAGAACCTCACTATCACGTTTTGATGTGAGCACAATATGAGAGAGTACACGTTATGATGTGTATTGGTGACAAGCCTACACCGCATAATAAGACGAGTTAGTGTGCTTGCTTCCAAAGCATCCAGGAAGACTGGATATGGAACCGGCCTTCCGGAACACCTGCCTCACCTTCAGGTATCTGCGGTAGACCCGGATGGCCGTCTCGGGTAGAGGCAGTTTCCGCGCGAAACGAAGGTAGAGGGGCCAGATGCGTGGGTGCTGTGTCACCGGGAGGGCCCTGAGGGCCCGGTCGAACGATCTCCGACTCTTGGTGATCTTAGACTGAGCCACTAAGAACTGGCAGTAATCCAACCATATACGAGGCATCTGATATTGGGAAAGATGAAAAGGTTAGGGAGGAAAAATGTCTAATGTACTTTCTGTACTTTGTTTTAGGTATTTTAAGTGTGAAGCATCACCTTGTGCATGAAGACCAGGGCTCGTTCATGGCAGTTGTTGACCTCCTCATAGACCGTCTCTGAGATGCATTTCCCCTTCACCTGTTTTCGTCTTTCTCTCAGGTAGTTGTACCACAGCTTGTAACTGCAGACAAGGTGAGAAAGAGAGGACCGATTGAGTAACGTAGCATGGAAACATGTTTAAGAACGGTCATTTTCAAGAAAATCGAATAGACCGGACACAACAACTGCCTCCTGGGTCCCTTTAAAGTTTTTAAATCTTCATATAGGCCTAAACTTAAATCAAGTTGATCACATTACATGTGACTGTTGGCTCCTGTGCAGGTAACTAACTATTGGAGAACTAAATGTGATAACAGTTTCGATTAAATGTTTACATGTTAATTGTGTATCATTTGTCACCTTTCTGACCCATGACCACTCAAAGCCCTTTACAATTTGCCCCTCACAATCACCCATTCAAACACACAGTCACACACCCACTCATACACAGATGTCAGCCATGCAAGGCGAAAGCCAGCTGGTCAGGAGCAGTTGGGTGCCGGGTTAGATGTCCTGCTCAAGGGACACCTAGATACTTGGGAGGAGGGGGGGAAATCAAACCAGCAACTCTGTGGTTGCCAAACAAGCCGCTTTACCTTCCGATCCACCGACGCACAACAATTGACAGTGACCGGTTGGAAGTGCATCCTTGTTGCGCACATTAAATCAGTCCACATAGGGGTGTGACGCCAGTTATTCTGCATGTATATGACACATGTAATAACGTAATGTTATTAATGTAATAACTAGAAGAGTGAGTAGCAGCTCACCTGCCGGGCAGCTCCTTCAGAGCCCTCTCGTAGATCATGTTGAGGGTCGCCTTGGGTCCTTGGGTCTGCTTGAACTCGATGTACCTCATCCAACACTTGACGGAGTAGGGGTTCCTGATGATCTCCTCCTCGTAGGGCAGGTCATCGTCCTCCTGGGGTTCGGAGGAGACGACATGAACACGACGGGCGTTCACAAGTTAGCGCGGTGTAGCTAGTAGCCGGGCTAACGTAACACCACAGCATGTTGTGAGTGAGTGAGTGCACTAGGGACACTTACAAACGATTTAAATTAACATATACTTATAGGAAAGATACGTAGTGAGCAAACCGTGATGAACAGTGCCAAACGGATGTACCACGGGTATAGTAGCTATACAGCTAAACACTACGACAACTACAAAACAACGAAGAACGTGTGTGTGTGTGTGTGGTAGGATGTTTTAAATGGATGATGCTCGTCAACGGGTAATCAATGGGTAGTCCAAAAAAAAATAACAACTCACAAAGACGACATCAGCTTTTCCGTCTGCTGAAGGCATTTTGTTTGTCTGGAAACTTGTTCAACAAAAAGAAAAAATCTGAGCGCTAGTTCCACAGCGCTAGCTTCAAAACTTCTGCCAACGTGAAGCCAACGGATACTGGTCTTCTTTGTTTTTGATATTTTAGCGGTGAATCTGACTGAAGGCCGCACTGGTGCCACCTACTGGGCAGTCATGATAAACTAGAAAAATACATTCACATTTTCTTTCTGTTTGAGAGCAGTGCATTGCATTACACTAGTGTATGGTTTTCTAAACTGTATTGTACTGTATTTATGAAGCTCACTACGGTGCTGCACTATGGTCACCACTATGTACCTACTAACTCTGGTTAATTTATTTTTAAGATTAGATTAGATTAGATTAGATTCAAATGTATTGTCAGTGTACATCACAAGTACAGTACATAGAAAGGAATTTGGCATATATCCAGAGTGCACATGTTTCAGTAAAGTGCATGGTAATATATAATGTACAGTTGTTGTTGAATAATATGTAAAATATGTAAAAACACTACTAAACTAAACTACTAAACTACTGCTAAAAACAGTTATACAATTACTTATAGAGGTATGAGATATGTGAAGAATTATAAATATATAACAGGTAGTGAGCAGGGGTATGCAGTTCAAAAGATAAATATATATAAATGTATAAACATATATAGGTATGTCAACTATAAATATGTAAACTATAGGTAGAGAGTTATGATACAGTGCAAGGCTGTTGAAGACATCGATGGTGAAAGGGCATTGTCAGCAGGGTTCATAGTTTGTATGTTGGGCAGCAGAGGGTGTTCTTTATTGTTATTATTGCTTTTAATCACTGTTTTTTATTTATTTATTGTGTATAGTTTGTGTAGTTACTTTTGCTGTTATTGTTGTGAATAATTTATACTGTGGTAGTTTAGATTAGATTCAAATTTATTGTCATTGCAAGTACACAAGTACAGTACAGCGAAAATAATTTAGCATCTAACCAGAGTGCAAATGTTGCAGTAAAGTGCATGGTAATATAATTGACTGTTTACAGTCTACTATATAGGTATTAAGCGGTGAATAGAAGTGAGTAGTAGTGAATGGGGAGTAAGCATTCCACTGTACTTGTTACACATGGACATAAAGCCTCTTGAATCTTGATCCTAGAATGAACCCTACCACTTATTCCCTTCCCCTGGGTGTGGTGCAGATACCTTACCTTCTTATTGTGCCATATGTGCTGCCATTACTTAGCTTATATTTCGGAACATATAAACACTCTCTTAAGGGCCACAGTCATTACATTACATTTATTTAGCAGACACTTTTGTCCAAAGTGACTCAAGTGCACTAAACATAGGTAGGCCAGAGAACTATTAGCTATCAGATGTCATAAGTGTTCCTCCTGCCTTACAAGCCTTCAAGAGCAATGACCAAAAGTGAAGCAAATCCACTACATTCACTCTATTTCAGTGCATGCTTAGCTGTAGTATCAGTACTCTTGTTCGTGATATGTTGGCACCCAGATTACCTTCGTCCAAACCTCTATTATGGGTTATTAGAAGTCAATGTTTACTTCAAGAACCATACAAAACAATAGCCAGTTATTGTCATATATAGCTCATGTCCAATTAGTTCAAAGATGTCTACATTAAAATACAGGCACATCAAAGATGGATATACAAGTCATTTATTGGAAAATATATTTATTCGCAATGTCTTTGTTCGTTAATAATCTCATTTAATTTGTTATACTCCTAAAAGTGGATGCAATATACTTCTTTTCAGTTTCTTTATATGGATTACAGGGTTTAGGTAGTTTACACATTTTAAATAAGACTCCAAAAAGATAACAAAAACATGATGAACAAAATCTGAAAACATTCAGTCTTTGTATCTTTACCACAACTACCCCAATAACAAATGTCCACAATCACAAATACGGGTTAATGATCTATAGGAGAGCCTGTTAGAGATGCTTCACATCCAACGGTCTCTGCTGTTGACCTTCCGTTTACTGACCCCAGACAGTCGTTCACTTCTTCCAGACACAGTCCTTCTTGTCCTTTCTCCCGTGTGCTTTGTCACCACCTTTTCCTTGCTCCGCCTTCCTCTTCCCCTGTGCCGCCTCCTCCCTCCCTTTATCCCCTCCCGCTCCCACCCCCTTCTGCAGGTGGGCAGCGTGGACCCTCTCGATGAGAGAGAAGTAGTCGTCGTCGGGGCTGATGGCGTTGACCGGCTTCCTCGGTTCACTCTGATGAGAGCCCGTTGCCTTAGGTTTGTGCTTATGGCAGGCCACCTTGTTGGGGGAAGACTGTCGTGAGCGGGCCTTCCGGGGACTGGCGTGGTTTGGAGAGGCGTGCATGGGGTCTCCCATCTCCTTGGGGACCAGGTTGAGGTTGAGGGAAAGGGGTCTGCCCGGGGATGGGCTCAGGGGTACAATGATCTGCTCTCCCGGGGGTCCTAGAGTGAGGAAGACCTCTGGGAACTCACAGGGTTGGCGGTCGTTTTTGAGGCCCTTTGAAAGATTCAAAAAGTAAAACATTCTTCTGTAAGTACCTTGGTTTCTTGCAAAATTATATAAATGATTGACAGAGCACACCAATTAAATGATGAATAACAAGTGATATTGACTGACCATTTGTGGTGTGAAGCTCATTGATACGCTTACTGTAAGCTGGAGAGAAAGAAACCGAGTGTAAACAAACGTAACCTAAGACAGAAGACCACAAAATAAAAGCTAGGAATATATTTTTGTAGAAGAGAGCTTACTTGACCCGGGGAATTAAGCATCTGCTGACACTCTGAGCCTGAGCTGTAAGAGACAGACTTCAGTAGGTCACAAGATGCCCCGGTCGGTTTGGACGGAGACGCAGGCCTGGACGAAGCCTTCCCCAATATCACCGGTGTCCCCTTACTGACAACAGTGTGTGGTGTAGTAGAACCCTGTCAGAATAACAACAACAAAACAATATAACAAGCTGTAGATTGCCCATGTTCACCGATCATGTGATGGACCAGATGTGACCAGACTGTGGGACACACCTGACCATCGGCTTTCACCACGCCACCACCCTTCGGCTTTCTCTCCGACGTCCCACCGATCCCTGGCAAGGAAGGAAGCGTAACGCGCTGATCGTCCAGCCTCCGGCACTGGCTACGAGCGAGGCTCTTAAAGAACACACCTGCTTCATCTGGATCTGTAATGCAGAGGGAGTTAAGTGACAGGAAAAACACCGTATGGAAACCACCAATAACGAACCACCTTGTGCCTCTGAGTGACTGACTCAGTGTGAGAGCAGTAATACCAGGGCCGCCTCCGGTTAGATTTTGCGTGCTGCCGCTAGGTGTTAAAGTGCAGCGCTGGTCGTCCATGCGTTCCCGCTGGACGTGATTCATCATGGCAAAGAAGTTGTCCTGCTCACCCGCTGCCTGAGAAATGAAAGATAAGTAAATATACAGTTGCAAGAAAAAGTATGTGAACCCTTTGGAATTACCTGGATTTCTGCATAAATTGTTCTGACCTTCATCTAAGTCACAACAATAGACAAACACAGTCTGCTGAAACTAATACCACACAAACAATTATGTTTGTGTGGTATTAGTTTCAGCAGACTGTGTTTGTTTTTATTGAACACACCATGTAAACATTCACAGTGCAGGGTGGGAAAAGTATGTGAACCCTTGGATTTAATAACTGGTTGACCCTCCTTTGGCAGCAATAACCTCAACCAAACGTTTCCTGTAGTTGCAGATCAGACCTGCACAACGGTCAGGAGGAATTCTGGACCATTCCTCTTTACAAAACAGTTTCAGTTCAGCAATATTCTTGGGATGTCTGGTGTGAATCGCTCTCTTGAGGTCATGCCATAGCATCTCAATGAGGTTGAGGTCAGGACTGACTGGGCCACTCCAGAAGGCGTATTTTCTTCTGTTGAAGCCATGCTGTTGTCGATTTACTTCTGTGCTTTGGGTCATTGTCCTGTTGCATCACCCATCTTCTGTTGAGCGTCAATTGGTGGACATATGGCCTTAAGTTCTCATGCTAAATGTCTTGGTAAACTTGGGAATACATTTTTCCGTCGATGATAGCAATCTGTCCAGGCCCTGAGGCAGCAAAGCAGCCCCAAACCACGACGCCCCCTCCACACAATTTGCCTTACCGTGGACTGATGAACATCAAGGCTTTTAGAGATATTTTTTGTAATCCAGGTAATTCCAAAGGGTTCACATACTTTTTCTTGCAACTGTATATATATATATATGTTTGCATAAGCTTGTTGTTCTACACCAATTGACGCATCAGGGGTTTTCAAAGTCTAAGATAGTGGACCTCCCTTCAGAGAACTGACACACACACACGACAGGTTCACACCATGGCACTGCTGGTGTGAGAAACCTCCCCATGCATTTGCCATTAATTGACGTAAATCAATTAAAAAAAAGTAATTCAACAGCATAAAACTAATTATTTGATTTATTTTACACTCTGTGAGTTTCTCTTTCTTGGAAATGTGTTTCTCTTCTTGAAACCCTCTGGCGTCCCTTGCAGGAGAGGTGCACCTCCTCACACTTTGAAAACCCCTGATCTAACCCAATGGTCAATGGACCTCATCTGACCTGTAGGTCATCGGTGGCAGGGGTGAAAGAGGCAGACCTCTGAGGAGGTCTGCCATTGGAGGCGTCAGAACCGTGCGGACCAGATGGCGTGCCTGTATTCTGGTAGAGGTTTGGCGCAGAACATCTCTGTTCGTCCATCCTGGAACCCTGGAAGGAAAAAGACGGGTTCTGGTAGTTAGTAGGAACTTAACGGCACTTAACGAGCTAACTTCAATTGATTCCATCCAATTGAAACTTTATTGAGCCGCTGGAGGTAATGTTTTAATGCAATGCATTAGATTCTCCATGTATGCAAGGTTCTCAACCCAGGTCCTTCTTGGTTTGAGGCATAAATGCAACCTTCAGGAGAATTTGGCATAATACTTTAAGGGGCAGGAACCCAAAATAGTAAGTCTGTTTTAAACGTGTTAATATATCTGATATCATGGTCAACATAGTAATCTATGCCGTTGTGTGACCGTTAAAATAACATCATCTTTAAGAGAAAACAGGTGTACAATCCTATGTTTTGCCAAAGTTGGCGTGGGTAATAACCATGGGAACAACACATCCCCCTCTTAGAAGTGTCCCTTTACACATTAGGATTTGAGCTGAAACAAGGGTGTTCCCTTACACTTTAAGAGCCTAATAACACTTCAATGAATTTCATTAGACCCGTCTAAATCCTTGTCGTCTTACTGTAAGGTTTCTTTGAGGGGCGGGGACACCCACCTGGACTTTGGAGACCATGTAAAACATCTGGCTGGAACCGCTGGCTTCATCGGTTGCCGTGGTTCCCCCGTTCCGTACCCCGGGCAACGCAGGAAGAGACACTCGCTGGTCGTCCAGTCTCCTGCCCTGAGTGTTGGCCAAGAGACTGAAAAAGCTCTCGGAATCGGGACCTGGGCCGCATGGAGCATGGTGGAATTGGTCATTTTCATGTTCAAAACCATTCATTGGCTGAAAAAACATATGCAAGCACATAAAACATATTCTCAAGAGACACACAGACATCCCCAAGACCAATCGATCTTTAAAAGACATGGCCAATAACAAATAACAGAGATGGTATCCTTTTGCTTAATGCATACTCTCCTAGTTTTTCCCTTGGCACTACGGATAACATAATTGTTAAAATAACCTATTTTCTCTAACCCTGATCACCAAACGGCTCACCGGTGGGGACAGTGCTTTGTGGGGACTTGTGTGCGCCGTGTCTGGGCGTAGAAGCGGCGCTCCGGCTGGGCCTCAACACACAGCGCTGGTCGTCCATCCTCCCGTGCTGGGCGTGGTCCATCATGCGCAGAAACCTGTCCTGGTCCGCTGTCCCCACCGACTAGAAGGTAGAAAATAACACATGGCTGCCTCAATGTGTTGACTGGGCATCATTCCGTGGAGTGCTTAAACATGAGTTTTAATTTTGAGTTTTAATTTGAGTTTGTATTCGGATTCTAATTCGAGTTCTAATTCCAGTTCTGATTCTAGTTCAGATTCGAGTTCTAATTCCAGTTCTGATTCTAGTTCAGATTCGAGTTCTCATTCCAGTTCTGAATTCGAGTTCAGTCTTTTTCTTTTCTTTGACTCAAGTACTAATTAGAGTTTGAATTTAAGTTTAAATTTGAGTTCAGCAAAAATCAGGTATGAACAAACACTCTTATACGCTCTTATTTTGACACATTCTCTATAGCGGTTGTAATTCAGTATTTGTATGTATCGAGCTACTGTTATTCTCCCGGGGGATACATCACCACACTTAGTGGTAGAAGGAGAAGACTAGCGGGATAATTAATACCTGAGGGTCCACCGTCGTCTTGGGTCTCTCTATGTCTGAGCCGGGGCTGAACGAGGCTGACCTCGGGGGGCCTGAACCCGTCTCGCGACTCTGGATCTGGGGCAAGGAGCATCTCTGCTCATCCATCCTGGAACCCTGAACGTTATATGATGAGATGGTGTTTAACACTGCATGCACGGCTATGCAGAGAGTTGGAGGACATGGGTGGGAATATGAAATGTTAATTTCATGGCAAGACAGTGAGACTTTATCTCTTTAGATGTGTTTCATATATATAGAGATATATATAGAGATATATATATATATATCTATATATATAGATATATATATAGAGATATATATATAGAGATATATATATATATATAGATATATATATAGATATATAGATATACATATACATATATACATATATACACACATACATGCATGCATATAAATATAAAAATCAAGAAGATGGTAAATGGACTGCATTTATATAACGCTTTTACCCAAAGCATTTTACAATTATTGCCTTACATTCATACACCGACAGCCAGCTGGTCAGGAGCAGTAAGGGTTAGGGGGTCTTACTCAGGGACACCTCGACACTTGGCTAAGAAGAGCCGGGGGATCAAACCAGCAACCTTCTGGTTGCCAACCTTCTCTACCTCCTGAGCTACGGCCAAAGAAAGACTAAGAAAGACACTCACTTGCACTTTGGAGACCATGTAGCATAAGTAGCTGGAGTCTCCTCCTCCAGCAGCGGACTCCGGGGGCTTCTCGTTCTGTGTCCCCGGGGGGAGAGAAGGGAGAGTCGTCCGCTGGTCGTCCAGCCGTCGGCCCTGAGTGTTAGCCAGCATGCTGAAGAACTGGTCTGGATCAGGCCCTATGAAGGACACATAGGAATACTCAATACCACCAAGAAAACAATCCCACCTACCTGCGATTTAGCAAATGCTCTTATCCAAAGAGGTCATTAATGAATACAGGTACAGCTAGGGGGACATCCGACAGATAGACTGCGGACATTGAGGATCGAACCCGGAACCATTTGGCTAGGTAGCCAAACACCCTAAGCACACAGAGTCTATGGGTGGTTATGGTGTGTTTGATTCATTACATTGCAGTCATTAAGCAAACGCTTTTGTCCAAAGCGACTTACAATAAGGTCATTCAACAGGTAGACAAGAGTATTACTAGTCACCAGAAGTCCTAAGAGCATAACCTCCTTCCTAACACGCCCCCAAGAACAGAACCAGAGCTCAGGTAAAAGTACAATAAGTTGGCTCTTTAGATTTTACACAATAAGTACATCAAACAGGGGCAATGACAAATAGTGAATCCAATAGAGACAAGCTAATAAGTAAAAGCTAATAAACAAGCACTGGCAAACAACAGAGCTACAAGAGCACCAGTGCATAGAGGAAGGGTCAGGGTAAGGCTACCTGTTGGTGGCGTACTCTCGGTGGCCTGTTTGGCCCTTGGAGACGGGCTCTTACTGGGATCCACAGCATGGGGCGCGTCTACCCCGCAGCCCCGCTGACCTTGCTGGCTCATCACAGTCCTGACTGCGTCCTGGTCAGCATCAGGGGCCACCTGGATGTGATTAACAGAACGGTATCTTTAAGACCTTGTCTCCTTCTCACGTGATGGCTTTGACAGACGCTCTAGGACCGAGGGTTTCAGAGTGGGAGGGGGGCCTCCCCAGGGGGGGGGGGGGGCTGTAAAAGGTTTCAGGGGAGGGTCGCTGAATGAAAGTGAAACAATATGACAAAAGTTATCAAAAATACATGTAGAATAGCCTAAATGTGTGTGATTTGGTGCGGTAGTTCAGGGATTGGGGAATTTTACGGTTTTCCCCACTTTCCCAGAGGCAGAAACCAAAAAAATGCCTTATAAAGGACAGACCATTTTTTTATGCATTTGGTGTGGTCTGAAGTTATGCCAGACTGCAATATTAGGCTAATATCTTGGCTCATTTGTTGAGTGGCCATAGCATCCAAAAACAGAATCATGATCCCACGGGCATCCAGGAACTGAGTGAAGTAAAGTGAGGGAGGTGACGGAGGGGGCATCGCTTTAACGCTTTTTCTTAGGGGAGGCCCACAGTCTCAGACTTTGAAAGCCCTTGGTCCCCTGAAGGACAACCGGACCAGAACGACCGAGACTTTGGTTGGACATGTGGTACACTGTACAGGGTCGGTCGACACAGCCGGCTGTCTCCGGGCGGTGTCCGGCGTGCTCGCCGTCAGAACGATGTGAGGCGTGGAGCACCTCGGGGTATGAGAGCCAGGCGACTAAATAGGGAAAAGACATTGGAAGAATACAGTCACTTCAAGACAAAGATCAGAGAACTTTGGAACTCTTTGGAATACATTTTCAGTTCCCGCTGCCTCAGCAGAGCAGCGAACATACGGAAAGACCAATCCCACCCATAGGAACACCGCCATATGTCTATAGGCCTATATCTTCTTACTCATTTTTTTGGTCATTTATAATTTAAACGTCTGTGTTTTGTGTGAAAGACTGCTTGTGCAAGGACAATAAAAGGCATTCTGATTCTGATTGCTGACGATTGTAAATTCGTCCAGTTATCCAGCTACAGGGCTGCATTTATTGCGTGGTCTGGTCCTGGTACCTGCTGGTTGAAACCTGGCAGAGAAGCCAAGGAGACACGCTGGTCATCGAGCCGCTGACCCTGGGCGTTGGACAGGACGTGGAAAAAGTTGTCGTTGCTCGCACAAGTGGCGCCTGTGTGTGGTGAGAGAGGAAGACATCTGGATCAGACGACGAGGCTTAAAGTACTCAAATCCTACACTCAGGTTCAAAATCTAAGATGGGGTGGATGTAATGTTTTCGCCCCTGTTTGGTTGTCTCTGTGTGTGTGTGTGTGTGTGTGTGTATGTGTGTGTGTGTAGCAAGACAACTCAAAAATGTATTATGTACGGAATTTGACAAAACTTGGTGGTTAGATTACTTATGGACCAAGGAACAGTGGATTACATTTTGCAGGAGATCTGGAACCAAATCCGGATCCAGGGGACTTTTTGGTGTCAAGGAGGTATGCGGTTAGTTACTGTGTCCGCTAGTTCTGAATGCATATGCCAGGTGAAACCCAACTGTTTTGATGATCCAGTTTTGGTATGCAAAATGGTTTCCACATAATACCACCATTATCAAAATAAGAACAAGTTTGTATCACTCATATATATAAAACTGCATGTTGATAAAACCATTGAGATAAGTAAAGCAAACTAATACAAGTTGGAGTAGTTGATTTAACTGTGCAAGCAAGTGTAAGCTGCTAGCTAATACATATTAAATAATATAATAATAGCTAAAAAAACAAAACAGCTTTCCAGCCTTGAGTGAGACGTCCGTCCGTCTGACAGACAGAAGCCGGTGCTGACCTGCGGTTGTGGTTCTTCTCTGGGAAGGATCCGAGGAGAGAACCCGCTCCTGTCCAGCGGCGCCCTGCAGAACACAAGGAAACATATCAACCACTTCAGGGACAGACATCCACAGACGAGCGAAGAACAGGTGGAATCAATCAATTGAATGTGACCGAAAAGAAGATGATTTAATGTAATGATTGACTTACATTGGAATTGATAAAACATGTAGGCGAATACACGTTGCCTAAAACCACACTGGTGTGGATTTGAACCATACTATAATTAGAATCAATTTAATTTTAAGGAAACTTTGTCCAACTTCATTTCCACTTAATAAATACAACTTTATTCTGAACTATTATTTGGCACAATAGCACACACAAGATGAACATGAACCACATAGAAGGATTAAAATACTATAATAGTACATTTTAAATAAACTATAATAGAATTGAACAAAAACAATAGCAATCAAAAAGTTGACAGTCAAAAGTTATGAAATGTCTGTCAAAGGTTGACGGAGTCAAGACAAGGCGACTGGTATCATATTTGTAAATGATATGGCTATAAAAAATAAAAAACTTAATGCAAAAATGTCACCATACCAGAGGAACATGCTTGGCTTCCACCCTGGTCTTCACTTGAACAGCAGTCGTCATCACGCCAAAAATACAACCAAGACGACACACAGTTGCTCCTTGTCCTCAACTCAACGATGGGTTTAAAAAATATATATAAAAATCAAGCCTTTATACGTATCAATTCCATTCAGTTACTGACATTGTTAAGGCATTGTAAAGCCAGTGGAGTGAAAGCTGGGAGACGTGTGTCGTGGTGTTGGCCTTTTCTTCCAATGCACGCTGGAGCCATGGCTTTCGAAGGATGCTTTTTAAACATAAGCCCAAAAGGTTTAACCCGTTGCTATTAAAAACCGCAGGCGTTCCTGTAATCCCAGATGAAAACATAATCCTCAAATGGACACGGATGATCTGTCTCCGTTTGCAACTCGCCTCCACCACTATTGGCGCTAATGCTGTACTTAAGCGGGGAAACAACGTGCAACGTAATCATTGATATGCGATAAACATTCCACACATGAGTAAGTAATGCTCCTAGCAGTATTGAACACGGGTGTTGAGGTCAAAAGCCCTTTATTCATCATCTATGAAAGTGCATAGATTAGGACCTCTCTCTCTCTCTCTCTCCTCCCCCACCAGAGGTCGTCCGTCGTATGTGATTTGAGAGGTTACAGTGGCTCTGATACATCAATGGCGAGGTCTATATATGATGATATTACCATATTCAAATCCCAACTAAAAACCCACCTGTTCATCAGCCTCCTCACTGTAGTGCTCTCCATCCTCATGGTTCTCCTGGACCACCTGTCCTCATCATCTGTGTACACTTCAATTGTCTCCTCCATGATTTCCTGTTTGTGTTTTTATCATGTTCTGTTGCCTCTTAGCATATTTTACTTAATTGTACAGTGTCATGAAAGGCGCCCAAAATAAAAAGTATTATTAGAATAGTTAGACGAAAGATAAATATATCTATATATAGATATATAGATACATACACAACATTTAACAGATCTACGGCTAGCAGTGACCATTGGAATATCTCGGCCCTGCTCATGTCCAATTTATGTTGGTCGGTAAAGTTTTAAAGATAATAAATAAAAGGCAAAGTTGAAGTGAAGCAAAGTTAGAGTAAAATGTCCAGTGAATCGATTTTTTCTTTATTTTATTTTTTTATTTTGGCAAAGAACACAGAAACCGAGACCCACCTCTAAAAAGTACATGATAAAAAGTGCCAGATTTCAGAGGAAACTGCTGAGAACGGAAGAAAACTGTGACCGTAGAATTAGAAAGTGAGACCTTGTTTTCACAGGTTAACGGTGAGATTCATTTATCTTTTTAAAATCATTCCAGTTCCAAGACCGCAAACAGACATACATATAAGATTTCAATATAACAAAAATTATTTGAAATAATTACAGTACTATCGTCGAGCACAGTAAATACAATCTATTTAAATTAAATAGTATGGATATGATGTCAAACCAAACAGTAGTAGGCTATATACACACACGATCTACTTCAGATTGCACGCAAAAACAAATAAACAATAAATCCTTCCAGTGATAATATCTCCGACTACCTGGGTTAGCACACACACACACACACACACACACACACATACATATATATATATATATATACCGCACATCCAGTGACAATAGACCAGCATCCCGCCGCAAAAATAAAATATAGTCTAATCTAATCTTAGCCTCGCTAAAGGACCTCCCTTAAAATTCCGGGTTGAGCACCTTGTCCAGGCCCTTCACGTCGTTCAGGAAGCTGTTGGGCGTCAGGATTTGAGAAGATCCTGATCCACACAACAAACACAGCGTCACAAAACAGACCCCGTTGATCTGCAGGGCTATCAATTCAGCCGTTCATAAATGTGAATACTCTACATTTAAATGTACAGGGGTTATTTTCAATCCAGAAGAGAGAGACCGAGAACAAGCAAAGCATATCGTCAAAATCATAGTGGCTATAATATATATATATATAATATATAGATATTGATATATATATAATATATCTATATATATAGATATATAATATATCTATATATATGGATATAGATATATATCTATAGATATAAATAAAAATGTAATAATATATATAATCCAAAATAATATATATATATATATATACATATAAAAAATTAACAAATAAATAAATAAATCACTCACCAATCAGGACCTCCCACTTCCCCTCGGTGGCCCGTGTGACCTCGTAGGCGGCCCGCATCTCTGAGTGGGTCACGCCGCCGACCACGAAGATGATGAGGCGCGGCCCGGTCCGGTACTCCGTTGGAGACTTGTTCTTGTGCCACTGGCCGAACCGCGCGCTGCTGGTGGTAAAAAAAAAGGACGAAATACGTTAGGCCCGACCTTCACACGTTCCTAAACACATCATTCATACACAGACGGCGGTGTCAGCCGTGCAAGGAAACAGACAGCTGGTCAGGAGCAGTTAGGGTTAGTGGGTGTCTAGGGTCAGGGTGTCTAGGGTCAGGGTGTCTACCACCTGAGCCATTACTACGGCAATATAACACACACACACACACACACACACACACACACACACACACACACACACACACACACACACACACACACACACACACACACACACACACACACACACACACACACACACACACACACACACACACACACACACACACACACACACACACACACACACACACCTCTTAGTCCATCAGCAGGCTGCCACTCACACTGACACATACTGGACATCAGATACATGTCATGTCCATCTGGAGACAAACAATTGCCCATATGGCTGGGTAATAACCCTTTATTATCGCCATATCGTAAGGCCATGACAAACCAAAATATTGACTGAAACGCAATCCCCATTTTCCTCAGTGTAATGGTAATAAATATAATATACAAGTCTGTAGTGGGGCTCTATATATAGTAACACACAGAGGACAGTCAGGCCAAGGGGACATTAATGACCACTCGGAGCCAGACCAGGACATCCAAGTGCTTTACCACGCAGGAAGGGGAGACAATTCAATTGTCCATTAGTGAACGCAGATTACGGTTTGACACAGGCTCTTACATGTGGTTCGGATAAACCTTGGAATTATGATAGATGTTCCACGGGATTATGAACAGAAATAGACCCCGGAAACCTTGGCTTAATTTGATCTTTTTACCTCCTACACAATTCGTGGAAAAAGTACTTTGCAACAAACAAAAAGGTTACAAAAAGGAAATAAATATTCCAGCTAAGTTGATATTCTCATTTAAAAATGAAATACAATTTTTAAAAACATATTTGAGTAAACAGACAAACAAGGGGTGAAAACATAACCTCCGTCCCATCTTCGATGGGGCGGAGGTTATAATTCTCAAGTAATTGAATGTCTTACAATACATCTCACAGTGTCATGGTGTAAGATGTTGTCCCTCCTGTACCCTACTGTAAATATTTTCATCCATTTCCATGTAATCATTTGATCCAGTTTCACGTTCCAAGCGTGAAGGCACCTGGTCAGGAAATATAAGGGCATCGATATATGAAGCCACAGCGCGGCACCCACCTGACGGCGGTCTGCGTGGTGTTGATGGGCGCGGGGTCGGACACAAACGGCCACAGCTTCCTGTCCAGCTTGTCTTCTATGGCGTTCTGTGAGCGGGCACACACACACACACACACACACACACACACACACACACACACACACACACACACACACACACACACACACACACACACACACACACACACACACACACACACACACACACACACACACACACACACACACACACACACACACACACACACACACACACACACACACACACACACACACACACACAGAAAGAGATCACACATTCTGTGGTCATACGCACGCACGGATGCCAAGTCAGCGGTGACAAGTCACGATGTTCCTTCATGTACGTACAGTAAGAGACCTCTTTAACTAATTAGACTGGGTTAGGGTTAGTCACTCAGGGCTTCCTGCCGCTTAAGACAAGTTAGAATTCGTATTAGGATTTTTTTTTTATACTGCCACTCTGAATTGGACTCCTTACTTTACCCAAATGTTGATTCCAACATAAAACATGAGGGTAAGATGATCGACATTAAATGTCAAAACTACGAGTGATGTTTGTTCCGCTATTCTGATCTGCGTGATGTCAACGCGAGAGAGACATTCTGGAAATCGTTTACAGTACTTATGTTAAACATTACTGAAACATTACTGAATTCATAAAATCCTACTCCACCATGTCTCGGCATGTTTAAGACTCGTGAAAAATGGATTCACAACATTTTAATACCAATTAAGGCCTTATTTTTAGACCAAGAATTTTTACAGATCCACAGGGGAACCCTGTCCCTTCTCAGGAATCGAACCTCCGAGCCATGCATCTCTTAATGTAGCTGTGTAGCATTGCAATACCTCCATGATGTCTTTCAGCACCGGAGTCCACCGGGACAGCTGGTAGGTCGACTCTGTCCGCACCTTCCTCTCAGGCAGTGCTTGTCCCGTGTTGGCGCCCTGACCGAGGGAACAAGAAGACATTTGCAAAGCAAATAGTGTCACCGAGGGTGGTGTTTATGGAGCTGGAGGAGGACGGCGTGACTCAGAGCTGAGGGGGTGTAGGGTGTAGGCTGTGGAGTGTAGGGTGCAGGGTGTAGGGTGTAGGGTGCGGGTGCGGGGTGCGGGTGCGGGGTGTAGGGTGTGGGGTGTAGGGTGTAGGGTGTAGGGTGTGGGGGGGCCTTACCCCGGTTATGATGTTGCAGCCCAGGTGCTGCAGGTTGGTGATGATATTGCTGTGGTCCTGTATGTTGGCGTGTTGAATTAGCTTGGTGAGATTCTCCTCGGCAATGCCTGCGCGAGAAACAGACAACGGATCGCCGTGGTTACGGACCGTTTCACAGGCAGCCGAGTCAAGTGATTATTTTTCTGTATTACTAAGAAAAAAGGGACCCACCCTTCTTCTTGTGGAAGATGTATAGCAGGATGATGCGGATCTTGTCGAAGGCCTCGATGGTGGTGTCCAGCAGCACGGGGACGATGCTCTTCATGGCGTCTTTCAGGGGCTGACCCTCGGCGTCGGAGCCCATGGCCAGGTCCTGTGGAGGTGGAGGAGGAGTGTGACCGGCGGATGACCCCCAATGTACGGCTTCATACACACAACAACAACAACACTGCTTCTATACACAAGTCACTCCTGACAACACCACAGCTGCTCCGTCGACCAAGTTGCTTGATTTGCATGCTTTATATTTGATAATATATTTTTAATTACTTTTTTTTTTTTAATTACTTTTTAATTGACATATTCAGCTTTGGGAAACAAATAAAAAAAGTGATTTGGTACAAGCGAGAGAGAGAGAGAGAGAGAGAGAGAGAGAGAGAGAGAGAGAGAGAGAGAGAGAGAGAGAGAGAGAGAGAGAGAGAGAGAGAGAGAGAGAGAGAGAGAGAGAGAGAGAGAGAGAGAGAGAGAGAGAGAGAGAGAGAGAGAGAGAGAGAGAGAGAGAGAGAGAGAGAGAGAGAGAGAGAGAGAGAGAGAGAGAGAGAGAGAGAGAGAGAGAGAGAGAGAGAGAGAGAGAGAGAGAGAGAGAGAGAGAGAGAGAGAGAGAGAGAGAGAGAGAGAGAGAGAGAGAGAGCCACCCATCTATCCACTCCATTATTTGGTCTCTATTTATAGCTCCGCTGGGAGATGTGCGTCGGCTACAGACACATTGGGGGGGGGGGGGGTTTAATGGCAATAGCACGTATGCCACTGTGAGAGAGAGCTGGGACATCCACTTCCTCTTCCACTTGCACTAGTAATACACCCTGACGGTTATGTCACTGCAAATTGTCAGCATGCATAGTATACACATCCCAGTGTATACACCACACCCCTCCCCCCCTTTCGTCAGGGCCAGACCGGCTCATAAGCCAGTCCAAGCCAAAGACATCACATGAACCTTTTCCTATCAAATGGTGTCTGTGACCACAGACACCGTTAAGTTGGAGCCTTTTTAAACCGACAGCCACTAGAAGGCATTGAGTGTTAATCGGGGACCGCTCTCGTCAACCGGTAAACTCAGCCTCCGCCTAATGCATCAGCGGGATGCTTTAGAGCTGTGTCTTTAATCCCATGTTCGGGCTCTGAAATGGGACATCCTAAGTCAGCCAGCCAGTCAGCCAGCGGTATGAATGTGCTCCATTGTTTGGCGCCGGCAATTACAAACAGGGCTTTTGTGAGCGTGAGAGCATACCAGGTGATGAAGAAGAAGAAGGTGGTGTTGGTGGTAGACATCCATGTCTTGTTCTCAGCACTCTAAATGCACTAAAATGCAAAATTGCGGCAATGTTTGCGGGGTCACTGATTAAGCCTTAATGGAGAACGGGGATCAAGGGATACTAGAGTTACTTCGATTTTTAGGAAAAGCTCCTAGTGTGTGTAAAGAGAGAACCGATCCACCTCGAGGCGGTTTATAAAATCTATGAAACACATAAGCCCTTGTTGTGGAAGTGGTTGAAATCCATTCATGGTGAACACTCGCTTCTGCATTAATAACGTTTTCCATTGCACTATGGAAACAAACGTCTCATTTGATTGATTGGCATGATTTTAAAATTCACATTTTAATCCATGCACATACAACAGTATGATGGGTTTTCGTTTCTAGACAAACTGTCAATATACTGGTAGTATGTCTGGGATCACGGAGCGATCATTAGGTGTGCAGTTTAATTACATTAGTCATTTAGCAGACACTTTTGTCCAAAGCGACTTAAAATAAGGTCATTCAGCAGGTAGGCAAGATAACCACTAGTCACCAGAAGTCCTAACTGCATTCCCTTCCTAACAAGCCTCCAAGAGCAGAACCAGTGCTCAGGTACAATAAGTTGGCTCCCTCTAGATTTGATACAATGAGTACATCAAACAGGGGCAATGACAAATAGTGAAGTCAATAGACAAGCTAATAAGTAAAAGCTAGTAAACAAGCGCTGGCAAACAGCAAACACATCATTAAATGTTGGAAAATTGTGCTTCGTGACGCAGTTGTAAAATAAACAGGATATGAGGGCGGGGCTACATCCAGGAAAGGATGTGGGCGGGATGATGTGCATTGATCAGTGTGACCATGGTTTATTAAAGTGAGAGTTCATCAAATGTCCATCAAATGTTGACTTTAAGAATCAGTGGGTTACCCGAAAAAGTAAAATAAATTCATTTGTATAAATAGCATGTTGTGCTTACACTAACAATATATCTCTCTCCCCCTCTCTGGCTCTCTCTCTCGCTCTATCCCTTGCCCTCTCCCTCTCTCCCTCCCTCCCTCCCTTCCTTCCGTCCTTCCCTCTTGTGTCGTGAACTTAATTACCACGACGGCTGAATGAAAGTGAGGAACAGAGTGTCCTTCTTAAAGAGACTTCTATTATACTAAATAGATATATTAATTGAATACCGACCTGTTCCACCTCACAGAGTTTCTCCAGAGTCGACTTAAACTTTGTCATGCAGGCATCAGCGAGGTGTAAGTGAGTACTGTACTGTAAATACACAAGAGGGAAAAACGACAAGTACAAATGAATTACAACGAGTACAAAAGTACACACGTTTGTTCGCAGCCGCAACTGGAACTGTGACAGTGACAAACCAGTGACAACACATTGACTCCTTAGTGATCCAAAAACAATGTGGCAATCATTTGAAATGAAGAAAGAATTGTTCCTTATCGTTTCAAATAATTTCTCATGTTACTTTTTACATTACATTACATGTAATTACAGTACAGTCATTTAGCAGACGCTACTATAGCAGACACTTTTATCCAAAGCGACTTACAATAGTGCATTCAACAAAGGTAGGTAAGAGAACAACTTGTCACCAGAAGAACAAAAGTGCATTTCCTTCCTAACACGTGTCCAAGAACTGAACCAGTACTCAGGTAAAAGTACAATAAGTTCAGGTAAAAGTACAATAAGGTAAAAGTACATTTAATTTGCGTTAATCTTCCACTCAAACACATCATGTGCTGAAACTCACCAAGCTGAGCTCCTTTTGATACTGCGGCATCTTCTTCAGCATCTGAGAGAGATCTTTGATGTTGGCCTGAGAACACAATGTGCACATTTTTAATTGGTGGCCAACCCACGCTAGCTCAATGCACACACACGCACGCCTTAACTTAACAATGCCGGGGAAATTACCACCAGTGTTTAACACTCACATTATCAGTGGACATCCTCTTGCTCTCACAGAACGTGCGTAGTAGATCGGTCACCTTCCTGCAAAAATGAGTTCAGCGTTTACAAAACAACTTTTCTTTTAGTAATACAAATCAAACGAGGACCACACACCTTTTTCTAAAGCACGGCAAGTCAGTCCAGACCAAGGATCACACAGATGTGATTCTGACACTTTACGACTAGCTATACCCTGCTAGACTCAATCTGCAGGCCCAGCACAAGCCTCCCTTAAAGAAGTATTATTTTCCACTGGAAGGTAGGGCTCTTCATAAAGCAATAGAAACTGGTGCTACTTGACCAGAGAACAACAGTTGGAACAACAGCCCTAGAGATCTGGTGCTACATGACCAGAGAACAACAGTTGGAACAACAGCCCTAGAGATCTGGTGCTACATGACCAGAGAACAACGGTTGGAACAACAGCCAAACACAAATGTGCAAAACTGGATGGTGGGAGGGAATTGATCACTGGTCAGACTTACTTGGTGACGTCGGCGATGTGCATGTGTCTCAGCTGGGCCCACAGCTCATCATCCTCGTCCAACAGAACCTCTCTCTCTTTGCTGTCTCCAATTCCACTGGTTTGATACCTTGAAAGAGCAGCACATCAAAATGTTTAAATACAGGGATAAGTGATCGAATGAAATTCTCCGGTTTCTTCCAAAGAAACGTACAGCGTATTCATATTATTAACAAGCAGGTAGGGGTCAGGCGTCTTGCTCAAGGACACCTACACGTAGAATACGGACACCGGGAATCGAAACCCGGAACCGTCAGGCTCCGTGTCAAACCCCCTTACCACTAGACGGGCCCTCGGACTGCAAAAACCGCTGTTGAATATTCTTATCGTCTTATTCATCGGTAGGAGGACAATGTACTCCCTAGGCATGGCCCATAGCCCTCACCTGTAGATGTCTTGTTTGATGTCCAGCAAATCGTACACCATGGCCTGGAAGGTCAACTCGTGCAGAATGGGCGAGATGGGGTCGTAGCCCCGGTCTACGATCAGCAGCTGAGAGCGTGCCTTGTCTGCACCCTGGTGACAAGTGACATTGTTCTGTTAAAGACACCGGCGGCAACCAGCGGTTGGGGCACAACATGTCATTTTATGTGAATTTGAAACGCCGGAAGAACGGAAGAGAGAAGAAATTAAATATAGATCAACCGTAGGCAAAACAAAGAGCTCGACTGTCGCAAACATCAATGAACACATTGATGTTTGCTTGGTATCTTAAATGACTTGTCGTCCGGAGTTTCTGTAGTAGACAAACGACAAAGGGTCATTCTTGTCAAAATCCTCATTCATCTTAGATAAGATATTGTGCACGTTTAAGAATGGATTCAAATTATCTCAGATAAGAAATATTTTAAAAACATCCTTTTTTTTTTAAGGGAACTCCGGGTTCCAACAAACACTCTTTTTATTAGGAATGGTAAACGTGAATTCATGTCATACATGCCTTTTCAGAGCAGTCTCAGACGCAAAGACACGGAAAGGTCAGCTGAGGAAAGTGAAAAAAGTGAAAGAACAAGAGTGAAAGAGAAGAGAGCAGAGTCGAGCACACAGGGGGGGGGAGAAAATGATTAACAGAGGAAAACAATACACAATCGAAGCACCGAAAACATCCCATAAAAACACCCAGAGAAAGTACAGCGGGGGGGGGGGGGGGGGAAGAGGAGAGAGAGAGGAGAGAGGAGAGAGAGAGATTCTAGCGGAAGCCCAGAGGATGAGTTGGCTGGGCTCCTCACCTCTCCCATGCTGGGGTTGTCAGCCTTGTGGGCTTTGAGGTGCTGATACACCTCCTCGGCCAGCGTAGCATTCTCCTCGGGGCCGCTGGAGAAGAACAAAAGGCGGGGGACAAAGCCGAGAGAGAGAATCAAAAACATCAAACGCACGTTAGGCTGCGACAATTAAGATCATGATTCTGGAGAGACTGGGTGGAGCCGCGCTTGTCTAATGATATAAGTATAATTGTAATAATTGGCTGCGTGTTTGTGGGCGAATGGTGAGCCATTTAGTAGACTGTCGTTAAGTGAGCCTGAGGTTTACACTCTTCAAAGCCTTCGACGTCGAGACAGGAAAAGGCAAATCCTCGCCTGTTTTGTTTCACCCCCGTCAGCAAAAAATAACCCAAAACCTTATGTGCAGAAGTGTATCGCCCCATAAGTAATCGGTTAGATTTGGGCGCACATCCGCAGGATACAAATACCAGATTGAGGAATTGTTTGAAGGATTCTTTAGCATTGGGAGACAGGAAAGGATAAACATATTGTGTGATATTTCACAAAATAACTAACATATTTGCATACAACCCAAACTGAGGGTTTAGGTGGAATGCCAATTATGTTTCAAACCAAGGGTAAATTATTAGATTACTTGGACCGGACGAAATGGGGAATAACAGTTGCTTTAGAGGGATTGTTTAGCCCCTGAAATAATAATAGGGCAAAGGAGACTTTTTGGTGTGTGGCTGGAGGTATGCGCTCTCCACTGTGGGCCCTCTAGTTTTAGTCTGCAGATGGATAATAAAAAAAAAGCAGGTCTAAATCACAAGGTTTCCGGTACCTGCGGTAGCGGACAGCCGGGTACTCCTTCAGCGTGTCACACAGGGTGGCGATCTGCTCCGCCAGACTTTCCAGCACCTTCTGCCGACCCCCGGCCGACTCCGGGCTGTAGGCGCGGTGCATGGAGGAGGGGTCGTCCAGGGAGAACACCTGTGGGGTAGCAGGGTAAGCATTTAGGGTTCAGTTGTGGGACAAAACCACCGTGTCCGGAATACACACAGGAGGGACACGAAAGGAGGTTTAGACCAAGAAGTAGTTCTCGAACCTGAGACTCGTAAGGCAGGAATGCCACGTTGATCTCCTTCAGCGTCTTGGCGAACTTGGCCACTCTGGACTTCCCGATTTGAGCGAAGAGGCTATCTGGACAATCTGCGGCGCGGGGGAAGAGAAAAGAGTTACCAAAGAGAGTACCAAACGGACACACACACTCGCACGCCGTGGAAGACATCAGTGGATCGCCCTTACTGTCGGTGAAAAAGATGTGGGCCGCTTTGTAGGTGAACGCCTTGTCTTTGAAGTCGTTGATCAGGGACTGAACGGACTGCAATAGAAAAAGATGTGTAACAAGTACAATGGAACGCTTACACTCACTCACTTCAACCACAGTACAATACTATGCTATACTAAACTAAGCAATACTATACTATAAACAACATTACAGTATATACTACCTACTAAATACTATAAACTATAAACAACACTATAAACTACATGCTAAACAATATACAACACTATACTATGAAAATACTATACACAATAGGGTTGATAAAAGAAAAAAAGGGTACTTGATGATTTAAAGAACTTCCTATGAAATAACGATTATTTTATAATGACTCCACCGTTGAAGATGGGGGGAGGTTACGTTTCCACCCCTGTTTGTTTGTTACCAAGATAACTCAAAAATGTACGTATGGAATTGGACCAAATTGGTGAGCCATCACTTGGGGGGCAAAGGAACAGTTGATTCGATTTTGCCGCAGATCCGGATCCGAATCCGGATCCAGATGGGACTTGTTTGTGGTGTGGCGGAGATATGCGCTCTACTGAGGGCCCTCTAGTTACTGTTTATCAATACTCATACAATGAAGGAAAAGGAAAATTGGATCCCGATTACGAGGTATTACACTGACCTTCTCCACTGGTGAGATGAGATAGATGGCCTCCAGGCTGGCGATGGGCTCGCGCCGTTTGTTGATATCCTCCACGACTGAAAGGTGAAAGGAGATCATTGCATGACATTGAGGCTGGGCTTCACACACGCACACGCACACACACACACACACACACACACAACACACACACACAAACAAAATGTGTATTCTACCCCCTCAGGCTTCGGGTCTCCATTTCATCATGACTAGGTTGGTCTTACATTACATTACAGTCATTTAGCAGAAACGTTAGTACAAAGTGACTTACAATAAGGTCATTCAACAGGTAGGCAAGATAACTACTAGTCTCCAGAAGTCATCAGTGCATTTCCTTCCTCACAAGCCAACAAGAGCAGAACTAGTGCTCAGGTAGGTTATATAGGTTCTTAAACATTAACACATATAGAACAGAAAGCCTATGCCATTGAAGCTGTTAATAATAATAATAATAATAATAAAAATAATAAGATAAACCATATAATATTAATCCCGTTGGTGGCATATATACTTGGTCACTTACTGGTCACCCCCTCGGCCAAAATGTCAGACATCTTGCAGCACGACGACAGGATACGCATACTGATGTGGTCCACGATGAGGACCTAAAGGGAGCCATACAACATGGTCAAATTTAGGTTAAAACCCGCCAGACGAGGAAGCAGCAAAGCGTAAATGATTTGTTCTTTGTGCGGACGCCAATCGCACCTTCCACTCTCCATCTTTCTTCACACTCTTGATGACTCCGTTCAGGATCTCTGTAGATAAACACAGAACACGTTGTTTATAAAGACTGATGCGTGATACACAAAACACTTCCTACCACGTCCCGATTTGACATTAAAACGTGTTATTTTTTTGTCACCGGTAAGTTTGTCATAAGTGCATTTCCTCCCCAACAAGCCTCCAAGAGCAGAACCAGCGCTCAGGTGAAAGGAGAAGTACAGTGCAGTGTCCTTACTCATAATATCGTATACATATTAAGGGCCAGGTGGGTGTCAGTCCTCATTGAGGGATCTGGTAGGGGTTACGCATCTGGCTGACTGTAGTAAAACGACGACCCAGATCTCCCTTCATGTCTGAGAAACTTGTTTGAAAATACATGGGTGCCATCATGGGTGCCATCATGGGTGCCATCATGGGTGCCATCATGGGTGCCATCATGGGTTCATGAATGCATGACGTAAGGGTGAGGTGTGATAACAATTGAAGCACTTCAGTTTTAAACGACTCGACAGCCACTAGACACGTCGTCGCAACGGCTTATGGATATGGGTTTATGACTGCATTTAACAAGTTAGTTATCTGGCTTTTAAGATGTTTTAAAGTTAATTTTACTCCCGAACTCAGTCCAATTTAAAATAACAAATAAATACGATTACAGCTCGTTTAGCCACTTATATGTAATAGTTATAGTTGAATTAACATGATGCATCCTAATACCCCTGTTGATGGACAACGCATCTCACAGTAAGTGTGGATTATATGATCTAAAAGGTTGAAAGTTTAGTCTTTAGTTTAATGAGCAACCAGGAACAAGAGGAAGAGACACTCTCAGGTGACCCATCAATACAGATGGGAAATAATCCCAATAAAATAAGCCCATAACCGGAGCAGAAACACACATAACAGTAGTACGTCGATGTCTCCTCACATCTGAATGTATAAAACGTCATAAAAAATGTCAAGGAATAAGCACTTACTCTCTCCAACTATCGCCTTTAGCCCGCTTGGTGCCATCGCAGCCGCTTGCGTGTTGCTCTGACCAGTTACTTCCGTGTTGTTCGTGTTTTCCTGTCCCGGCCAAAAACAGGTTTGGAAAGGGGAAACAGTGCCCCCCAGCGGTTGGCTTTAATAATGCCGTTTATTTCATGCCAAGATCAAACAACGTTGACTCAATAATATTGCTTATGTAACACAAAATAAGTTGTGCACTATTGTATCTGTTACTGGGTTTGGCCTTTATTATGATAATAATAACTTGTTTTATTTTTACAAAGTTCTATTTTGATATTAATTATATATTTTTGTAATTCTTGTAATGGTGCTGGCAATAACATTTCACTGTTCATTGTCAACTGTGCCTTGTACATGCGACAAATAAACCAAAACTAAAAAGGCTTTGAGATACAAAGCAAGGCCATTAGCAGACATGAATTTCCCAGATGACATTGTTATGCCTCTCCGGGAACCATCACCTTATCGTGGTGGAGAGGTTTGGGTGTCCCTGTGAACCTGAGAGCTGTGTTGTCTGGAGCCTAGTGCTCCTGGTAGGGTCTCCCATGGCAGATTGGTCTCAGGGGAGGGGCCAGACTAAGAATGGTTCAAAGACTTCAATGGACAAACAAACTAGAAGTGAGGATACCCTGCCCGGAGGAAGCCCGGGGGGCCCTTTCCGGAGCTAGGCCTGGAAAGAGGGCCCGTAAGCGAGCGCCTGGTGGCCGGGTTAGCCACGGAGCCCGGTCGGGCATTGCCCGAAAAAGCAACGTGGCCACTTCTCCTTCCCGCGGACCCACCACCTACGGGAAGAACCACTGGGGTCGGGTGCACTGCCAGTTAGGCGGCAGTGAAGGCAGGGGGCATCGACGGACCAAACCCAGCCAACAGAGACTGGCTTTGGGGACGTGGAATGTCACTTCTCTGGGGGGGAAGGAGCCTGAGCTTGTGCGGGAGGTGGAGCGCTACCAATTAGATCTGGTGGGGCTTACCTCTACGCACAGCATTGGCTCTGGAACTAAACTCCTGGATAGGGGTTGGACTCTTTCCTTCTCTGGAGTTGCTCAGGGTGTGAGGCGCCGGGCGGGTGTGGGGATACTCACAAGTCCCCGGCTGAGTGCCGCTTTGTTGGAGTTTACCCCGGTGGACGAGAGGGTCGCCTCCCTACGCCTTAGGGTCATGGGAGGGAAAACTCTGACTGTTGTTTGTGCCTATGCACCAAACAACAGTTCGGAATATCCCGCCTTCTTGCACACCCTGGATGGAGTCCTGCATGGGGCTCCTGAAGGGGACTCTATAGTCCTCCTGGGAGACTTCAACGCACACGTGGGTAACGATGGGGAAACTTGGAGGGGCGTGTTGGGGATGAACGGCCTACCTGATCTGAACCGGAGTGGGGTTTTGTTATTGGATTTCTGTGCTAGTCATGGATTGGCCATAACAAACACCATGTTCAAACATAAGGATGCTCATAAGTGTACATGGTACCAGAGCACCTTAGGCCGAAGGTCAATGATCGATTTTGTTATCGTATCATCTGGCCTGAGGCCGCATGTTTTGGACACTCGGGTGAAGAGAGGGGCAGAGCTGTCAACCGATCACCATCTGGTGGTGAGTTGGGTAAGATGGCGGGGGAAGCCTCTGGACAGACCTGGTAAGCCCAAACGTGTAGTGCGGGTGAACTGGGAACGTCTGGTGGATGCCCCTGTCCGGGAGACCTTCAACTCAACTTTTTCGGGCATCTCTGTGGAGGCTGGGGGCATTGAGCCAGAGTGGTCATTGTTCAAAGCTTCTATTGCCGAAGCTGCGGTTGAGAGTTGTGGCCTCAAGGTCATTGGTGCCTCAAGGGGCGGCAACCCTCGGACTTCGTGGTGGACACAGGTGTTCAGGGAAGCCGTCCGGCTGAAGAAGGAGGCCTTCCGGGCTATGTTAGCCTGTGAGACTCCGGACTCAGTTGCGAGGTATCGACAGGCCAAGAGGACGGCAGCCTCGGCTGTAGCCGTGGCAAAGCAGCGGGTGTGGGAGGAATTCGGAGAAGCCATGGAGAAGGACTTTCAGTCGGCACCAAAGCGTTTCTGGCAAACAATCCGGCGCCTCAGGAGGGGGAAGCGTGGGTCCATCCAAGCTGTGTACAGTAAGGGTGGGACATTGCTGACCTCAACTGAGGAGGTGATCGGGCGGTCGAAAGAACACTTTGAGGAACTTCTTAACACAACTACACCCTCAATGGTAGAGACAGAGCTGGAGGATGAAGGACGGCAAACATCAATCTCCCTGGAGGAAGTCACTGCGGTAGTCAAACATCTCCGCAGTGGCAAAGCCCCAGGGGTTGATGAGATCCGTCCAGAAATGCTAAAGGCTCTGGGTGTTGAGGGGCTGTCATGGATGACACGTCTTTTCAACATTGCGTGGAAGTCTGGGACAGTGCCTGAGGAGTGGCAAACGGGGGTGGTGGTACCCCTGTTCAAAAAGGGTGACCAGAGGGTGTGTGCCAATTACAGGGGTATCACATTACTCAGCCTCCCTGGGAAAGTCTACTCCAAGGTGCTGGAAAGGAGGGTTCGGCCGATAGTCGAACCTCAGATTGAAGAGGAACAATGCGGATTCCGCCCTGGTCGTGGAACAACGGACCAGCTTTTCACTCTTGCAAGGATCCTGGAGGGGGCTTGGGAGTATGCCCATCCGGTCTACATGTGTTTTGTAGATTTGGAGAAGGCATATGATCGGGTCCCTCGGGAAATACTGTGGGGGGTGCTGCGGGAGTATGGGGTGCGGGGGTCACTGTTGAGGGCCATCCAATCTCTCTACTCCCAAAGCAAGAGCTGTGTCCGGATTCTCGGTACAAAGTCAGGCCTGTTCTCAGTGGGTGTTGGCCTCCGCCAGGGCTGCGCTTTGTCACCCATCCTGTTTGTGATTTTCATGGACAGGATTTCAAGGCGTAGTCATGGAGGGGAGGGGTTTCAGTATGGTGGGCTCAGGATTGAATCGTTGCTGTTTGCAGATGATGTGGTCCTGTTTGCGTCATCAGTATGTGACCTTCAGCACTCACTGGATCGGTTTGCAGCAGAATGTGAAGCGGCTGGGATGAGGATCAGCACCTCCAAATCTGAGGCCATGGTTCTTAGCAGGAAAGAATTGGATTGTCCACTCCAAGTAGGGAGGGAGTCCTTATCCCAAGTGAAGGAGTTCAAATATCTCGGGGTCTTGTTCTCGAGTGAGGGGAGGATGGAGCGTGAGATTGACAGGAGAATAGGTGCAGCGGGAGCGGTATTGGGTGCACTTTGGCGCACCGTTGTAACCAAAAGAGAGCTGAGCCAGAAGGCAAAGCTCTCGATCTACCGATCAGTCTTCGTTCCTACCCTCACCTATGGCCATGAGCAATGGGTAATGACCGAAAGGACGAGATCGCGAATACAAGCGGCCGAAATGAGTTTCCTCAGGAGGGTGGCTGGTATCTCCCCTGAGGGATAGGGTGAGAAGCTCAGTCACTCGTGAGAGACTCGGAGTAGAGCCGCTGCTCCTTCGCGTAGAAAGGAGCCAGTTGAGGTGGTTCGGGCATCTAGTAAGGATGCTTCCTGGTCGCCTCCCGAGGGAGGTTTTCCAGGCACATCCAACTGGGAAGAGACCACGGGGCAGACCGAGGTACAGGTGGGGTGATAACATCTCCACACTGGCCTGGGAACGCCTCGGGATCCCCCAGTCAGAGCTAGTCGATGTTGCCAGGGAGAGGGAAGTTTGGAGTCCCCTGCTGAAGCTGCTACCTCCGCGACCCGATTTCGGATAAGCGGGAGAAGATGGATGGATGGATGGATGGATGGACATTGTTATGGTGTTAAGTACAATAGGCCTGCCGTGGCTTGAGTTATGAACAAACAAACAGCTTTTTATCAACCAAGTTCTCAATCACATTATATAAAGTACATTCAAAATCCATGGATCACGCATTGTCGATTGCCCTGCAATTTTGCTCAAATAAATTCAACTGATGGTGATCGTTAGTAATACTTGTATATGGTACATTCAGGGTTTCTGAATAGAATGAACATATATATATATTTTAATTTTAAAGATTAAAGATGATATATGACATATTTAACATTTTGTGAATGAAAATTGATTAAATTGACTCAACTTGAGTTGGAGAAAGTATATATTTTTTAATCAAACATGTGGTGCACATATACATATATAATTATAAAAAGAAACCTTCAATTTGAATGTTTTTTTGAGGATGTAAAACAGAATGGATAAAACTTGATACATTGAAGATTAACAAGAGAAAAAAACAATCATTTCAAGTACAAATAAGCTTGAAAATAAATATAATCAAATCTAAAGAAAGTGAGATATTTTGAAATGATTGTGTAAGTGTAACACTGGCAACATTTTATTTGCGATACAGAAGACATTCTGATCTGAACGGTATCCCAGTCCGAGGCATCTCATCTCTTGGAAACGGTTCAAAATAAAGCCCTTTCCAGGTTGTCATTGCTGCTGCTGCTGCTGCTGTTGTTGTTGATGATTTTGTTTGTCCAGTACACTTTTCAGTCTTTAGCTTTCTGCCTCCAGTGCCATCTTTTTCAATAAGCGCTGTTCCTTACGGTTCCGCATTTTCTCTTTAAATTCCTCCAACCGCTGTCTCTGTTAAAAGAAGAAAATAATAATTGTATTATTATTATTATTATTATAAAATAATTAAAAAACATGTAACTCTGCAGTACACACAAAAATACAAGAAAAAGCAATGGTTGTTTTTTTTACATTCAGGTAAGTGTAGGCAACTGGAGACGCTTTTGTCAGTTTTATGTTTTTCTGCATCACATTCACCGTGAGTGGAGAGAACAATTCAGACTGGAAGGTGATAATCAATATTGTTTGAATAAATTATACACTGATCGACATAATCCATTATCGTCAACCAGTAACAATGCTTCCTGGGTGCTGGGTCGTAGTCGTGAAATAATTCAATAAAGGAGAAACATTTAGGGGACTGGAATACAGGACTTTTACTTACATTCATTTGCTCGTTGGGAGGATAGATTTCTCTCTGGGAGGTTACACACATGTGAAATTACAGAAAGAAAGAAAGGAAAGAAGAGAAAATTGACATCTTGAACAAATAACAAACTGTGTGTGTGCGTGTGTGTGAATGCATGTATTTGTGTTGGTTTCATTCAGAAAGACCATCCAAATATTCAATGAACAACATGCGGTAGCCTGATTTGATTAGACAATTATATTTGTGTTCAAACTTTCAACAGGGGTTTAAGGAAGTCATGGGAACGTGTCACGTACCTTTCTCTTAACGACATATTCCTCAAAGTATTCCGCCTGGTTTGAGATCCAGAACATGGCGACGGGAAACGACAGATACAGAACCATCTGTTGATCAAATACATAATAATAATTTAAATAAACACTGTTCATAACACATGAACAGCAGCGTGCTTTAGAGAGGCTGAGGAGGAATTGAACCAGCATCCCCTCTCTCATTATTAACACACTAAGACGACAGTTAATACTTGATTTAGTTTATTATTATTATTATTATTATTATGGTGACTCACTTACCCGAAACATCTCTATTTTAACACCCATTTCAGCATGCACCCTGTTTTCAACCTTCACACTACTTCCTGTCACGGAATACCCGGATGTGACGTAACCACGTGTTCTGGAAAAGGGAACCAATCATCTGTTAGAAGGTGGAAGCGAAATGTCAAATTAGTTATATGGAAATAGTTTAATGTTATTTAGTTTTGCAGATGCGACCTCAGTCTGACAGTTTAGCATAATGAGTAATATATATATATATATATATATATATATGGACATCAAATGTATGACCTCAAGTGCCCACACCTTAATGTGCTAAATTGGAATTGGGTAACGTTTTGTGTACATTAAATACATATATGTATATATAAATATAAACATATTTATTACTTATGTAATATATGTGATATTTTATTTGATAAAAATGTTAAACTACGCAACACACATATAGTATGTTCATATCGTTGCATGTCTTGCGTAGTCTTGTTCTTGTTATTTTTGTCTCCTTCACTCTTTGGCCACAAGAGGGCGCTGCATGTCACCATTATTCCAAAGATGTAACTGGAATATCCGCACACTCACACATAATATATAATAAAACATCAAATGTAACTGCTAATAATTAATATAATAGTATATATAACTATAACATATACTATATATATTATATCATATATTTAATTTACACATAATATATCTCAGCCCATATTCTAATGCACATCATAAACATTAATGTGCATTAACGGGGATGAACAAATACCATTAGAATATGCGATTTTTTTTAAATTATATTTAAAGATAAATAAAATTATATTATTATTTGCTATTTCGAGCTGTAGCTAATACACCCGGGCTTCTAATGTCTGTGTTAGCAATAATTCGAGCATGTGCAAATATGTAATGTAATAATGTAAGGTGTGCGGCTAATCCGAGACCCCCGTTATGTGGCAAAAATAATTCCTCGTCAAAAAAACACAACCCCCCCCCCCCCCAAAAAAATACCTGCCCGCCTACCACCGTCTTTACGTCCTTTACGTCAACGCGTCTCGCGTCACGTGACCGACGACGACACCCGACGGCGACGTTCGACGGCGGAGCGGCGCTCGGGGATCCTCGGAAAAAGAAAGCTCCGCGCGCCCCTGACCAACCTCCATAAGCAAGGTAACCGCTGGCCGCTGCGCCTTTCAAACAGACATCTATGTCGCTAAGAGTCACGTCGTCTTTGTCCAAAAATACAACCGCGGCGGACTAGGGAAGATGTACACGTTCTCGGCCGTTCTAAACGGAGGCGTTTAAAGGGGAGGTCGCGGTATTATGCACTTGTGTGAACGGCGGGCGGCCTGGTTCACGCAAGCAAGCAAGCTAGCTAGCTAGCTAGCTACGCTAACGTTAGCTGTCATCAGTTGTCGCCTCTGTGCAACCGGCAGTAGCACCACCACACACACACACACGCCATCCTCATCCACCATTAAACGCACTCTGGCTTAGCGAACACGAAGTACACCCTCGGGTATGTATTCGAATGTGTGTCGCTACCCCCCCCGTCTGCCATGTGTGCTGTGGCGGTCTGTAGTTACATCGTCACGGCGGTGGTGGTGGTGCTGCTGGTGGGGGTGGTGGTGGTTGGTTGGTCGGTTGGTGGGTGATGGCGCACACTCACTCGGGCCGGGCTATGTCTACTTCCCGGCGACGCTCTCTTCCTCCCGGAGCCGTTAGAGCTGCCCACACATGACGTCGTAATGTCATAATAATAATAAGTCTTAACTTCCCGCGTGTTGGTGCTTCTTTTGGGGTGGTCACATCGTGTCGTCATCATCATCACTTTGACGACATGTTGACGTGTTTGTTATGGTGCTGTCTGTTTGGAGGTCTCTCTCTCTCTCCCGGAGCACCAGCACCGGGACGTAACCGTAGCCGTGTGGCCTGTCTGTCGTCCTAACGACGCTCGGTCTGTCTGTCGTGTTCCGACCACGGGTTATTAGTCATATAATATATATATATATATATATATAACGTCCCGGTCCAACGTGTACAAAGTACATGCTCCGAAGCAGACGGTTAGCAGCTTCTGGTCTGCTTCGTGCTTACGACATGGTTGTCTGTTGTTGTTGTTTTTGTATCTTCTTCTTGTTGTTGTCGTCGTCGGTGATGAAGCGACTGTACAATGGAGTGTAGAATAGAGAATGTCGATGTATAGTTTGTTTTGTGACGTGAGGTGGCTAACGTTAAGCTAAGGTAATTAGTCCCCAATGATTGTGTTTTGTGACATGTTTTGTGACATAACGTGGTATGCGCTGAGTAAAGGTAAATGTCCCAGCTGATTTGGTTTTTTTTGACGTGATGTGGCATACATTAAGTTAAGGTAAATATCCCGGCTGATTTGATTTTGTCACATACATTAAGTAAATGTCCCAGCTGATTGTCTTTGTTTTTATTTTAAGATCTCCCGAAGAGGTAGTTAATAATTATGTTCTATAGATGACTGTTTTGTTTATCGACCAGGTACTTGTTGATGTTCTGTATCTACTTGTTTCTCTTTGTGTAAGAGATCAATTAAGTCTTAGTCTATCTATCCACTCCATCTGACAGCTCCCATCACACGACTATATGTGGGTTCATTCTCTGTTTGCCTTGCATACACAAGGGGTACTTATGTTAGTTATGTACATATTGAGGAGGTTAAAGGTCACGGCGGGCAGGGGTCGTGGGGTCACTGTCTCCTGTGTTTTAATCCTGCGTTTAGTAGTGGACATTAGTGATCAATTTGACAAGGTCGCTCGCCACTGTGGGTTTGTGCTTTTGTTCTTGTACTAACAAACAAGGGCTAGGACATCTTGTATCGCCCAACGTTATGTATCGCCTGTTCTTGGCTAGATTTAGTTGCCATGGTTACTCAAACCGTGGCCTACTTGTGGATGACCTCTGTGTGAAAAGTGTGGAATTTTACTGCACGAGGAGACATGTCAATTTGTCAGATTTTTGTCTTGTATTTGATTTAAACGTGTAGGCTGGTGTTTTTGTGGTTGAATAGCTTTCTACGATTATACAACCATCATATTTTATCCAAAAGCATCTGTGTTAAGCAATGAGGAAGTTAACTTCCCTAGACTTAGATTTTGTATAGAACACCACAACCAGTTTTATGTGGACTGTTATTCATCAATGGTGTACTTTTATTAGCCTAAATGTACATAGCTTGGCTTGTCGTATTACTATTAAAAGACTATTACAAATAATTATTGTGGCCTATTTTAAGGATTTCTTATTTCCGGTTTATAGCACAAAACCCATCTCCTCCCCTGGAGTATGACATATAAATAGGCCTGCAAGTTAATGCTAATGGTCAGGCACCACCGCTAACTCAACTCAACTACCAACTATCTTGTTTTGAGTTTGTTCCCCTGCATACGTGTCTAGCTCTTACACAGTATTCAATTAAAAAACTTAAATTAAATTGTATATTGCAAATTCTAAGCGTTTGTTGAGCCATTTATTTAGTGCCTTCTTGTATCGGGTACACACACACACACACACACACACACACCATACAACGCGACCATATTGGACTTCTGCCTACCTATGTTGAACACACTATTGTAACTTGCTTTGGATAAAAGTCTGCTAAATGACTTATGTAGTGTAATGGATGTACCTTCTTCCTTCCTTACCTCGTTGGGTTGTGTTCTACTAGCGGTCGGATGGTCAAAGCCTTCTGACATCCTCACCCAGCCTCATCTCCATGTACACCACCCACCCACCCCCTCTCTCTCTCTCTCTCTCTCTCTGAACACATCCTTCCCCACCCCCCCATCCGTCAAATGACAGGGGCCATTGGATTGGCCTCCTTTAAGTCACTGTTGGTTGGCTTTGTCACACTGGCAGCTGCTGTATTGTCTCTGGGAATGTTGCATATGGCACGTGGACCAGGAGCCGGCCAGTAAGCATGCATGTCTTGGAGGCTTCTTAAAGGGGAGTTGCTCCTGCTAGCTTGATCTGGGAAATGATGGTACTGAGCAACAGCAGCGCTCAGGTGTGTGTGTGTGTGTGTGTGTGTGTGTGTGTGTGTGTGTGTGTGTGTGTGTGTGTGTGTGTGTGTGTGTGTGTGTGTGTGTGTGTGTGTGTGTGTGTGTGTGTGTGTGTGTGTGTGTGTGTGTGTGTGTGTGTGTGTGTGTGTGTGTGTGTGTGTGTGTGTGTGTGTGTGTGTGTGTGTGTGTGTGTGGTAGGCAGACAGACAGACAGACTCTGGGAGTAAAGGGTCAGTATTGTGTATACTCTATGCACTTGTAAGACACCAGCTGTATAGCCATGAACATGTACAGCGCTTTAGACCTCAACTGTTATGATTATTATTTTTGTCGTTTGATTGCTTCAACGAGACCGTTGTCACCGATTATGTTCCTACGATATTTGGCCAGATTTAACGGACGCAAATAGAAGATAGCGTCCGTAACACTTTTCTTCTCCACACGACAACCAGTGCTGAATTGGGTTAAACACACAACCATGGAGACCATGGTTGCACCATTTACATGCATCTTGAGTCACCTGATTACGTGTGCATGCACACACTCCACCCGTTTCAGTGTGTTTACATGCCCACAGACGACCGGTAACGGGGAACAATCTGTCTGCTACACTGTAGCGACACCCTTGTGGGAACGGTAGCAATGCAGCAGGAAGTCCCTGTAGTTTCTCTCTCGTCAAACGCTGGTTTAAAGCTCAATGGAGCTCGCCGTGACTGTCCAGTGGTCAAGCTCCTTTCTGGGACTATTCTCCATATTAGTGTAATAGTCTAATTATACCACCGTATTGTTCAATACTTGTCCCTGATTGGTCAATAATGTTCCATGGCCAGGGTTGCCTGCCCATTTATTTTTCATTAACGCTGCTGGATCAATTTGGCTACAAATACAAAATTGACTACGGTCAAATAGAACTATGTATGGATGTAACGCAAAAACAATATACTCAAAGCAGCGTGCAAGAATAGATGGGGAAACAATATTGTAGACAAAAGTAAGTAATATCTAGTCACAGTTGGTAACTATGGTGTAAGCGGACTAAATCACTCCTGGGCTGTCGGAGGGGGGGGGGGGCGGGGGGTGTGTTGTGGCCGAGGTTCCATTACCACTGCCGAAGCGTCGTTGTGGTTTATTCTTTACACAATCGTCTGAGTGAAGCGCTTTCCGTTTTGTCGCCTTCCTCCCACGCGTGCAGCAGACGACTACAGCGTGCTAGCCTCCCCGCTTGGCACATAAAAACAGCTCATTTTGGCTTTGTTGTGTACATTTGTGCTCACTTCACTGCGGATATTGCGATAATAGTATCACAGTTCCATAACGGTTATATGCATGCAGTGTGATATGCTTCCTAGCCCGATTCCTAAAAATAAAGCACTCATTTGCATATTCATATCTCTGCTCTCTCCCGCCCAGTAGCCTAAGGTTCAGAAATAGCTTAAGTCAGCTTTTTTTTTTTTTATAGGTGTGTTGCCCATTCCTGTAATGATCAAGAGGTAAATAAAGGATATTATATTATGTATTTTTATTTTTTTTGGTATGTCATCGTGTGTGTGTGTGTGTGTGTGTGTGTGTGTGTGTGTGTGTGTGTGTGTGTGTGTGTGTGTGTGTGTGTGTGTGTGTGTGTGTGTGTGTGTGTGTGTGTGTGTGTGTGTGTGTGTGTGTGTGTGTGTGTGTGTGTGTGTGTGTGGTGTGTGTGTGTGTGTGTGTGTGTGTGTGTGTGTGTGTGTGTGTGTGTGTGTGATTGCTTCGACTCTTACCCAATGGGTGGTCTTCTACGACTCACTAGGAAAACATGCTGTTTTCACAACCCATTCACTCTGCCCTTGTGTTTCCCGCCAGTCCCTTGGCCTCGGTCAGTGCTGCATTCCAGTAACATGGCTGTCGCTCAACAACAGTCGATTTGCCTGGAGAGGTTTGCCCCCAAAGCGATCGCCTCTGCACTGCAGGAGGCCGGCGTTGTAGGGCCTCAACTGATGATCAATTGACTATAATATTGCTGATTTGTGTGTCCGCATTTGAGCCCGGAATGTTAGGAATGACTCACCTCAAAACCACAATGGCTATGAGTTTATGGTGCCGTTTTCAACAGAGACCTTGGCGTGTGTGTGTGTGTCTTATTATTTGTTCAGGTTAAAGACCAAAATGTAGGCAAACAATAATATTAATAATGGGTGAGATCAGCTGGTGGGCCAATGGTTATCTTGGTCAATGGCAGGGGTTGAGGGTGTGCTGTATCCAAGTGTATACTCATTATGTGAAACAATCTTGTTCCTGTAAGAGAACTTGTGTGTGTGTGTGCGCGCGCACATTTTTAATGGGTGAGTGTAAAGTGTCTTACACACACTTCCTCTATGTATCTTGTGTTAGCCTAGTGGACATAAATCTAGGAAGCCAACTTATTACTTACTTTGACCTGAGCACTGGTTCTGCGCTTGGAGGCTTGTTGGGAAGGAAATGCACTTATGGCTTCTGGTGACTAGTATTACTCTTGCCTACCTGTTGAATGACCTCACTGTAAGTCGCTTTGTACAAAAGTGTCTGCTAAATGACTAATGTAGTGTAAACGCATTGCATCTTGTGTGCGTCTTCTTTTTAGTTCATACTGTGCCAGACAAATCCCAAAAAACGGAAGTGCGCGCTTTATATGTTTGACTCGTATTACGTGGTTGTACTGTGGCCCGTTCAGCCCGGGCCGACACCTTTTTGGCAAAGACAATAAACTCTAGTATGGGATGTGTGTTTGTCCACAGCTGCGTATCGTTTGTGTGATTGCATAGTGTTTACCCCCCCCCCACCCACCCAACCCTCCTGATGTCTTTGGTTCCCCCCCCCCCCCCCCCCCCCCGTTAGTCTCAAAGTTCACAAGGCCTTGGCAAGGCCTGCTATTGTGTTGGCGTAGTCTAGCCATAATGTGAGCGCTTCATGAGGGAGGGAGGGAGGGTGGGAGAGAGAGAGAGAGAGAGAGGAGCATTGAGAAAGAGAGAGGAAGGAGGGGGAGGGAGGCCGAATAAGGGAGCGCTTCAATTGGTGGGGGAGGCACACACGCAAGATCACTCTAAGGAAAGCAGTGAGTGGGGGCAGGGCAGGGTGAAATCGATGGAGAGTGTGTGTGTGTGGGTGGGAGGGGGTGGGGGCAACTAAGAGGAACGGGGGTGGGGTGACAAAAGGTGTAACAGAGAGAGAGGGAGAGCGCAAGGGACCTCAAGCCATTGGAACGGGGTAGGGGAGGGGCCGAAAGTGTGTGTGTGTGAGCAAGCAAAAGAGGGAGGGGTGAGTGTGGCTAAGGCTACACTGAATGAGGAAGAGCCATTTTTTACTGTTGAGTAACCGCACGCTGCCGTACAGGAGAGAGTGTGAGAGAGAGAGGGAGCGAGACAGAACCGGGGCTTTCTGAATCGTTTGCCTCCTCCCGGACCTCGCCGGTTGGACAATCTCTGGCATCTCTCGGCCCACCGGAGGAGTTCGTTTGAGTTGGTGGTGGGGGGGGGGGGGGGAAGAGAGAGACAGACAGAGAGAGAGAGAGAGAGAGGACACACAATGGAGCGAAGAGCCTGTGGCAACTGGGCCGTTGTGCTCCTGAGAGGGGGATGGGGCAGGGAAAAGACCGGCTCTCACAGCTAACAGCCCCCGCAGGCAGCAAGTCTCCACAGCCGCTCCTCTCCGACGAAAAACCCTCACCGAGCTCTCCACCCTGGCTGCTGCTTCTTCTTCTTCTTCTTCTTCTTTATTTTTGGTTGTTGCTCGGGAACACACGCCGCCACATACTCTAAATGGATTATAAAGCGAGGATACCTAAATGAGCTGGATCTTACGATACAAACCAGAATCCTAAGAGTGAATGTCTCCTTCCCGTGTTTTGGAGATAGATATAAAGAGTGGAGAGAGAGAAGAGAGGACGTCTTTTTTCTTTTTATTTAAGTTTTGCTGTCTTTTCTTGTGTGTGTGGCCGTGCCTTTTCAAATGGATTACAAGATGCACGCCAAGTCCAACGATCTGTTGGATTTTCAGAAACTGGATGCCCTTCTGGAAAAAATTGCACACTCCGTTTCCATGAAAAGGTAATGTTTCTGGTTGGGCAGAAACTCGGACATTTTTTCTTGAAACTGAGCTTACGTCAGTGGACCGGCACGAACCACAGGCTGATGAATGGCTGATAATATGTGATTAATTAAAGGCAGAGTAGCTAGTTGTGTGTGTGTGTGTGTGTGTGTGTGTGTGTGTGTGTGTGAAAAACACGCCTCTGAGAAGGTACTGGGTTTTTCTCAAGAATTGTATTGTTTTCAAGAATTCTGCCAGAAGCTATGAACAAGTGACCTCCTGGTGAGAGGGGGTGGGGGGGGTACAAGAAAGGGAGGAAGGGGTTTTCGGTGGTGTCAGTAGTAACAATGTGTGTGTGGTTGGTTAGCGGGTAGCCAGGGCTTTTGAAACGTCTCCTGGTTCCTCGTGGGTTAGGGCTTGTTCTTGTGACATGAACGTTTACTCGGAAACGCTGCTCAATATAGTCAGTTTCCTGCTACCAAGCATGAATCATGCCCGGGGTCTGTGTGACTCAGTCTATGCTCTCATGTACTGACTCATCTGTGCTTCAGCCATTGCAAAGGGGAATATTTCCCTGAGCTTGTGTCCTTGGAGGCAATTACTGGGAATGATGTGTTCTTGGCAGGCTCCTCATCAGCCGGACATGGCCAACATCTACGATTGACTCGAGGATTATTTTCTTGTGGTGTTCCTTCCGAGTTGTCGGCCAAAGCAATGTGGTGATATCGTGAGTTTAATCGCCGCAACATGTGGCTAACATGTTATTTTCCTGTTTTTAAGTTGTTAAACATGTACTCCTCAGCTGGCGAATCTCTTTTATGGCCGTTTAAAGTCTGCTCTGTGAGAGCTCCAATGCACAGCGTTTGCAAGGTCACAAGATGCTAAATCAATAGAATTTAGAGAATTGCCTCGGCAGACGTCTTTCTAGTCGAGCAAGTGTTGCATGTAACTGTAGAATCCTCTCACAAGGACTGGAATTCAATGGCACCTCCAAGCCTTGGGGCCAAAGCACATGAACTCCTGTAATCATTGAGCAAGGGAGAAGCTAGTTGTCAGAGTCCAGTTTGTTTAATTATTTTGAGATGGGGGATTGAACATACCATTGAACAAATCGACCGTTGTTTTGGTTGTTTACTAAAAAATACCTCATGAGTGGCCCTCCTCTGTACAGTCATCATATCAAACTCGGCCTTGTATTAGATGGACAGTTGTGATTGGCCCGACCCGGGCCAGATCGGCAGGACACCTGTCTGAATGGGAGGGGGGCCAGAAGCATATGCAAGATCAAGTAAAACATGAGCTTGCAGATTCGCCTGGTTCCCTAGACTACAAGGCAGCCGTCGACCCCTGCCGGCTTTTAACCTGATGGTATGACCTCTGTCATAACACAGGGTTGGGTCGCATGCACCTATGTCAACACAACTTTGGGTCGCTGTGTGGCCAAGCAGTGTGGCGAACAAATGGACAGCACAGGAGAAAGAATGAGAGAAAGAGAACAGACAGAGCTGAGAGGGAGCGCATTAAAAGGAGAAAGGAAAGTCTAAATGCGGTAAAATGACACCATTTAGATGGGATATCTTTACGAGGGACGTGGTTTGGATTTATAAAATAATATTGTATAACAACTATGTTTCCCGAGTTATGTCTATTCTAAAAATGTAATCATGCTACGTAGGAGGAAAGCAGGAGATGGAAACAGTATGTAGAAGTGGAGGCCTGTATACTCCTTCCTGTCAGGTGGAAGTATCTCCAGTTACTCAGCGCTTCCCAGAGCTTTGTGATGATAAACATGCGTCCAGCCAGAGCTCTGAGGAAATGCCAGGTGCAAAACAAACACTGCAAAAGTGCCCAACAATTACATATATATATGAATATGTATTCCCGTTGCCTTAATTATGGAAGTGCAATTGACTTGAAACTCAAGACACTTGACTGTTTTAACTATTTTTGATGTTTTTGTTTAAACGAAAAGTCAGAGGCCTATATTACTGCATATTACTGCATTTACTGGCGTAAATGCAAAAAACACGAGTCCCCGTCTGACTTATTGTCCCGGTCGGACAGACAAGAGGGCCAGTTCGGCGTGTTTCGTTGGGGCATGGCATGGGTGTGCTGCACAGAAATGTTAAAGTTCAGTAAGCCGGATGAAATGATCAAATGCCACGTTACCTGCTCTTGAGTAAATCAGACTTCAGATTAACATCAGAAGATACAAGATACAAGATTTTTATTGGTCACTTGTAGTACATAGGAATGCTAACTCCCCATTCCCTCCCGCAGTATAAATCTCAAGAACACCATAAAAATCTAAATAATATATACAATAAAATAAACAAAAAAGAGCAGCAAGTGACTTGAATGATATGTACATGTTTTTTTTAAATTTTTTATTAAAATCTTTCAAAAGCATTTAAAGTGCCAGTAGTGCAGCAGCATCATGAATACAGTACAGTGCAGTAACTGTGAGTCCAGCAAAGTATGTAAGTGTAATGTTAATGACACTGTTATGAAAGTGAAAGTGGCAGCACTCCTAGCAGTTCAGTAGGCGCACTGCCTGTGGATATAAACTATCCTTAAACCTGGTAGTCCTTGCTGTACGGATGCTGCGCAACCGGCGACCAGACGGTAGGGGGGAGAAGAGATGGAACCCAGGGTGGTTGCAGTCCTTTATGATGGACATGGCCTTATTACGACATCTGGTCCCAAAGATCTCCTCAATGCATGGAAGTGCTGCACACCCGACGATCTTGTCTTCCGTCTCTGAAGTCACAACAAACATGATACGGCTGTCCAGTAATCTCTCAGATCCAGAAGAGGACTGATTACTAAAACGATCGGCACCATCTTCTTCCCACTGATGGTATCGCCGACAGCGAACACGAACTCTGCCTGTGCTGGCAAACAAAACTTTTCCCGTAGTCTGTGGGCAGACGAGTTTAAGAGACACACACACACACATACACATACACATACACACACACACACACACACGTACGTCCTCAGACAAAGTGTCTGTTTAGGTATAAATCAACTTTGGAGTACACTTGGCCACTGTAGAAATGCATTTGTTAAAATGAAAAAAATCTCTGTCTCGCACTCGCAAAGCAGTTTCTCTTTGGGTAACTCCACCCCTCGCACTTTCTGGTTCCCGGCCCAGTTGCTGTGCCTTCTCCCCCAGTTTGTCGCTAGCATGGTCGAACTCCTGGATCCTAGATTGGGCTTGGGCTTCCATTGTAATCCAGAAGCACATTAAGACTCAAGACACAGAGGGCTGCTGGCACTTTTGGTCAGCTGAATCTCTCCCTACGATTAATGGTATCTTGGTTTTGCTTCGTGAAACACCTGTGTGAAGTCTGGTTCAGTGATTTAGTGTTTGTTTACTTTCTGTGTCTCGCCGAACCCCATGGCTTTAGAGAGAGAAAGGCTGTGCCTGAATTAATCATAAGGATATGGTCACGATATGACCTCACAGCTGCATTGTTTCCTTGAACACTTATCTTCCACTGCTTCCAGGAGTAGGGAATATTCCTCAAGTAATAGAAAAGGATTCATGCATTTTCACATCGAGTGCTTATGTTGTTATTCTGTAGTAGTTGTTGTACGAACACGAAATCAAATTGTTTCCTGACTACAACATCCCACGTTCTCACAGCGAGTTGCATCCATGAATCAGGTTGCATCCACCAATCATCTAGATAGCTTATGGGAACAGACACAATCCGAAGCGGCACACGCCAAATGCATACTGCACCCAATTGGCAAACTGAATCAATATTACCAGGGTCATGATATGAGGGAGGAGGAGGAGCAAACAGAGCTGTGGCAGTCCGTGGAGATGGGGAGATGGGCCGGATGAGGGGAAAGAGGAGGAGAGTCGGAGACCTGGCGTTAAAAAGAGCTGGGTGCTGCTCTTAACCATGTCACCATAGTGACAATCATTCAATTATTTATAGCTTTGCTTTTAGGCCCAAAACGACCCCCTTTTCTCACTCTCCAGTGAGTTGTGCAGGCCTGTATATTCCTCAAGCGCTCTCCTCTCCTGCACATACATGTAGTAGTTCATAGTAATAGTTTACCGGTATGAGGGGGGGGGGGGGGGGGTCATGTCATGTCCCCCGGCCATTTTATGTGGGTCATCAACGGTGTGACCCACCACTGTACCAGACATCCTGATGTGAGGCTCCCCCCGTCCCCCGTCCCCATCCCCGTCTGCCCCATCTCTCCTTCTCTCCTTGGTAACAAGAGCCACATCCGGCCCCTTCCGAGCATTCCGTGGCAGTCCAAAAGTGATCTATGTCCAGGTCAAAGGTCAACTGTTATTCCAGAGCGCGTGGGGAGGATGAAGGGCAGCAGCAGCAGGAAGCTGGTCTTTCTTTCTTCGATGTGCCGGAGACTACAGCTGGGCCCCGTTGAGTCACATATGCTGACAGTGTGTTTTTAATATAATAATAATCATCACGTGCATACATACATACATACATCTTAGGGTTATTCCATTATTTGGTCGCTATCGTGAAACCGGAGCCTCCAAAGTCATTAAGTTGGAAAGGGGATAGGAAAGGATAACGTTGAAGGCGCTCCGGTTTCTGTTAGTTGTATGCTACGATCACCCAGTTGGCACGCTGTTGGCATTCTGCACTGTGGCAAATAAAAAAAACTGTTATGCCAGGTTGTTGATATATCTTTTTTTGTTGATCGCATCTCGGGCATACCTTAAGCCGTGTACACTTTCGTCGTCCAGGGAATGTAATATTATGACATTCCATTTCTTGGAGAGTCATTTGTGTAGACCCACATGGTGGTTTGCAGTGGTTTTAGTTGTTGGATGAATGTAGTTTCTTACCCTGACCTTAAACTAACTAGACTTTTAGCTACTTTTAGCTAACCATCACTTACCATCACTAAGCTAATACTTGCCACGCATGCTACCTGACCATAAAATACAGGGCTCTTTGCCATGGGGTAGTTTGCGTGTGAGTGTAGTTGTAGCATGCACTGATGCCTGGGAAACTAGGGTTAGCAACCCCTCCAAACCGATGGTGCTGAAACTATAACAAGCTTTACTCTGGTTTTGCCAAACACAACTTAACCACGGTTGATGGAGATTCAACGTGCCCAATATACATATATATGTTCCACAGTGTGTTGCGCTTTTGAAATGAAAAACAATGGTATCAACAGCTTTTTGGACATAACGCCACGGGATATATCCACCATGGTAACCCATACACGGGGAATGTGAACCGTGGTGACAAACAGAAGCACTTTGTCTAGAAAATGACCTTTGGCAAATTTGCACAGGCAAATCGTTTATGTGGAAACACATTTTGTACTGGGAATCAAAACAATCTTTTGCCCCTCTATCCATTGGAAAGTTGTAGCAAGTATACTCGGCAAAAATGCCAGAGAGTGCTGTATTATGGACTTTATTCACCTAGCGGCCATGTTGGTGGGTTGGGTTGTCAAATGTTCTAGAACATTTTTGGGGGAAACCATGAAAACAAAATGATAATACATGGAATTGTAATGGTTTCAGAAGTGTGTGTGCGTGTGTGACTGAGACCACCTGGTAGTGTTTATTCTGCACATGTGATGTCTTCCCTGTTCCGTGTGGTGCCGGAGGCCAGCTGGAACATCCTGATATTGTGTCTCTGAGTTTGACTTGGCCTCTGAAAAGTCTTGCCTGCAACGATATTGGCCGCCAAGCGGTTGGCTTGTTGCAGTCGTCTGGTGACTAGTTCTTCCCCAGGCCAGCCATCTGCAGTAAACGAGGGCTCGCTCTTGACAAATAGCCCGCTTCTCAGGTGGGTCATTTCCTGATTACCTTGAGCTCTGGTCCTGAATGCAGTTGCTCCGTCGCCCTCATGTGTAGGACCAGGTGTTTCTACTTATATGGCTATATCGAGTAATAAAGACCACAATAAATGACTATATTTAAATAGTTAATTATGCCCCATTTAGTAAATGGTCTTAATGCATAAATAAATACTTTTCCTGACCCATATGTACCGTGATTGCACAGTAGTGTAAATTAAACAATCTGGTGTGAAAGGTTGTGGAGATGTGATTTGTTAAAGCCGTCAGCGGTCCTTGGTGTATTCAGTTTGGGGGTTTTAGCCCCGACAGCGAAAGCTGAGGAGTTTTTAGATTGCCGCCTTTTCGTCGGGTGGGTCTCCTTAACATAACGTTTTGCATAAAGTTTATGAAACTGGCCAATGTTTTCACTTCAACTGTCGGTGCCTATAAATATCAAAACTGACTCATACTGTGATGGTGTTTTGGTCTCAATTCAGTGCATGAGCGGTTGCGGTCCTGGTCCAACTCCCTTTAGCCAATCCACACCTGTTGATGTCATTCAATTCAAATCAGAGGCACTTGGCCTCATGAGTGTTCATTTGATCCCAGCCTCTTTGTTTATTCTTAATATTAAGGGGTTAGCAGTCACCTCCACGCCTGTGTCACCTCAGTTCTCAATAGAGAATCGTTGTCTCAGTAAAACATCGCTGTTTTACTGTGACCCCTTTACTGAACTCATTTCCATCAGGTCCACTCATTGGATACTTGAGCTGCTAGGTAACCGGCGTCCCTCCAGCCCGTTACACGCATGGCGGTCTTTTACAAGATCCGCGCGCCATGTTTTGAACTATAAACACGCTTGTGTCTCATTACATAAGATGACGGGAAATGTCTGTAAAAGCCTACAGTGCTAATCGTGAGTGGTGTGTTCTGAAGGAGGCAGTGTTTTTTTTGTTGGCTGGTAAACAGAAGTGGAGGATGGTTAAGATATTTATTGATAAATAAACCACAACTTTCACTCCCGACACACCACCCCGCTAGCCTCGTGACACCATCCTGATCTTGTCAGGTTTCCTGTCTCAAACCTGTTTAGATCAACTTTCAACCTTCAAAGCCAAAAGGTGCAGGGACACATCAGTGATGAGGCGAAGCAGTGTTGACTCATGACAAATGAAGGAGCGGGCATCGCCGTCGGGGCCAATTTCCAAAACGACGGCATCACACTGGGAAAGTGTAGTGCGATCAGAACAGTTTCATCTGAAATGGACAGAGTAATAATGTTAAAAGTTAATTAACAAAGATTTGCAGTGAAGGCTTTTCTCAGAAAATATCTAAATTTCTGCTCAATTACTGCCCAGCCAGTTGTGAACAAAAACTCCCTCTTTCTGATTGGTCTGTCCAGTCTTTGGGTTTCAACAGTTGGTTTCAACAGTGCCAGACTTCCATCTTAAGCGAGATCAGGATTGCCTGTTTTTTTTATGCGTTCTGTGGGAACCTGTATTGATTTTCTTTTTTTACATTTAGTCATTTAGCAGATATAAATGCACATAATTGTTGTGCTACGGACTGCATAATTGTTCACTTTAATAACACAAATATAGAATAATATTGAAGTAATCACTGTAGCTCTAAAGTTACTAACTTGATAAACTCTGATAACTCCTCATGTGTGCACTGATCATCTGTTGGCTTGTTTCTCACTTGGAGACGTTCTCCATTTTGTGTATCAAGTGCCTCGGGCAGGCCGAGGCCACGATCACACGGTCTTGGCCGGCTTCCTTCTTCTCTGAAAGTGACTCATTAAGAATGGGAGTATTCACAGCCTCATGCGCTGCTCTGTTTGTCTTAAGGGCCCCCTGTGCAGGGCTGTGTAGACCTTACCAACCGCGTTAGCTCTTCTGCTAACGATTGTTTATTCATTAGAAAACATAATTTTTTCCTAGCCAGGTATGTTTTTCTGTTGTTTTTTTTTTGTTGTTTTTAGCTACAGTGACGAACGGCGTTCCAACATAACCTCTGGCCTTCAGGGCTGACAGTGAGCCTTTAAGGCCAAAGGTTATGTAGGAATGCAATCTGTCACCGTGTCGCAGGATACGTTTTCTCCGGAAGTGCTCGTGCTCCGGTTGACGGCCAGACGGTCCCGCTCTCCCCTGGTCTCGAGTGTGAGTGTGCCACCTCCATCCAGAGCAGCACTCTCTCTAATGTGGTGCAACGCTGTTGTGAAATAGTCATAAAGTCTGACTCCTGGCACCCAACGAACAAAGTGTACTTGTGTTTACTCTGGAAGGTTGTGAAATCACCATTTGGTCGCCTTTACTGGGGGGGTGGGTAGGTTTCCCTATAATTTATGATCTATACAAAAAACCTATACCTTTTCAAAGGCTCATTTCCCGGAAAAAGTGTCGGTGTGAACATTGACCTGTGTGGTCACCGTTATATGGGCAATAGTTCTTGGCTCAGTCAAGGCTAGTGTCTCTTGGTGTGCGCTCCCTTGCCAACTGGGGAAGGGTGAAATCCTGCACGCTTGGCTTGTTTTTGTCTGTGACACAACATCACAATTTACATTGTGTGTAAATGACCTTATAGCCCACTTTGTCCAGTAAACTGAAAGTTGCATTCTGAGTGACTTCTGGATATAGTGTGTTGTGAAGCACCCGACCACCGTCTCAGGACACGATGCGAAATAATGTTTTTGAGTTTTTGTGTCCAAAATAGACTTGAGTCCTGTACGAAGCAAGCAAATAGTACGTACAATAATATGGTTTTATTTAGGTTGCGCTACAAATATGAGTGTGCTTTGGCCTAAATGTATAGACGTCGTGGCGTCACCCATATATTCAACGTAGTATTATTGGTATTAATATTACCATTATGATTCAGTATTCCCTACTTGCATTATTGCATCGTTCTTTTTACTGTTACGATTACTACATCATTCTATCTACGATTACAATTTATTCAGACTAAATACCAAGGTGTGTGTGTCCTGGACCCTGACCCTCGTCCGGCTGTCCTTTGAGAGTCCAGGGATCGGCTCATGACCCCTGGTGTCACAGACGCGCACAGCATTCCTCGAGGTGCTTGAATAGTTCAAATAAACCAGGGGAGCAAACGTGTGCGGTTGTCTGCCAGCCAGGTCTTTTGCTTTCGCACTCTCCGGCGTATGTGCCGTTTCCCGTAAGGGTCGAGTGTCGGCCACAGCACATGTCTGTCTTATGTGGACGTCACGGGTGTACCACGTCAACCAACAATAAAGCTTTGCTTCAAGCCTGCGTGCTAGTAGACGACATTCAACGGCTTTTGTAAGGGGTTAGGAACACGGGGTGTTCACTGAAAGATCGCTGTGTTTGTGTTGAAGTGCTGGGCTACACATTGAGGCATCAAGATCTCTGGGATTCCTCCTCTCCAATAGACTTCTACACAAATCATCATCGTATTTGCGACGGACGCAAAACTATATTCTGCCATTTCGATTTTCCCGCAGTTCTTTCTTATGTCTGGTGTAACTGCCAACCTGCCCTGTCTCATGTTCCACTTGTTGTAATATTTTCAAATCATCGACCTACCTTTTTAGTGGAGATTCTAGGTGCATAAATGTTAATGTTCTTTGGAAAACCCTTTGGCATTAAGTACCGTCTTAGATGAAGTATCAACCATTGTGTGATTTCAGTGTAATCACCAATATGTATCTGGCACTGTATGTGTGTATGTATCGGATCAAAATCGGATAAAGCTAATGTATTGAGTGGGAGAGCCTACTTTCACTCAGTCTATTTGGCTAATGCCTGGGCCAATTATATTTGCAACAAGGAGCCGTATACTAGCATTGTAAACCAACATGTCGTCATTATAAGAGGAAACGACTAACAAATGCAGAATACATAATCATACAAATAGCTTTTCTCCAGCTTTCCAGTGACTCTTATCCACACCCACTGTCTGTTGCCGGTGCATAATACAACCCTGACTCACGTCTTTTGAGAGATGCCGTCATGTGACGCAGCGTCATTGTTTTGTTTGGAGAGTCTGGTGTATTGTCCACCAATGATTCATAGGCCAGATGAGGTGCCAATCAACAGTGACGCCACGTGGTCATAGCTTTGTTCGCCTAATGTGGGAACAATGATTTGATGTTGATGATTAAAAATTAATTTAATTTAATTTTTCTGGCCATAGTGATTCAAACAGTGTTACAGAGTGCTATACCCTAACACAATAACACATGAGTTCCCATGTTGCAGTACCGAAATAGTTATTTTAGTAGACACGAATAAGAAGAAATGAAATCCCCGCTTTGTCACGATGACGGCTGTGCACTAAGTAATCGCTGCACTGTGTGACCGGTCATAGTAATAATGGCTTTCAACGTCTTCCGTCCGCAGAGAGTCCAGTGAGGAGTGCAATGGGATCAGCAGCGCTCTGTCAGTGGAGTCTGTGCCGGGGCCAAGACTGAACTGGTGTCCCACCACCACCAACACCCCCAACGCCACCTTCGCCCCCGCTCCACCCCCGCCTCCCCCTCTCGCTCTGGGACCACCCCAGTCCGCACGCCACCCTGCTCGTCCCATGGGGGACGGCCTGAACGCCGGCCAGATGTCGGGGGGCAGCAGCAGCATGGGCGGCGGCCACGGTATGCCAGGGGCCACCAAGGTGCACGTGGGCGGCACGGGGGCCAACCCCCTGCCCCCCGAGTACATCAACCCCAACAGGCCCAAGCGGCAAACCAACCAGCTGCAGTACTTGCTCAAGGTGGTGCTCAAGTCTCTGTGGAAGCACCAGTTCGCCTGGCCCTTTCACCTGCCGGTGGACGCCGTCAAGCTCGCCTTGCCAGTAAGTGTCAACCGCCGTCTGGGTCTGTAGCGTTTCCCGCTGGGCCGGTCTTTGAAGTGTTATATTTCATTTGACCTTGTCAACATTGGGAATGGCCTTCTGGGCCTGTAAAATCAACAGTTTAGCTTGAGAGAAGATTTACATGGAAATTGGACACCTAAGCAGTACAGATTTTTTTGCCAAAGAATGAATGTAAACAGAAAGTAAGAGTTCCATGGAAAGCCGGGGATAGGCGGGTAACTCGAACTGCACCGTGTCACGACAAGCCAAGTGCTTAACATTGTCACACGGCTATAATACTAAACACTTTCTGTTTCCCCCGAATGTCTTCCAGGACTACTACAACATCATCAAGTATCCTATGGACATGGGAACAATCAAGAAGAGGCTTGAAAACCATTACTACTGGAACGCCCAAGAATGTATTCATGACTTCACCGCCATGTTCACCAACTGCTACATCTACAACAAGGTAACGTGGGCAGTCCGTGTTGTGTACCACAAGCACTTGAAACATGCACTCGTTGGCTGTGTCCAAAATCTTTCCCTCATTCCCTACTCCCTCTCCAGGGAGTTCAATGTAGAGGACTATATAGTGAAATCCTTCCCTCATTCCCTACTCCCTCTCTAGTAGTTCAATGTAGAGGACTATATAGTGAAATCCTTCCCTCATTCGCTACTCCCTCTCTAGTAGTTCAATGTAGAGGACTATATAGTGAAATCCTTCCCTCATTCCCTACTCCCTCTCTAGAAGTTCAATGTAGAGGACTATATAGTGAAATCCTTCCCTCATTCCCTACTCCCTCTCTAGTAGTTCAATGTAGAGGCCTATATAGTGCAATCCTTCCCTCATTCCCTACTCCCTCTCTAGTAGTTCAATGTAGAGGACTATATAGTGAAATCCTTCCCTCGTTCCCTACTCCCTCTCTAGTAGTTCAATGGAGAGGACTATATAGTGAAATCCTTCCCTCATTCCCTACTCCCTCTCTAGTAGTTCAATCTAGAGGACTATATAGTGAAATCCTTCCCTCGTTCCCTACTCCCTCTCTAGTAGTTCAATGTAGAGGACTATATAGTGAAATCCTTCCCTCATTCCCTACTCCCTCTCTAGTAGTTCAATCTAGAGGACTATATAGTGAAATCCTTCCCTCATTCCCTACTCCCTCTCTAGTAGTTCAATCTAGAGGACTATATAGTGAAATCCTTCCCTCGTTCCCTACTCCCTCTCTAGTAGTTCAATGTAGAGGACTATATAGTGAAATCCTTCCCTCATTCCCTACTCCCTACTCCCTCTCTAGTAGTTCAATGCAGACGACTATATAATTAAAACACTTAATATATAAATCATCTTTTTATTATTAAACATGTCAGGTCTACGTCGGTGCATGTCGATTGTCCCGTCTGCCATTTTTCTGTCAGTGCAATGCATGATGGTCTATATGTTCGGTTAGTGGCCGTCGGGTTGTACGCTTCTTTTCACGATTCATTGTGAGACACAATGAGTGCACTTTATAGGGTTGAATAATATTCACTATACCTTTGGACAGCACTACAAAATGGCAAAGTCTCTATGACCCTGATGATGATGATGGTGACGCCTGAACTCAACAACGCCCTTTCTGTCCCCTTTAGCCGGGTGACGACATCGTCCTGATGGCCGAAGCCCTGGAGAAGCTGTTCCTCCAAAAGGTGTCGGAGATGCCGGAGCAGGAGACGGAGATCGTCGTCATGACGGGGAAGGGTCGTGGCCGGGGCCGACGAGAAGGAGGTAATGCTGGGGGTGAGGGAAGGAGGGAGGGAGGGATGGATGATGTCCCAACTCCTCGCATGGGTGTGTGTCTGTTTTGGACACTTTTCTCAGAGGGTTTGTAGAGATGGGAAGCCGTGGAAATGAGAGAGGTCAGAGCGGGAATAACGCTTCCCCCTTTCTACTTCTCTGACCCACCAGGTCTGAGCATGAAGCCGGGGCCCATGGGGGACTCTCCGTCCACCACCCCGCACACGCGAGGCCTGTCGAACATCTCGGCGCCACTGCCCCAGATCCGGGGCCCCATGGCGGCGGCGGCGGCGCTGGCGGCGGCGCTGGGCCCGCCTTCTCTACCTCCCCAGCCTGTGATGCAGGCCCTCCCGCCCCGCGTGCCCCCCACGTTACCCAGCCACGCGCCACAGCTGGGAGCCCCGTACTCCTCCATGGGCGCCATGGACTGCGGCCCTCAAGTGCACGTCATGGCGCCCCTGCTGCCCGCGCCCCCTACCCATACCACCCTGCCCCCGGTAGCCATCCAGAGCACCATGCCCATGCTGCAGAACGCGCTTACTCCCATGATCAAAGTGAGTGCAGTGCCCAATGGCTGAGGTACAGCCAACGGTATAGTTATCCTCCGCCGTGGAAGATGAGGAGGATGAGCTTCTTCTTCTTCTTCTTTTCGCCGTTTTGTTTTTCTGTTTCAGTCAGCAAGATAACTCTGTTAAACTACCAACTGTTAAAGTTCTGTGCGGAATTAGACAAAACTTGGTGTTTCGATTACTTATGGGCCAACAGTTGATTTGATTTTGGCGCAGATCTAGATCCAGGGCATTTTGGCTGTGGTGGAGGTATGCGCTCTAGTGAGTGCTCTCTAGTTTATAATGCACTTAGAGAGACGTAGAGATACCATGTGCTCTATTAATCCCAGACTGGAATTTTGGGCGTCACAAGCACAAAGTCCACTCCGCTGGACTACAGGGTCTCATTACTCTAAATCTCACCTGTCTGTCACTTTTCCCTTCCTCTCCCACGTCTTCTTCCCCTCCCGCCTGGCCCTCGTCCAGCCGAGAAAGAGCCAGAAGAGGAAAGCTGACACCACCACGCCCACGGCCAACGACCAGATGAGCGAGTCGTCGCCGGCGGCCGAGTCCAAGTCGGGCAAGACGCTACCCCGGAGGGAGAGCGTGCGGCCCACGAAGGTGATCAAGAAGGAGGCGCCGGACTCCCAGCACCACATGGTCATAGGCCTGGGGCCCAGCGGTGGAGGGGGAGGGGGGCTCAGCCCCAAGCCGCTGGACCAGCTGGGCTACTGCGGCAGCCTGGTGCGGGACATGCTGTCCAAGAAGCACGCGGCATACGCCTGGCCCTTTTACAAGCCGGTAGACGTGGACACGCTGCAGTTGCACGACTACCATGAAATCATCAAACACCCCATGGACCTGAGCACCATCAAGGTGTGTTGTTGTCTTTTCTGTAAAGAAAGCAAGGGAGGTATGTGTGGGCGTGGCTTATTGTTGACAATGTCCCCGCCTCCTCCCACAGGCCAAGCTGGAGAACAGGCAATACAGGGAAGCCCAGGAGTTTGCGGCAGACGTGCGGTTAATGTTTTCCAACTGTTACAAGTACAACCCGCCTGACCATGAAGTCGTCGGCATGGCACGCAAGCTTCAGGTACCAGGGAGGGGCAGACAAACCTCTGAAACATCCTGTGACATTATCTCTTGTAGCCTGATGAGTCCCAAGTGTTATGAGACTAAGCTAAACAATGATACGTTAGGAATCCAGTGCTTTACATCCATGTAACCATCCAATGTGATCAGTCTGTTGAACCATAGCTCAAGTGTGTGTCTCAACGCCGCCCCCCCCCCCGCAGGACGTGTTCGAGATGCGCTTCGCCAAGATGCCGGACGAGCTGGACATGAAGCCTCTGGTGGTGCCCCCGCCCCCCATGCTGCTGCACCACCCGGCCCCCGTCAAGCCCCAGCCGCCCCTGGGACGTGTTGCCTCCTCCTCAGACAGCTCCAGCTCTTCCTCCTCCTCCTCAGAGTCCTCCACGGACGACTCGGAGGAGGAGCGTGCCCAGCGGCTGGCCGAGCTCCAGGAGCAGGTACATGACTCGCTGGAGGTGGACTTAGGTGGCATCATTTGCGTTTTTTATTCAAAGCGGCTTCTAAATCTGTCCTCGGTAGTCAAAGCACTGTTTAGGCCCTAGTGGTCTTTGTCAAAACCAAGCACAATCATTAGTGGGCCGTGTGTGGTTTCGTGCTTGTCTTGAGTGAATCACAAATTATTTCCCCCCCCTTGCTGCTGTATGTAAATATATGTAAATATGTACATTTGTGTATTGTCTTTGTTTTCTTGTAATGCTTGTCAATTCTGTAACTTTATACTATGTGACTAACAAACCAAATCTGAATGTTCCGTTGCAGCTCAAAGCGGTCCACGAGCAGCTAGCAGCGCTCTCTCAGCCGCAGGCCACCAAGCCCAAGAGGAAGGAGAAGGAGAAGGAGAAGGAGAAAGAGAAGGAGAAGAAGGAGAAGAAGAAAGAGAAGCACAAGAAGAAGGGCGGCATGATGTCGGGCCTGGTGGACGACATCCAGGAGCCCATGCCCGTGTTGCAGCTTCCCAAGAAGGTGAAGTCGAGCAGCAGCAGCAGCGGCAACAAGGACCTGCTACCCAAAAAGAAGCCCAGGTTAGTGTGTGTGTGTGTGTGGTGTGTGTGTGTGTGTGTGTGTGTGTGTGTGTGTGTGTGTGTGTGTGTGTGTGTGTGTGTGCACTCAATTAAGTTATCACCAGACTACTTTGGATACTCTGAGAGACAAAGTAGAACAGGTCATTTGCTTGTGGAGTGTGATGCATGTCTGGGTAAAACAGGATATCGGGTCAGGTTGTCGGCGGATATCTGATGTTAATAAGTGACGGGGTATCACAACGTCCTGCAGTGATGAGATTTATGATAAATGATCATCAGTAATGTGGATCTAATGACTTAAGTGGGTGAAGTTCTGAAAATGACGTCACTCGACTGTGATGCAGCCCTTTTAAAACCAGGAAAAGACCAGACCAAATCTAAGACGATATTCTAGTCTCCTCTTATCACAGTATAGTTTTATTTTTGCGGTTACGTTTCCGTCCCTTTATGATTTGTCAACAAGATAACTCAAAAAGTTATGTACGGAATTGGACAACGCTCGGTGGTTAGGTTAATTATGGGCCATGGAGCAGTTGATTTAGATGTTTGTGCAAATCCGGATCCAAATCCACTTTTTGTTTTGGGCGTATGGGGTTCTACTGGTGGGCCCTCTAGAAACATCGACGTATTTCCCAGCCCTCAACTCCCGTATTGTTCCGTTTGCCCCCCCCCCCCCCATGGCAGTAAGAAGGACGGCGGGAAGAACAGCCACCCCCCCACGCTGCTCCCGGTGCTCGGCAGCCTGGAGGACGACCCGGCGATGGCGGCCGGCTCGTCTGCGCCGTGGGAGAAGTGCAAACCCATGTCCTACGAGGAGAAGCGGCAGCTCAGCCTGGACATCAACAAGCTGCCGGGCGACAAGCTGGGCCGCGTGGTGCACATCATCCAGTCCCGCGAGCCCTCGCTGAAGAACTCCAACCCCGACGAGATCGAGATCGACTTTGAGACGCTGAAGCCGTCCACGCTGCGCGAGCTGGAGCGTTACGTGTCCACCTGCCTCCGCAAGAAGAAGAAGGTCTCCGGTGAGTGGGTCGTCTTGTGATGGGTGATATCAGTTAGGTGATGGGTGGTAAATGGACTGCATGTATGTAGCGTTTATACCCAAAGCGCGTTTCAATTAGTTCCTCACATTCAGCCTTTCCTACACCTGACCGGCGGTGGTGTCAGCCGTGCAAGGAGACGGCTAGTTGGTCAGCAGCAGTAAGGGATAGGGTGTGTTGCTCAGGGACACCTCGACAATTGGACTAGGAGGAGGAGCCGGGGGATCGAACCAGCAGCCTTCCAGTTGCCAGGCAACCCGCTCTACCTCCTGAGCTACTGCCGCCCTGGTGATGTTTAATATTATTTTTTATTAACCTTTTTTTTGTGTGTGTGTGCTCTCCCCCCCCCTCAGTGGAGAAGCCGTCGGAGGCCATGATCACGTCCAAGAAAGCAGGCTCCTCCTCGGACAGCAGCGGCTCCAGCTCAGACAGCGAGCCCGAGGCAGTCGGACTCATCCCCAAGCTGCAGAAGAAGAAAAGCCACTTGGTGAAGGAGGGCAAGAAGAGCCACCCCCACGTGCAGAGCGGACCTCCCGGCCTCCTGTCCCAGGCTCCTGGCCTCCAGGCCACCATCCACATGAAGCCCCAGCAGCAGCAGCAGCAAGCCGCCGCCCAGGGCTTCATGACAGGCCCCGTCACCGCCCTGGAGTCCTCGCAGATGCTGGAGAACAGCTTCGACTCGTTGCCGCACTTCGGCCAGCCTCTCATGCATCTCCCGCACCTCGCCGGAGGCGGCGGCAACAACAACAATAACAACGCCGCCTCGCCCGCACCCCCGCAACTCAGCGCCCACCCTGCCGCAGGCCCGGTGTCCCCCGAGACGCACCCCTTCCTCAACCAGCATCCGGTCCTCACCTCTCCAGGTGAGACCCACGTTGCACTGCTGCCACCCTCCATCCGGTTCCCCGTAACACTAACCCGCTCCTTTGTAGTCACTCTGGGGGGTCTGGTGGGGCGGCACACCGGTACTCGAGTGAGCATGTTGTTGTCGGGACTAAAATAGGTTTGTTGGCCGACGTGTAGTCACTGGCTCGGGTGGTCGGAGTTCCCCCCCCGGAGTTCGGAGTTTTACAATTATGACAACGCGCCAGGCACGCCCCGACATCAACACTGAACGTGAAATGTTGTAGCGGCATAGCGCTACTCTGGTGGTCTTTTAAGGTAATCACACGTCTAAATAGCAGCTTACGCAGTTTGAACGTGTTAGAAAGATACTAGATGTTCAACTGAAATGTGTGCTCCCAACCACAGGTATCCACAGACTGTACGGGTTGAACCGCCTTAACATGGACTGTATAGCTGTATAGCATAGGTGTATTCGATTAGTTCGTCTTTTCACATTTCTTCCTTGTATGTGGTTCTGATCACGTGGTGATATTGAGCCCGCCAGGGGCTCTCGGTCTCGTCTCTCTAACCCGGGCTCCTTTCCCCCCCCGTGTGTTTAATCCTCAGCCCTGCATAACGCCATGCCCCAGCAGCCCTCTCGGCCCAGTCACAAGGCCGCCGCTATGCCGCCCAAACCCCTGCTGCAGCAGCAGGCCGCAGCTCCGGCGGCGCAGCAGCTGCAGCCGCAGCCCGCCATGCCCATCCCGCCGCACCCGCAGCACCCCCAGCAACCAGCACTCCCCCAGCAGCAGCTCCCCCAGCAGCAGCTGCAGCCCCAGACCGCGGCACCACCGCCACCGCAGCAGCAGCACCAACACCAACTCCCGCCGCACATCCTGCATCCGCCTCAGCCCCTCCACCAGAGGCCCCTGTCCCCGCCCACCCTCACCCCGCAGGGCCTGCTGTCCTCCCAGCCCCCGCAGATGCTGCTGGAGGACGACGAGGAGCCCGGACCGCCGCTGCCTCTCAGCCAGATGCACCTGTACCTGCAGCAGCTGCAGCAGGGCCGGCAGCCTCCGCAGCCCCAGCAGCTCCTGCAGAGCATCCAGACACAGGCTCGGCAGCAGCAGCCGGTGCAGCAGCAGCAGCAGCAGCAGCAGCAGCTGTCCGTCCAGCAGCCTCTGCTGCAGTCTGTCCAGGTTCAGTCTCAGCTGGCCTCCCAGGCGTCGCTGGCCCAGCCGCCGGAGCTCTCGGTTCAGCCCCCGCTGGCCCTCTCGCACCACCAGGCCAAGCCCCAGCAGATGGCCATGCACCAGTCGCGCCACATGCAGCACGCCCAGCAGACACAGCAGATGGCGGGTTACCAGCAGGGCCCCGGACCCGCCGCCGGCCCCCAGAGCTCCCAACACAAGGTGCCGGGACCCTCGGCTAAACCCCAGCATGTCATCCATCAACAGCAGCAGCAGCAGCCTTCCCCGCGGCAGGTCAAGGCCGACCATTACAACACAGGTGAGAGACCCGAGGACATCGTCTGGAACTTTCCTCTGTAATCTGAAACATGTCACTGTTGTTGTTGTTGTTGTTAAGATGCTGTGGTCTCCTCCTGTGTTGTTGTTGTTTTTTTTAAACCAGCACCTTTTTCTCGTGTTGGGACAGGCCACCATCGCGACGACCCGTCTCCTCTTATGATGCATTCCCCGCAGCTGCCCCAGTTTCCATCCGTCGTCCACCAGTCTCCGCCTCACAATATGCAGCCCAAAAAGGTGAGCTTGACAAACCGATCGATTCTTATCGCCGTCAACCCCAAGTCTTCGTCTGTTGTCCGTGGGCTGACCCCTTGTTTTGTTGGGCGGGGAGCAGCAGAGGGTCCCCGTGAGTCACGCCGGACCAAAGGAGGAGCGGCTACCCCCGTCTCCCGTGATGAGAGGGGAGCCTTTCAACCCGGCCATGAGGCCAGACCATCACAAACACCCCGACAGCAAGCCCTCCTCCGTACCGGGCCACAAGCACCCAGACGGAAAGCCCTCCATACAGGGCCACGGCCAACCACAGAGTGAGCGCTCTCTCTCTCTCTCTCTCTCTCCACTTCTCGTTCTGGTCTAGGCCCTGCCTCCCTCTCACTCTCTCGCTACCTCTGTGTCTGTCTCTCTCTTCTGTGTCTTTCTCTCTCTCTTCTGTCTGTCTCTCTTCTGTGTCTGTCTCTCTCTTCTGTGTCTGTCTCTCTCTTCTGTGTCTGTCTCTCTCTTCTGTGTCTGTCTCTCTCTTCTGTATCTGTCTCTCTCTTCTGTGTCTGTCTCTCTCTTCTGTATCTTTCTCTCTCTCTTCTGTCTGTCTCTCTTCTGTGTCTGTCTCTCTTCTGTGTCTGTCTCTCTTCTGTATCTGTCTCTCTCTTCTGTGTCTGTCTCTCTCTTCTGTATCTGTCTCTCTCTTCTGTATCTGTCTCTCTCTTCTGTGTCTGTCTCTCTCTTCTGTGTTTGTCTCTCTTCTGTGTCTGTCTGTCTCTTCTGTGTCTGTTTCTCTCTGCTGTGACCGTCTCTCTCTTCTGTGTTTGTCTCTTCTGTGTCTGTCTCTCTTCTGTGTCTGTCTCTCTCTTCTGTGTCCGTCTCTCTTCTGTCGGTCTCTCTCTTCTGTGTCCGTCTCTCTCTTCTGTGTCTGTCTCTCTTCTGTGTTTGTCTCTTCTGTCTGTCTCTCTCTTCTGTCGTTCTCTTCTTCTCTTCTTTTTTGGTCTCCTCTGACTCTTCTGTGTCTGTCTCTGTGTGTCTGTCTCTATCTTCTGTCTGTCTATATCTTCTGTCTGTCTCTATCTTCTGTGTTCCTCTCTGTGTTTGTCTGTCTCTCTCTGTGTCCCTCTGTCTCCCCATCTCTCTCTGTCACACACACACACACACACACACACACACACACACACACACAGTGGGAGGCCCTGGACACTAAATATGTTTGTGTGTGTGTGGAGCAGATGTGAAGTCCATGGACAGCTCCTCCCGGCCGGTCATCCGCTCCTCCTCCTCCTCTGAGTCGGGCGGGGCCGCTCCCGCTCTGCAGGACAAGGACAAGTTCCGGCAGGAGGCCAAGGCCCCAGCCGCCCCTAAAAAGGTACAGGTGTGTTCAACATTGTTTGTTGTTGTTATTTACTATTTTCTGTTCCATTATTTACCATTACCCGCTTGGTCATTTATGTTTTCAGGCCTATATTTATTTTTGTATTAGCGTTAGCTAATGTGTACAAATATAGGCTTTACTATTTTATAAAGACTTTTAAATTATTGAATTTCCAGAAAACATGCAATATTGTGATGAGATGTTAATAATTCTCTTTGTCTTTTTCTCTCTCCCTTTCTCTCTCTTGCTCTCTCTCCCCCTCACTCTCTCTTCTCCCCACCCCCCCCAGGATGTGAAACTGAAGAACATGGGCTCGTGGGCCAGCCTGGCGCAGAAGTCTACGTCGGCCCCGTCGTCGGCCCTCAAGTCGTCCAGCGACAGCTTCGAGCAGTTCCGCCGGGCGCTGCGGGAGAAGGGCGAGCGGGAGAAGGCCCTCAAGGCACAGGCGGAGCAGGCGGAGAAGGAACGGCTTCGCAGGGAGCAGGAGAAACTACGGTAAGAGGGAGGGACCAAACCCAGGGACACTCAAAGCCCCTGTGATCTGAATACACACAGACGATCGATGAGGTTGTGTTGAACCGTGCAGGGTAGAATAGTCTAGTGGTTAGGGTGTTGGTTTGGGCTTTGGGTTCCAACTCCAACGTGTGGGTTAGGGTTGGGGCCAGGGTTAAGGTTAGGGGGTTGGGGCCAGGGTTAAGGTTAAGGTTAGGGGGTTAGGACCAGGGTTAAGGTTAGGGGGTTAGGACCAGGGTTAAGGTTAGGGGGTTAGGACCAGGGTTAGGGCCACTTTTAAGGGGTAAGGATCAGGGAAAGGACCAGTGTTAAGGTTAGGGTATTAGGTTTAGGACCATGGTTAGGGCCAGTTTTAAGGTTAGGGGTTTAAGGGTTAAGGGGTTATGGTAAGGGCCAGTCTTAAGGTTAGGGGTTAGGGTAAGGGCCAGTCTTAAGGTTAGGGGATTAGGTTTAGGACCATGGTTAGGGCCAGTTTTAAGGTTAGGGTTAAGGGGTTAGGGTAAGGGCCAGTCTTAAGGTTAGGGTTAAGGGGTTAGAGTAAGGGCCAGTCTTAAGGTTAGGGTTAAGGGGTAAGGGTCAGTTTTAAGGTTAGAGGGTTAAAGGCTAAAGGGGTAAGGGTATGGGCCAGTGTTTAGGTTACGGGGTTAGGCTTAAGGGGGGTTAAGGCCAGGCATATGGGGTTGGGACCAGTTGTTAAGTGACAAAAAAAAACCAACGTTCTCGTGTTTTTGGTAATCTTCCACCTCCAGGGGTCGTGACGAGGACGAGGTCATGGAGGCCCCCCGGCGGGTCCAGGAGGAGCCTCGCCGGAGGCAGGACCAGCAGCAGCAGCAGCAGCAGCAGCAGCAGCAGCAGCAGCAGCAGCACATGCAAGCCGCCCCTCCGCAGCAGCAGCAGCAGCAGCAGCAACAGCCGGAGCCCCAGCCCGCTCCCGTGCAGCAGCCACCGCCGGTGGTCCAGCAGCCCCCCACGCCGCCGCAGCCCGCCGCACACAACCCCATGGACCAGCAGAGGGAGCTGGCGCGCCGGCGGGAACAGGAGCGCCGGAGGAGAGAAGCGGTGAGGCTCCACTTCTTCTACTTCTGCTTTTTCCTTCTTCTTCTTCTCCTCCACCTCCTGTTGTTTTTGTTTTTTGGTTTTGTTTTTTTGTTGCTTTCTGTGTTTAAAATATGTCAAATTTAAAAGTGTAATAATATCCAACTCCCACTTCTGCTGGATACCGCAAACTCAAACAGAAAGCGTATTCGATTACATTAGATAAATTTGAATCTAATCTAATATTCTTCTGTTTGAGAGTTTGAGGAAACCAGCAGAAGTGGGAGTTGGATTTCTGATTCTCATTTGACCCCTGCTGGTTCTCTAGCGGTACTGCAGGCTTAATCATAAGCATGCACACACACACACACACACACACACACGTGCGGTGGACTTTAAGTTTAATTAAGTATGGTATTGTTGCTTGTGGACGCAAAGGTTTTCATAACGGACGTCGAGGTATTGAGTATAATTGGCTGTGTTTTTAATAGTTAGAACATCTTTATTAAAACATCCCCTGGTTCTCTCTCTCTCTCTCTCCTCCCAGATGGCCGCCACCATTGACATGAACTTCCAAAGTGACCTCATGGCGATCTTTGAGGAGAATCTGTTTTGAGACGTCGTCGGAAAGCAATTGAAACCTAACTGCAAACAACAAAAAAAACCGAGAGAAAACTAAAAAAAAAAAAAACTACAATAACAAACAAAAAAAGATGGAATGAGCTATCGGTGACCAGGAAGACGACGACGACGGAGGAGGAGGAGAACTTCCTGTCGTGACGGCGGGTCGGAGGAAGCCATTTGCCGGTGGAGGCGGAGAAAGGGGAGGGGCTTAACAACCACAACCACAACGTCAACGACAACAGGACAGCCGTGACGGGGGTTGAGACGGACTCTTGACGTTTCGGCCGCTGAGCGGACACGCCCCTTTTGTTGCGTTGGACCGTGGGACAGACTCCCGGTGTTTCTGATGTCATTTCAGAAGGACTTCCTGTTCCGCGTCCCGCCACCGGGGGGGGGGGGGGGGGAGGGAATGGGTTGGCCCCCCCCCCCCCCGAGTCTCTTGGGTGGGGGGGGAGACCTCTGAGACTCTGGGTGGGTGGGGGACTTCTGAGACTCTCGGTGGGTGGGGAGGAGCCCTGGGACTCTGGGTGGTGGGGCTGACCTCTGAGACTCTAGGTGGGGGGGGGGGGGTGTGACCTCTGAGACTCTCGGTGGGGGGGGGAGACCTCTGAGACTCGGTGGGGGGTGACCTCTGAGACTCTTGGTGGGGGGGGGTGACCTCTGAGACTCTTGATGGGGGGGGGGTGACCTCTGAGACTCTTGGGTTGGGGGGGGGGGGGTGACCTCTGAGACTCTTGGGTGGGGGAGGACCCCTGGACTCTCGGGTTGGGGGGGGGGGAAGACCCCTGTGACTCGAAGCTTGTCTCCTCTGAGCAGACAGGAGCCAAGCCATCGATCCAAAAGGAAGCTGGTGGGGTGGGGGAGGGGCCCGGGGGACGGGGACGACAACAACGCTCTGAAAATGCTCTGAGGATGATGATGATGATGATGATGATGATGATGACAGATGTGCAGTTGGGGGGGGGTGTTGGTTTGACTGCCAGACGCCCGGTGTGGCGGGGGAGAAACATGTTTATTTTGTGTGTGTGATTTGTTTGGGGTCGTCTTAGGGTGATCACATCACGGCGGCAGCGGCAGGCAACTTCCATACTGTAAATCATGTATATTTTCTCAAGCCGAGAAGGTACGGTCTGACACACACACACACACACACACACACACACACACACACACACACACCACACACCACACACCACACACCACACACACACACCACACACACACCACACACACACACTGTTTTCCTACACAAGAGCCTCTGTTGTGTGGCCCCTGGGCACACGAACAACCCCCACCCCCACCACCCCAGTAACTGCAGTTCTAACAGTTTCTCTTCCTGTACTATCTACTGTAAAGAAGTATTTTCTTACCGCTACGATTTAACCGGTTATTTTGAATCCCCCTCTCTATGCTCCTCCCTCCCTCCCTCCCTCCCTCCTCCCCCCCCCGCTCTCCCTCACGACACACACTCCTCCCCCTTTCACCATTTATTATAAATCCCCTTGACCTGAGATGTGTAGGTAGCTAGCAAAAAAAAAAAACAACAACCGCATTATCATTATAATAGCAAGTATTTATCAAAGAAAGATTCACTTTTGTTTGTTTATTTGTCGTTTTAGTTTATCTCACGATGCCTTGTTTTGAATTGTACATTTTGGAACTACGGTGGGACGGTGCGGGAGGGTCGCCTAGTCAGTGGTCGTCCCTTAAACTTTGAACAGTTTCGGGCCGGAGCGTCGCGGCGACTCCGATCGCCGTGGTAACGGTGAGAATGGTGAGCCAATGTTTCGCCGCCATGGCGACCGACCGACCGACAAACGACGACAACAACAACAACATTTGTCGACCACAGAAGCAGGTTGTTATGGAGCGGGGGGGGGGGGGGCCCAACTTGTCGCCCACAGCGTCCCCTTCTCCTCTTCTTCTTCTCCTCTTCTTCTTCTTCTTCTTCTTCTTGTTGTTCTTCGCTAGCCGTGATTTAGCGGCGCTTCTGGCTCCCCCCGCTTTAAGCATTCTGGACGCAGAGAAGAGGGTTTCGGTCTTGATGCAAAATTCACACAACGGACACCGAACGACGACTTTAATTTATAGGCTACGGGGAGAATCACGACGGTTGAAAATCGGCGGCGAAACGATCGAGGAACTCACCGTCCCGGTGATTTATTATTATTATTATTATTATTGTTTTTTTTTTTTTTTTGTTTGTTTGTTTTTTTTACAAGATGTCTTCTACTCTCTCACTAAAGGCACTCTGTTGCTAGTACAAAAAGCACGATGAAACAATTTTACAAAAAGTGATGCTTGAAAACATCGACAAAAAAAAAAAATGTTTTTTTGATTTGTATAATTGTTCTTGTTCTATTTTAATAGTTGATGTGCGTTCGTTCTAATTATGTTATCGGAGACGTCGATGCAGGATTTAAGGTTTGCTGGGCGGGCGGGGGGGGGGGGGGGGGGTCTCTCCCGTTGTGTTCTCCGGGTGCCTGTATTGTACGGCGATACTAGTTTGCTTCTATTACACTTTAGTTCTGAGGAGAGGCGAGGACGAGGAACTCGGTGGCAAAAATATTGGATCAGGAGGAACATTTTTGAAAGAGTGTATTACTTAATTATAATAATAATAATAAAATAACAAAAATAAAAAGTCAGCCTTTTACATATTTTACCCATTATCAATATTCAGGTTTTAAAATCTAGTTTTAGCTGGACTTCTAACGAGTGAGTGTACAAACCCGGCGACTTATTTTTTTGTCATTTTTGTTTAATTGCAAAACTTTTACCAGTTTGACCTTTTATTATTATTATTTTTTTCGCGTTGCCGCCACATTAGCGTAGACGGCGCGTGGGTCTGTATGTGTGACTGTGTGTGTGTGTGTGTGTGACTGTGCGTGTGACTGTGTGTGTGTGTGTGAGAGAGATGCAGGGAGGCATGTTTACTGTTGTCAGATGAGGGAACTATTGGTGAGGAACGTAAACCATGCTTCGGAGGAGAGAACAATTTTTCTCTGCTAAAGTCACCTTTTTTTTTTAATTTTTATTTCTATGAAGTCCACCATATATATATATATATGCATTTATATAATTTTTATTATTAGACTTTTTTTTTTTTTTTTCATTCCTTTGTACGCCTTTTAGTTTGTTTTTCGTTTCCATTGACTTGGACGTTGTTGGACAACATGTGCCATGAGTTCTACAGAGAATGTGCTGGTTGGCCTGCAGCTCAGCCTGGCGTTATTCAGGTATTTGTTTTTATGTCACATTTGTTCTGGTTTTTCCTGGGAGGAGGAAGAGGAGGAGGAGGAGGAGGAGGGGGGGGGGGGGGGGGGGGTTGTGTTGAGACATTTTCCTCGATTTTTTTTTTTTTCTTTTTTTGTTTTTGTTTTAGTTTTTTTTTCCGTTTGATATTCTGTGAGTTGTCTGTCGAGGTCTCTGATTCAATCTCTTATGACCCTTGAATAAACTCATCTCTTTTATAGAAAATAAAAAAAATGAAATAAATGCTTCCGTTTCTAATGTTATTTATTTTAATCTCGCCTGTGATTTGTACAATAAAAAAAAATAAAAATAAAAATAAAAAAAGCAGGCGGGTTTTTTTAATCTCCTTTTGCTATCGACTGCGTGTGAGAGACGACCTGCAGACAGACTTCCTGATCCAGATCAAAATCGGAATTGGCGAAGATCCAGAGGGCGCGTCTAGTCTGACACAAACGTGTTTCACCCTATGCTGTCCTAAACTAAAGTATTCAAGTATTTTGTACTTTATACATGAATCTGTTGTATTTTGTGATTGCCTTATGTACTCCTTTCCTTGTAAGTCGCTTTGGATAAAAGCGTCTGCCGAATGTCCTAACTGTAACTGTAAATGCCTTAGAATCTTCACACAACATAGTGGTTGGTTGTCTGTATTATCAAAATATTTGTGTAGTATTTCAAAACAATTATTATATATAGGCCTTTATCTTATTTTATAGAACAAAAAAATAAATACATTTTATATATACAGTATATATCTTTTTTTTTTAATATTTTTATTTTTATAAAACAAAAAATATATATAATATGGAGTAACGGTGTTACTCTTCATGGTTTTCAGAATGATGAACGGGTTCTGTAGTGACTTCCAGAACTTTCTTTAAATCTTTTCATCTTTTTATAATTGTATTTTTTTTTTTTATTACCCTTCTTTAGACGTCCTTTACCATAACCTTAGGTTTTAAGGGGTATACATTTTAAGGCTTGTCTTCTACATAATTCTGACTTAGTATCTCATATTACTTAACTTTCTCATAATTATGACTTAGAAAAAGTATATATATAATAGATCTGTTTTTATTATGACTTAGTATCTCATAATTATGGCTTGGTATCTCCAGTCAGTTATGAAATAGTTAATTCATAATTATGAGATAGTAAGTCATAATGACATCACATAATCACATCCAGACAGTGGGTTTTAATTTACGTCCCTAAATTAATTTAATGTCCAAAGAGACACTTTACGTGGTCACGCGGTAAGGAAGCAATGTGCTGCATTCTGGGTAAACGGGTTTTTAATACGGATGGGCTATAATAGGATTGAATGGCGCTCGTTGGTCTTGTGAACTACACATCGAGGTTTTCAACTATCGCGATAACGATGCTCTTATCTCAGTTGAGATGGGATTTAATTTATTCAGTCGCTTTTGTCCAAAGCGACTCACAATAAATCAGAACCAGTGCTCAGGTAAAATAACTTTAGCCAACTTGTTACTAATAATTAGTTGGCTAAAGTTATATAGATGTAACTGTTACTATATCGTTGCACTATGGTCCCTGAAGTCTGCTGTAACACACTGAAGCACCAATTATAACTATCCACGACATGACCCAAAATGAACTACATCATGCAGTACCGGGAATTACCAGTAAGTGGCGCTACGGCCAGTGGACACATCCTGTATCACGTATCACATGTACAGGTGTTATTATGACAGCTGTCACTCAATCAAACTGAGCTCCCTTGTCACAATGCGCTACCATTGATTATAAACCAGCCTTCAATCTATTCGTTTTGTCACATTCTTTGTCACATTTCAACAGGTGTATTAGTCTGATATATAATAATAAAACCATGCACCGTCCCAATTAAAGCACGTCGGGCCTATATGGTTAGATGCCTTCATTTATTTTCGCTGTACTATACTTGTGCTGTGCAAGGACAATCAATTTGAATTTAATCTAATCTAATCTAATACTAATTGGTCAAGGCCACTGTTTGATGTGCTTCTTGTGTCAAATCTAGGGAGCAAACTTGTTGTTGTACTTAAGCACCTGTTGAACCTGAGCCCTGGTTAGAAAGGGTGACGTCACTTATGATTTCTGGATACATGACCTTTTGTTGTGTACGAGGCGCCTTAACACATCCTGTGGGTGGTCTAAAGCAGCCACCACACAGGGGGTTTCATAAGAAGAGGAACGCAATAAAGTTAGACCCCGACATTGTTGCACCAACACTACTACTACTACTACCACCATTACTACTAGTACTACTAGTATCATAGAAACTATTACTACTACTACCAGTACCCTAGAAACTACTCCTACTACTAGTACCCTAGAAACTACTACTACTACTATCACTACTACTAGTACCCTAGCAACTACTACTACTACTAGTACCCTAGCAACTACTACTACTACTACTACTACTAGTACCTTAGAAACTACTCCTACTAGTACCCTAGAAACTACTACTACTACCCTAGAAACTACTACTACTACTACTACCACTAGTACCCTATAAACTACTACTACCACTACTACTAGTACCCTAGAAACTACTACTACTACTACTACTACCCTAGAAACTATTACTACTACTACCACTACTACTAGTACCCTAGAAACTACTACTACTACTAGTACCCTAGACACTACTACTACTACTACTACTACTACAGTACCTAGAAACTACTACTACTACTACTAGACTACTACTACTACAAGTACCTAGACTACTACTACTACTACTACTACTAGTACCCTAGAAACTACTACTACTACTACTACAGTACCTACTACTACTACTACTACTAGACTACTACTACTACTACTAGACCTACTACTACTACTACTACTACTACTACTACTACTACTACTAGAATACTATTACTACTACTACTAGTACCATAGAAACTACTACTATTAGTACTACTACTACTAGTATCCTAGAAACTACTACTACTACTACTACTACTACCCTCGAAACTACTACTACTACTACTACTACTATCACTACTACTAGTACCCTAGCAACTACTACTACTACTACCCTAGAAACTACTACTACTACTACTAGTACCCTAGAAACTACTACTACTACTACCCTAGAAACTACTACTACTACTACCACTAGTACCCTAGAAACTACTACTACCACTACTACTACTACCCTAGAAACTACTACTACCCTAGAAACTATTACTACTACTACCACTACTACTAGTACCCTAGAAACTACTACTACTACTACTACTACTACTACTAGTACTCTAGAAACTACTACTACTAGTACCCTAGAAACTACTACTACTAGTACCCTAGAAACTATTACTACTACTACCACCCTAGAAACTACTACTACTAGTACCCTAGAAACTACTACTACTACTACTACTACTACTAGTACTACTACGTCTACAGCGTAGCCAACTGAAGAAGGAGGAGGAGGAGGAGGAGTGTGGAGGTGATCAAGACCCCGCCCTGAATCTGACGTCATCTCAGTCACATCCCGACTCCTCCCCCTCCTCCTCCCCTGCCTGTGCGGCGGCGGCGGCCAGGCAGGCAGCAGCCCATTGGCTGAAAGGAGCGACGATAACCACGCCCCCCTCCTTCCTCCCTCCCCCCCTCCCTCCCTGCCTCCCCTCCCCTCCCTCCCTTCCAACTAGTTGTTTGCGCAAATGAACATTTTGATTCTGAAGGCCAGCAGCTGGGTTGAATGGAGGCTGATTCGGAGTCCCGGAGACGCTCCTCTCTGCGCCGTGGAGCCGCTGCCGTAGACCCGCTACAGCACTTTGATGGTTGTCATATAAGCGGCTCCCCTGTCTTGATGGATTTATCATCCCGGCGGCGGCCTGGATGGATGGATTAGGTTAGTTAGGTTTAGGAGTAACCTGCACACTTCCCACATCCCCCCCCCCCCCCCCTAGTCCGAGGTACGTACACTTGATGCTTTGACACTTGATACTCTGAACTGCATAATTGTAATAAATTCGTTGAATGCACTTAACTAGTTAGTCACTTTGGACAAAGGTGTCTGCTAAATGACTAATGTCTTATGTAATTGTAAATGTCATTTAATTGCAATTCGGCTGATTATTGGCTTGTTGCGTCGGCCTCCTGCGTCTAATTCACATTTGATCTACAATGATGGCCTCGAGGCATCTCTCAGACCATCGAATATGTAAATGTTCTTTCAGATGGTAATACATGTTTACTTTAATGTGTTGATTAAATCGAATCTGAAAAGCAACATTCAGAGACCGCAGGACGAATGTACATTACTCATTTGGCAGACTCTTCCCTCCGAAGCAAGTTTACAGTGCAGTCAACAGGTAGGCTCCACATATCATTAAAAAACATCTAGAACACGTGGAATTGTATGGCCGCCAAACTTTTATTGATCTTTAGTGTTGTGTTATCTCTCCTCAGTCTGCTGGAACTGACTAATTTCAGCGTCACCCTGAACGATAAGATCCCCGCGTCTCCAGCTGTTGTTGTTGTTCTTCCAAGTCATGCAGGCCACCGAGAGTCCCCGTGCCGGGAACTCGTGTGACTACAGCCACAACGTGACCTTCTTCTACAAGCTGGTGGGAAAGAAGATCAGCGAGGACTGGACGTCCCGCGACTACGTGGTCATCGGCGTGGGCCTCAGCGTGTGCCTGGTGGTGGTCCTCTCCAACCTCACCGTGATGGCCGCCATCGCCGCAAACCGCCGCTTCCACTTCCCCATCTACTACCTGCTGGGCAACATGGCGGCGGCCGACCTGTTCGCGGGCTTGGCCTACGCCAACCTCATCCTGAACACCGGGCCGTGGACGGCGCGGCTCACCAAGGCCCAGTGGTTTGTGCGTAGCGCCCTGGTGGACATCAGCCTCACGGCGTCCGTGGCCAACCTGCTGGCCGTGGCGGTGGAGCGGCACCAGACGGTGGTCACCGTGCAGCTGCACAGCCGCATGACCAACCGCCGCGTGGTGCTTCTGATCACCTGCATCTGGGCGGCGGCCGTGGCCATGGGCCTGGTGCCGTCGACGCTGTGGAACTGCGAGTGCGACCTGGCCAACTGCTCCACCATCGCGCCGCTGTACAGCCGGCGCTTCCTGGTGTTCTGGGCGTCGTTCAACCTGCTGGCGTTCTCCGTGATGGCGGCGGTGTACGGCCGCATCTACCTGTACGTGCGGCGCCAGAGCTCCCGCTGCGGCGGGGACGCCGCCCAGGGCCAGCTGATGGTGGTCAACCTGATGAAGACCATCTCCATGGTGCTGGGTGAGGATTTGGAAGGGGGGGAGGGGCAGGGGCAGAGTTCCATATGAGCAGGTACTACGCGTTGCCACGACAATGTGACGCTAACCCAATTGTTCTAATGATTTCTGCTGCTGTCATTTCCGCTCCTCCACTCACGGTTGTTTGGCGCGCTCATCTTGTGGTTGAAAACCTGTCTTGTGGTACTGAGAGTCATGAGGTTTCTGTCTGGTCACTTCCTGTCTGTTTGAACCACAACCTGTATTTCCTGCTCCACTTTAGCGGTACGTGATTGTCATGCTAGAAATGTAGAAATGAGGAATGGACACGCACCGCTTTAAAGAAGCGGTGCGTATATATATATGTATGTATATATGTATGTATGTATGTATATATGTGTATATATGTATGTATGTATGTATATATGTATATATATGTATATATGTATATATATGTATATATGTATATATATGTATATATACATGTATATATGTATATACATGTATATATACATGTATATATGTATATACATGTATATATATATGTATATACATGTATATATACATGTATATATGTATATACATGTATATATACATGTATATATGTATATACATGTATATATACGTGTATATATGTATATACATGTATGTATATATGTATATACATGTATATATACATGTATATATATGTTCGATCCCCCAGCTCTTCCTCCTAGCCAAGTTGAGGTGTCCCTGAGCAACACACCCTAACTGCTCCTGGACGTGGCCGTCACCTTGCATGGCTGACTGTGTGAGTGAGTGTGAGGCTTGACTTAAAGGGCGTAAAGCGCTTTGAGTGGCCGCACTGGTTAGAAGAGCGCTATATACATGCAGTTCCACTTATCTTCTCTATTTTAATCCAGACTCTTATCACCAGACTTATATTTTGTCTGGTTAAGAAGACAGTCTGTTGCTGCGAATGCTTAAAAGTGTTTGTCTCTTTCTCGCTTTGTCCTTGTATCTTCCTCTCGCGGCGTGCGTGTGCGTGCGTGGTGTGTGTGTGTGTGTTTTCTCTCTCAGTGGCCTTCGTTATCTGCTGGACCCCGGGGCTGTTGACCCTGCTGCTGGAAGGGCTGCTGGGTAAGGACAGCCACGCCAACTCTTACGAGAAATACTGCCTGGTGATCGCCGAGTGCAACTCCCTGGTCAACCCCATCATCTACTGCCTGCGGGACGAGGAGATGCGGGGAACCTTCCGGTGGTTGCTGTGCGGTCTGTGCGGCCGGCGTGCCGAGAAGCCGGGGGCGCCCTCTGCTGTCCAGTACGGTGCACCGCAGCTGGAGGTAGTCTCTGTTAATATACGGCTAATGTAATCCATTTGATTCCACCGAAAACGCTGGATGCAGGGTTCCGATTTTGATTTAATAATAAACTATATTTTATAATCTATTTTCCTGTGAACTGGACCAACAACATGAGGACATTCAACATGTTTTTTTTTGGCTTCACCGTTTGTCGTTGCCCCCGGTTTGATGTACTTACTGTGTGTAATCTCAGGAGACAACTTATTGTACTTTCACCCCAGCACTGGTTCTGCTCTCGTTAGGAAGGGAAAGCCGCTTAGTAGCCGTAGTCGTTCTCTTGCCTACCTGTGTTGAATGCACTTCATTGTAGGACGCTTTGGCCAAAAGCCTGTGCTAAATGACTAATGTAATGTCAGAAATAACCCAAGTGTAATTCCTCTCCGTGTCCCGGTGGGTGAGTCACCACATTAGGGTTGAGGCTCTTGGTTTGTTTTGACTTGTCTGGAACCGGCTGCCACCGGCTGGCACCGCTGTTCCTCCTCCTCCTTCCTTTCATGTTTTTTTCTAGATGAAACTGGGATACCAAGACAAAAGGGTGGTGAATATCTGTAGATAGATTCCCTGGAATTCCAGTAGGAGGGAGGGAGGGAGGGAGGGAGGGAGGGTGATGACCCTGAACCGTGCGTGGGATGGCCCTTTCTACAAACAACAAGCAGCCATGGCCACTAATGATAATGAAATGCCTCCAATTCCAGGGTTACTCAACAGTAACGGCACAAGTAATGAAAGCAAAACAAAACGGGCGCTTGTGAGCGCCCGCCTTCCCGAGTTACTCTACTGCTGTGACCTGGTCAGTGACCGGTACCTGGTCAGTGACGGTGACCTGGTCAGTGACCGGTACCTGGTCAGTGACCGGTGACCTGGTCAGTGACCGGTGACCTGGTCAGTGACCGTGACTGGTCAGTGACCGGTACCTGGTCAGTGACCAGGTACCACAGCATCGTTATCCCTTGTCCGGCATTTTGATCGACGGCTGGAAAAACAGACGTTTTTCAAAACTGTCCCCCAAACTGCTGCCAACTCCCACTTAAACAGATCACATATTTGATGGGGTCTGTAATGTAGATTGTTAACGCCAGCACTTATGTCGTTCCAGGTAATTTCCGCCCGAAAGTCAGACGAGCAGGTCCTCTAAGGTGCCGCCGTGGGAGGGACCGTGGCTCCGGCTGTCTGGGAGGATCCCCTCCAACACGCAGCCCACCACAGCCAACGGAATTAACCGTTGAACGTTAACTTAACACGTTTTTTTTGTTACTTTTAGAACTCTGGGGGTTCCGGGTCTTTTGGACCAGTCCCATACTGTCATCACTTGTTTGTACCCGTGTCTGCCATGGCTATATGTAACTTATAAAAATGTGTATTTTGGTAATAATGGATATCTAATCACTTGAGCACACGTTTGTTTGATGGGTGTCCATGCTGTCAAAACACTGGATTTAGACAAGGCAGTATTTTTGGTTTCCAATTCCTTTCTACTACTACTTCCTACCCACTAACACTCATTCAATACCCCCCACCAAGGCGGGAAAATACTAAAGGAAGGTTTCCCCTTGCTGAACATACAGGTGCGCCTGACCAGGCTTGAACTCGCTCAGCGCTAACCACCGAGGAGCGGCGCGGTTCACCTCGCACCTGGGGCCAAAACAGGATCAACTTCAGGGTTTTTCCTTCTGACGCACGAGGATAAACACGTTGGTAGCAACAACAAAACACCAAGAGACGGCAGGGAAACACTCAAAAGGACAAATGACTGAAAATCCACACTAAATTGTTTTATTAGTTTTCTAATAAGAACACTACATTTTTTTTTTTTTTTTATCATATTCCTTTTTGTTTCACTCTTTCTAGAACAGTTCTAAAGTTGAGGTATAAAAAGGAGTTTGTACAGACACGCAGGTCTGAAAACGGTGGGATTATATACAAGAGAAACAGAAAGACGAGAGGTAGAGAGAGGGCTAAATACAAGGGGAAGTGAGTAAGAGAGAGAGAGAGAGAGGGGGGGGGGATACAAAGGTACTAATTCAAAATAAAGTAAGAAAAAACGGGTTTAAAGAGTCTCTGGTGCTGTGGAAGTTCAGGTTAAGGTCACTGAAGAGGAACCAGACGTGCTCCAAAACACAGCCTGGGTTTGCAGTTAAGTTTGTTTCTTTTGGGGGGGGGGGGAGACTTATTCGGTCGTTTTGACTTCCTAGGAAAGATCTCTCACGCACGTTTCAACGCTCTCTCTCTCTCTCTGTGGTGTTTTGTCAAAACCACGAGGTGCTGCAAGTCAACGTAAGTAACATGTACACTTCTGCATTCTTTATAAACCAAATACAGCAATATAACTAGGGACATGTATGACTCTGGGATATACACCCCCCCCCCCACCCCCCAATTAGTGTTAAAACATCCACAACTGTTAGGCCTCACATTTCCACAGCACCAGATCATCTAAAACACCAGTTTAAACCCCTACATCACCATCCAGGTATGTAACAAAACAAAACAAAAACAATTACTCAAATTATATTAAAACAATTATAGAAACACCAGCGCAATTGTGGCCCCTGCGTCCCAATAAAGGGCCCGACCACCCTGGCGTCGCCCAATCAAAACATCCGAAAGGTTTATCAAAACAAAAAAAAAATGAAAATAAAAACCTAAAACACATTCCACAAACTGTACAGTGACATCCATTACAACTGGTAGAAAAAAAGGGTATACGCTAATTTTGGTGTTGCGGTAACATTACTCGTAAGATAAGGTCATATGAAATGTACATAGTAACAGTAAACGGGTACTTTTAGATCGGTTTATTATTATTATTATTATTACTACTCGGAGGTTTTTACGAGCTCGGTTCGTTTATTTTCGGTAACGTGTGTGGTCTTGGTTTTTACATTTCGATATCCATAAGGCTTTATCTTACTATCAAAATGCTTTACTTTTTCGCTCATCTGTTGTACAAAAAAGTAAAGTAAAGTAACTAAAGGAAATCAAAGTAACTAAAAAAGAAACATCAAAGACACTTGCACGTGTCACGTGTCTTTCACACCTGGCGAGAGTGCCGCCTTTTTGGTGACCGCGAGAGGGAGCCCTTGCCAATTGGCCAAATCGAAGAACTAAAGACCGGTTAGAAACGGGTTTTTTCCCCCCCCCATCGTACAAACACGAAAAGGAGAACTACCATGCCCTAAAACAAAAATAAACGAGCGATCGACTGTACGGGATACAATCAAATTCACGGGCGCGAAAGAGTCGTACGTCGAGAACCTCCCCCCCCCCCCCACAACGTGAACTACCGTTGAGGCGTGACGTCACAGTAAAAAAAAAATATCCCTCTTCTTCTCCTCAAAAAACATCTCTTAAAAAGGTGGCTGCTCCTCCCCCGACGTGTCTCATCACAACGTCGTCGTCGTGGAGGTTGTTTTTGTGTTGTTTTTTTTGGTTTTTGGTACAATAGGAAGTGGTGTGTTGCCTTGGGCCAGTGAGCGCACATGGTTTCAAGTTGAGTAGGAGTTCCTCCCCGTTATTGGCTACTTACCCAAGTCCCGCCCCCGCCCCCCCCCCCTGTCGTCGTGTGAATGGTTAGAAATATAGCCAGTCCCGACCGCGACGCTCCAATGAACAGCGAGGACACGCCCCCCCGCGCACCGCGGCCACGCCCCCCACACTCCTTTTTTTGGTCTGATAACGTTAAAACCCCCGTCTCTCTCTTTTGTTTGTGTGTCGTTAATAAAAGTGAAGCTACAAACTCGAAGATAAAATGAAATGAAAACGATAATAATCACACACACACACACACACACCTAAAAAATCCTACATGCATGGAAGACGGTCACATTTTTTCTAAATTCATGTTACATTTGTCCCGACATAAAAAGGTTACTTGCCCCCGAACCCCACCCACCCACCACCGGCACCACCCCCACCATCACCCCCCACTGTGTGTCCAGCTCTGTTAAAGTTTGTGGTTGGCGGGAAAAATATACCAAAAACAACCCAAAAAAAAAAGAAAAAAGGCATTAGAAAAATCGGCAATCAAATAAAAGGGTTTGAGGGGGGAAAGCCAGGAGGAAAGCCAGGTGGCGTCCAGAAGGCGCCTCCCCGGTCCTTAGGGTCCCTAGGGTCGACCACAGCACTAGGGGCCGGTCACCCCACCCAAAGACAGACAAACAGAAACAACCGGGGAGAAGAGCGGTTGGCTCTGGACCGCCGTGACTTCCTGTCCGAATACGGGACTCTCCTCGCACCGTCCTCGAAAACACAGGGGCGCACCTCGAACGAATGCCGAAGTGCGTCCTCGCCGGTCGGGAGGAGGAGGAGGAGGAGGAGGAGGAGATCTCCGTCCTAAAAAGGACGAGTGGAAGATGCAGGTTGTTTGTTGTCGTTCGAAACCCGCCGAAGTGAGCCGGTCGGCCGGTCGGTCGGTCGGTCGGTCGGTGCGGTGGAGCAGGAAGCGGAAGCGATAACGTGAGTCGGGGCGGGGCAACAACTTTGGTACGAGCGGCGGTGAGCGGAGGAGCCGCCTTGAGTGTTCAGTGTTTGAGTGACAGCATCCTGCGTCCTGTGGTCAATCCCACTCACCCACCCACCCACCCATCTTGGGAAGGGGGGGGGGGGTGAGGAGGTGGGGAAGTCTCTCTGAACACCGAGTGAGGTGAGAACACGTGCATCGGAACACAGCTCACGTACAGACACCCCGCTCGCCGACACCGCTCAGCTCAGCTCAGCGGTTCTTCAAAAGAAGAAGAAGAACAACAACAACAAACACTAAACAGAGTGTCCTTGAAAGGGGTTTTTTTGGGAGATGGGTTTTTTTTTAAAAAGGGGGAGGGTTTGTGTTTCACTTCAGTCGGTTCTGTTCCTCCTCCTCCTCCTCCTCCTCCCCCCCCCCTTTTTTTGTTTGTTCCTTCTTTAGAAATCGCCGGCTGGGAGGGAGGAGGCGGGGGAGGGACTCCGGTGTTCCGGAATCTACCGTCGAGGTCACGGAAGTCAAGGAAAACACACTCTTTCCCCCCCACACCCCCCCCCCCCCCTCCCCCAGCTGGAGCTGGTTCAGTCCTGCGGCTTCGCTCCAGAGTCAGCAGAGTTTTGGTGTGTGTGTGTGTGTGTGTTTGTGTATGTTGTGTATGAGAGAGAGAGAGAGAGAGAGAGAGAGAGAGAGAAAAATAGATAGATAGTAGGCCGGGTAGTAGGCCGGGTGGCAGGGTTAGGGTGGAGGAGGCGTGGTCTCAGTCGGAGGCGTCGGCGGAGTGGATGCTGCCAGGAGGGCCGGGTGGAGAGGGGAGATGCATGGTGGTGGTGGGGTCGCTGTCTTGCCAGCTGCTGTTAGCCTTCAGAGGAGAAACACACACACACACACACACACCAGCGTCACAACACAGCTCATCGTCTAGGTAACACCCAGGGGATGCTTTCATCCAAAGGGACTTTCTGTAGATTCGGCGTCATTAAGGAGCAGGTAGGTGACGGGTAGGCAGGGGACATTTGGGATTGAAGCCAGTTAACGGCCTCACCAATAGACTATCTTAGATGTTTTCATCAACCTAAATTGAGTGGATTCTAGTTTAATAATTGTAATAAAAGTGATTGCCCTGTTCCCTATTCAAGGGTGCATTATCTACATGACTAAATATCAAGGATTGCAATTTTTTAAACATATTCAGTATTAATATGAAGGTCCGTGAAAATGAAAAGATTGAGCTTGTTCAACGTAGCTCGTTTACAACAAGGCACTAAGACCTGGTGTTCTGTAGCTCACTAGCCAGCTCGAAACAAGAGTGGTATGGTGCAGAGGAGAGGAGAGGAGAGGGGAGGGGAGGAGACAAGCTTCATGGTGCTGAGGAGAGGAGAGGAGTGTCATGGAGAGGAGAAGAGGAGTGTCATGGTGGAGAGGAGTGTCAGGGTGCTGAGGAGAGGAGTGTCATGGAGAGGAGAAGAGGAGTGTCATGGAGAGGAGAAGAGGAGAGTCATGGAGAGGAGAAGAGGAGAGTCATGGTGGAGAGGAGAGCAGGAGAGAGAAGAGGAGTGTCAGAGTGCTGAGGAGAGGAGAGGAGTGTCATGGAGAGGAGAAGAGGAGCGTCATGGTGGAGAGGAGAGGAGAGGAGGAGAGAGAAGAGGAGCGTCAGAGTGCTGAGGAGAAGAGAGGAGAGGAGAGGAGAGGAGAGGAGAGGCGTGGGCCGGGACTCACGTCCAGGTGACTGGTGAAGAGGCTGCTGGCCGTCAGCTCCTCATAGCCGTCCGTCAGGTGTGTAGCACGGTGCAGGGTACCCACCTGCCAGAGACACACACACACACCACAGAATAAAAACACACCATTAGTAGAAGAAACGCTCGGAATAACAAACAGAAAATACAGAGACACACACACA